>CM039679.1:60511026-61077940 GCA_022537955.1 Schmidtea mediterranea | reverse complement strand
CCCAGGATGGAGATCAGCAACCCATCCTTAAAAAAAAATAATAAAATAATAAATAAAATAATAATATAATAAATTAATAAAAATATATAATAATAATATAATAATAATAATACTTTCGAAAACATAAAAAAGTTAACTTACTTGGTATCAACTTCTGAACATGATAACCCATACACAGTGAATAATTCATTATATAAACGAAACAACAATCACTAGGTACTGTATACAAATAACCGAGTACTGTACAGCTCTCTATATATATAGGCATTGAAAATTTTACTCTATCCATTAAAATGACATATTAAATAATATTTACTCTTTCAACACCGATATCAATCAACTTAACCACTAAAAAAATAAAATTTTCTCCAATCCAATTTCCCTTAAAATACTGGTTTATCACACACTCACAATATTGTTACATAATCTAGTTACTTGAACAAATCATATCATAAACTAATTACTGAACCTAATAATATAATGATGGTGTTACTGACCAACTAATTTTGAAATAAATCACATAAAAGGTTAACAAAAAGAATACAAGTTGAAATTTTATTAACTTTTCACTATTTTATCGATCATTGATGTGTCCAAATTTTTTTGTTGCTTAGTTACCTTGTCGTTATCAGGGAATAATTAATCAATTCATGAAACAAATATCCATTGCTTATATTACTTGGTTATCATTTTCTGAATACTGATACATTCAGTGAATATTCATTAATAACTGAACACAATCACAGGTACGTGTATACAAATAACCGAGTACTGTACACCTCTCTATATACATACTAGGTAAATAATTTACTTATTTATTAAAATTACATATTAAATAATATTTACTCTTTCAACACCGATATTTAACCATATAACCTTAAAAATAAATTTTCTCTCATCATTTTCCTTAAAAATAACTTGGTTATTCACACACTCACAATAATGTATCAATAACTAGTTACTGCAAACAAAACAATAATCAAAAAATTTTAACTGACCAAGAATCTTAAATAAAAGCACATAAATTTGAACAATCAAAAGAATACAATTTTATTTAACTTCTTCTCGAACTTTTTATCGATCATTGATGTCTCCAAATTTTTTGTTGTTTAGTTACCTGATTGCTTATCAAGAAACTATTAATCATATGAAGCTCAATCAAATTGTTGTATTTTCTTCTGAATAAAAATTTATTTCTTTACAGTCTTGTATGTGATTTATTGAAATTATTTGTAAAACTTAGTTAAAAAAAAACTTTGAAATTTTTCTACCATTTTTGTAATTTTATTTTATTGCGTCAACAATGAACAATTACTAAACGTTATTTCAAAAGATGAATGCCAACCTTTTCATTTATTTTTCCATGCCTAAATAAATTAATTGCTAACACATCAAAAAAAAAAAATACTTAAATTTATTTATAGATTTCTAATCTTTCACCCCAACTCTATTGTTTACTGAATGATAATTAATTAGTAAGTACAAGTAGTGGTTAATTCTAATTGCTAGTGAAAGAACTTGATAGAAAAAGATACTTAATTAATTCTCGAAAACATATATTACTTTCATTGTACTGGAATATTTCATATATTTATTGAAAATGATTCGACTCTTTAAATATTAACTCAAAGATGCTAAAGGTTGAATAAAACTGATAGAAAAAAAAATTAATATCTTCAGCCATTACTAAAATCAAATAACTATAATTTCTGATACCATGCTTCAATACATACATAGGTCTTGTGTACTGATATCACTTACTGAAACCCACAACTTATAGGAAAAAGTATGTGATTGTCTATTAGTCTTTGAGAAATATTTTTATTAAATTGTGTTAGCTGGTGAATAGAATTTGATTAATGTAGTGGGAAAGATGTAAATTTAAATAAATTTGATTAAATTTGTAATCTTTAAATAAAATTTTTAAAGAAAGCTTCAACTAGTAGCAAATTTTAAGAGATAGTACTTATCAATTAAAAAATTTAACTAAGTTGTAAGATAATTGAAAAAATTATTAGATCATTTTTAAAATTTTAATAAGGTTGTTAGGTAATTAATTCTAGGTACTTGTGAATGAAAATTAGTGTAATGTTAATCCGACTGCTCATAGTATTCTAATCTACAAATTTCCGGATAAATAACTATTAAATTCTGATCCTGGAAATATCGTAATATTTAAATTATTCAGAAAAATTGTCAAACAAAAAACCTAAATAATGGTAAACAAAAGTTTTAAATACTAGTCAATTTTAGTTTTTTAATGTAATTGAGTTACAAATATTTTTAATAAAATCAAATTAAATAGTTACATGAATCAAACATTTCTTAGAACTGAAATATTATGATATATCCAGATTAACCTTAATCAAATGAAAAAGAACAATTTTCCTAAGGTATGTTATAAATTCAACAACTCAATCCCCTTAAAAATAACTATAAATTCGCCTCTCAACCAATCATTTCTCTCAAATGTCATTTTTCACTCATTAATCAACATATTCATACTTCATAAAAACCTATCAAGTAGATAATATTTACCTCTTTGAACATAATATTCATTTCCAGTATAATTCCTTTAAAAATATTATAAAATCATCTCTTGACCAAATCATTTTCCAAAAATAACAATATTTCAAAGCATATCATATTTCAAAAAATCATAACAATACCCAATCCTATAATTTTACCCTTTAAATAACAATATTTAACTAACTCAAGCCTTAAAATGACAACAAACTTGTTTTCTATCGACTATTTCACTAAATAAATTCCACTCTTGACCAATCTTTCCCATAAAAAAACGCTTTCCCCCCGCCCTTACTCTACCAACTATATCATTATATGTTATAAAAAAATTCACCTATTAAATAACATACTTTAACCACTCAACGCACCTTGAAAAATATCAACAAATCTGCTGTTAATCGATTATTTCCCTTTAAAAGATCATAAATTCTCTTCTTAGCCAATTGTTTTCCCCTAAAATAAAATTTACTCTCAACCAATCATTTCTCTTTAAATGAGATTAACCCCAGTTATATTCATTATTTTCATAAAAATCACCGACATATCAATATTCAACCGAATAAATCTCTTGAAATCACCTTGAAATAAAATTCCTCTCTTGACCAATCAAATCCCTTAAAAATATTATAAATTCGTCTCTCAACCAATCATTTCTCTTTAAATTACAATAATCCCCGCTATATTCATTATTTTCATAAAAATCACCAACATATCGATATTCAACAGAATAAATTTCTTGAAATCCATCTCGTGACCAATTATTTCCCCTTAAAAGATCATAAATTCTCTTCTTAACCAATCATTTCTCTTTAAATGACAATATTTCCAATCTCTTAAAAGATTTACACACATATTGATATCTATCTGAACAAGCCCATTAAAAATATTATAAATTCTTCCTCTATATCTCCCATTTATAAAATATTTATTCTTTGAACACAGATATTCAACCAACTCAACTCCCTTAAAAATGACAACAAACTTGTTCTTAATAGATTATTTCCCCTTAAAATTTCCTCTTAACCAATCATTTCCCTTGAAATCACATTTTCATTCACTGCACCAACAATACACATATTTTTGGTAATAACCTACAAGGTAAAATTTCTTTAGAAATCTATATTTAACCGAATAAGATCTTTAAAAATCGGATCATATTTACTATATGTATTCAACCAATCAAATTCCCTTAAAATAAAAATCTGAATTTTACCAATAAAAATAAATTTTCTTTAAAGTATTACAAAATTGTTATCGATACCCAACATTTTCCGTCGAAAATCACCACAATTTGATTCTGGCAACAAATTCAATCAAATAAAAAATTCATCAAAAATGACTAAAATCGAATAAAGTCTATGTTTCCCACATTAATTTAATTTCACTCAATTATTGTAAAATCATAAAATATATATCATGTTGCTCAAATAATTAAAATTAATCAGTAAATCAAGTATAAATTCAATAAAAATTACCAGTCAACCCATAGATATAATTCAACGATTTCATATGTATATTGTTAACCACATTGAGCATCCTCTTAAAAATCTCTACAATATACTACTTTTGTGATTGATATCCACGAAATCAATAAATGGAAAATGATAATAATATTGATCTCCTTTTTTACACTGTAAAATCAATTAAAATCTTAGGTTTCACTAAAATATTTTTAAAAATTAACTGATTTAATCAACTATTTAAATATAACATAAAATTATAATTAAAATATCATTTACTATTCAAAATCTATCAGTCAATTTGATTCTAATTCTTAAATAATTATCTTAAATAGATGTTTCATAAACATTTTGATCATAAATTTAACTTTTATTTAAAATAATCCTAAAATCAAGTCAAATCTAATAAATTATCAAGAAATTAAGTGTTTCTAAATTATAGATTTAACCTAATTTCTTCAATAATTTCATTAAAAACATAATAGTCCCCAAATCCATTAACATTCAAATGAAAACCATAAAATTCACATAAATGATTAAATTATTAAAATAAATACCTCGTAAAACTAGATATCACTTAAATTATCATAAAATTTCCCTAAAATCTCTAATTAATTTACATAGCCTAAAAATATTTTATTTTTGTCGATTACAACCTAATCTATTTAAGTGTGTAATTAAATTTATTAAAAGTTAATTAAATTTTCAGTGAAAATGACAAGTCAATAACAAGTCAACAAATGGAATTTTAATTAGTAGAGATTATATTCTATAAAGAAAATTTCCAGTGAAGAAGTAATATTGGTGGGAGAGTACATTAAGTGTCTAAAATCGTTGAAATTACTGGAAAAAGTGGGATAGCTAAAGATATCTACTAAATAGATGAAATATCAATTGATATATTAAAACCTTACAAGGGTAATATACTTTGAATGAAGAAAATATACATCGAAGAGGAAAAATATCATTAAAGTGAGAAAATATTAATTAAAGTGAGAAATTATTCATTGAAGAGGAAATATTCATTAAGAGAAATTATTCATTGGAGAGAAAAAATATTTATTGAAGAGGGAAAACAATCATTGAATAACGTAAAATATTGATTGAAGCTAAGAAATATTCAGTGAATCGAGAATTGCATATAATAAATTAGACGGTAAAATTTCTCAATGATGAGATGAAATATCAATTAAATATTGGAAATACTTGAAATAAATGGAGTCTGTATTATTCACTGTTCAACAAATATACTTAAAAGATGAAAATATTCACTGATAATGAATTGTACTTTAAGAGTAGATGAAAAAATGATATATTTTAAATGAACGTTATTAAATTTTATTGATATTAAGAATTATTATCTACATGTAATAAATTTTTGAAAACCGACAAAATCTACTCAATTGTTAATAATTTTTAATTGAATATAATAGTAATTCATCTACTCTTAAAGTACAATTCATTATCAGTGAATATTTTCATCTTTTAAGTATATTTGTTGAACAGTGAATAATACAGACTCCATTTATTTCAAGTATTTCCAATATTTAATTGATATTTCATCTCATCATTGAGAAATTTTACCGTCTAATTTATTATATGCAATTCTCGATTCACTGAATATTTCTTAGCTTCAATCAATATTTTACGTTATTCAATGATTGTTTTCCCTCTTCAATAAATATTTTTTCTCTCCAATGAATAATTTCTCTTAATGAATATTTCCTCTTCAATGAATAATTTCTCACTTTAATTAATATTTTCTCACTTTAATGAATATTTTTCCTCTTCGATGTATATTTTCTTCATTCAAAGTATATTACCCTTGTAAGGTTTTAATATATCAATTGATATTTCATCTATTTAGTAGATATCTTTAGCTATCCCACTTTTTCCAGTAATTTCAACGATTTTAGACACTTAATGTACTCTCCCACCAATATTACTTCTTCACTGGAAATTTTCTTTATAGAATATAATCTCTACTAATTAAAATTCCATTTGTTGACTTGTTATTGACTTGTCATTTTCACTGAAAATTTAATTAACTTTTAATAAATTTAATTACACACTTAAATAGATTAGGTTGTAATCGACAAAATAAAATATTTTTAGGCTATGTAAATTAATTAGAGATTTTAGGGAATTTTATGATAATTTAAGTGATATCTAGTTTTACGAGGTATTTATTTTAATAAATTTTAATCATTTATGTGAATTTTATGGTTTTCATTTGAATGTTAATGAATTTGGGGACTATTATGTTTTTAATGAAATTATTGAAGAAATTAGGTTAAATCTATAATTTAGAAACACTTAATTCTTGATAATTTATTAGATTTGACTTGATTTTAGGATTATTTTAAATAAAAGTTAAATTTATGATCAAAATGTTTATGAAACATCTATTTAAGATAATTATTTAAGAATTAGAATCAAATTGACTGATAGATTTTGAATAGTAAATGATATTTTAATTATAATTTTATGTTATATTTAAATAGTTGATTAAATCAGTTAATTTTTAAAAATATTTTAGTGAAACCTAAGATTTTAATTGATTTTACAGTTTAAAAAAGGAGATCAATAATTATTATCATTTTCCATTTATTGATTTCGTGGATATCAATCACAAAAGTAGTATATTGTAGAGATTTTTAAGAGGATGCTCAATGTGGTTAACAATATACATATGAAAATCGTTGAATTATATCTATGGGTTGACTGGTAATTTTTATTGAATTTATACTTGATTTACTGATTAATTTTAATTATTTGAGCAACATGATATATATTTTATGATTTTACAATAATTGAGTGAAATTAAATTTATGTGGGAAACATAGACTTTATCGATTTTAGTCATTTTTGATGAATTTTTTATTTGATTGAATTTGTTGCCAGAATCAAATTGTGGTGATTTTCGACGGAAAATGTTGGGTATCGATAACAATTTTGTAATACTTTAAAGAAAATTTATTTTTATTGGTAAAATTCAGATTTTTATTTTAAGGGAATTTGATTGGTTGAATACATATAGTAAATATGATCCGATTTTTAAAGATCTTATTCGGTTAAATATAGATTTCTAAAGAAATTTTACCTTGTAGGTTATTACCAAAAATATGTGTATTGTTGGTGCAGTGAATGAAAATGTGATTTCAAGGGAAATGATTGGTTAAGAGGAAATTTTAAGGGGAAATAATCTATTAAGAACAAGTTTGTTGTCATTTTTAAGGGAGTTGAGTTGGTTGAATATCTGTGTTCAAAGAATAAATATTTTATAAATGGAGAATATAGAGGAAGAATTTATAATATTTTTAATGGGCTTTGTTCAGATAGATATCAATATGTGTGTAAATCTTTTAAGAGATTGGAAATATTGTCATTTAAAGAGAAATGATTGGTTAAGAAGAGAATTTATGATCTTTTAAGGGGAAATAATTGGTCACGAGATGGATTTCAAGAAATTTATCCTGTTGAATATCGATATGTTGGTGATTTTTATGAAAATAATGAATATAGCGGGGATTATTGTAATTTAAAGAGAAATGATTGGTTGAGAGACGAATTTATAATATTTTTAAGGGGATTTGATTGGTCAAGAGAGGAATTTTATTTCAAGGTGATTTCAAGAGATTTATTCGGTTGAATATTGATATGTCGGTGATTTTTTATGAAAATAATGAATATAACTGGGGTTAATCTCATTTAAAGAGAAATGATTGGTTGAGAGTAAATTTTATTTTAGGGGAAAACAATTGGCTAAGAAGAGAATTTATGATCTTTTAAAGGGAAATAATCGATTAACAGCAGATTTGTTGATATTTTTAAGGTGTTGAGTCGGTTAAGTATCGTTATTTAATAGGTGATTTTTATAAAATAATGAATATAGTTGGTAGAGTAGGGGAAAGCGTTATTTTATGGGAAAAGATTGGTCAAGAGTGGAATTTATTTAGTGAAAAATAGTCGATTAAGAACAAGTTTGTTGTCATTTTAAGGGGCTTGAGTTAGTTAAATATTGTTATTTAAAGGGTAAATATTATAGAAATGGGTATTGTTATGATTTTTATGAAAAATATTGAATATGGCTTGAAATATTGTTATTTTTTGGAAAATGATTGGTCAAGAGATGATTTTATAATATTTTTAAAGGAATATACTGGAATGAATATTAATGTTCAAAGGGTAAATATTATCTACTTGATAGGTTTTTATGAAAAGTATGAATATAGTTGATATAATGGAGTGAAAAATGACATTTGAAGAGAAATGATTGGTTGAGAGGCGAATTTATAGTATTTTTAAGGGGATTGAGTTGGTTGAATTTATAACATACTTAGGAAAATTGTTACTTTTTTCATTGATTTAAGGTTAATCTGGATATATCGATAATATTTCAGTTCTAAGAAATTGTTTGATTCATGTAACTATTTATTTGATTTTATTAAAATATTTGTAACTCAATTACATTAAAAACTAAAATTGACTAGTATTTAAAACTTTTTGTTACCCATTATTTAGGTTTTTGTTTGACAATTTTCTGAATAATTTAAATATTTACGATTATTTCCAGGAATCAAGAATTTAATAGTTATTTATCCGGAAATTGTAGAATTAAATACTATGAGCAGTCGATAACATACACTAATTTTCATTCAACAAGTACCTAGAATAATTACCTAACAACCTTATAAAATTTTAAAAAATGATCTAATAAATTTTTCAATTATCTTACAACTTAGTTAATTTAATTTAATTTTTAATTGATAAGTACTATTCTCTTTAAAATTTGCTACTATGTTGAAGCTTTCTTTAAAAAATTTTATTTAAAGAATTAACAAATTTAATCAAATTTATTTAAAATTTACATCTTTCCCACTACATTAATCAAATTCTATTCACCAGCTAACCACAATTTAATAAAAATAATTTCTACAAAGACTAATAGACAATCACATACATTTTTCCTATAAGTTTGGGTTTTCAGTAAGTGATATCAGTACACAAGAACCTATGTATGTATTGAAGCATGGTATCAGAAATTATAGTTATTTGATTTTAGTAATGCTGTAGATATTAATTTTTTTTTCTATCAGTTTTATTCAAACCTTTAGCATCTTTGAGTTAATAATTTAAAGAGTCGAATCATTTTCAATAAATATATGAAAATTTATTCCAAGTACAATGAAAGTAATATATGTTTCGAGAAATTAATTTAAGTATCTTTTTCTAATCAAGTTTCTTTTCACTAGCAATTAGATTAACCACTACTTGTACTTACTAATTAATTTATCATTCAGTAAACAATAAGAGTTGGGGGTGAAAAGATTAGAAAATCTATAAAAATAAATTTAAGTAATTTTTTTTTTTGATGTGTTAGCAATTAATTTATTTAGGGCATGGGAAAAATAAATGAAAAGGTTGGCATTCATCTTTGAAAATAACGTTTAGTAATTGTTCATTGTTGGACGCAATAAAAATAAAATTACAAAAATGGTAGAAAAATTTCAAAGTTTTTTAACTAAGTTTTACAAAATAATTTCAATAAATCACATACAAGACTGTAAAGAAATAAATTTTTATTCAGAGAAAATACAACAATTGATTGAGCTTCAATGATTAATAGTTTCTTGATAGCAATCAGGTAACTAAACAACAAAACAATTTGGAGACATCAATGATCGATAAAAAAGTCGAGAAGTTAATAAAATTGTATTTCTTTTGTTCAACCCTTTATGTGATTTATTTCAAAATTAGTTGGTCAGTAACCTATCATTAATATTTGTTGGTTCAGTAATTAGTTTTTGATATTGATTTGTTCAGTAACTAGTTATTGATAACATATTGTGAGTGTGTGAATAACCAAGTATTTTAAGGGGAAATGATTGAGAGAAAATTTTATTTTTTAAGTGGGTTAAGTTGGTTGAATATCTGTGTTGAAAGAGTAAATATTATTTAAATATGTCATTTTAATAAATAAGTAAATTATTCAATGCTTAGTATGTATATAGAGAGTTGTACAGTACTCGGTTATTTGTATACAGTACCTAGTGATTGTTGTTCAGTTATTAATGGATTATTCAGTGTGATGGGTCATCAGTATTCAGAAGTTGATACCAAGTAAATATAGCAATGGATTTGGTTTCAATGAAGTTGATTAATTATCACCTGATAACGACAAGGTAACTAAGCAACCAAAAAATTTGGACACATCAATGATCGATAAAATAGTGAAAAAGTTAATAAAATTTCAACTTGTATTTCTTTTTGTTAACCTTTTATGTGATTTATTTCAAAATAAGTTGGTCAGTAACCGATCATTAATATTTATTGGTTCAGTAATTAGTTTTTGATATTGATTTGTTCAGTAACTAGTTATTGATAACATATTGTGAGTGTGTGAATAACCAAGTATTTTAAAGGGAAATGATTGAGAGAAACCTTTATTTTTTAAGTGGGTTGAGTTGATTCAATATCTGTGTTGAAAGAGTAAATATTATTTAAATATGTCATTTTAATGAATAAGTAAATTATTCAATGCCTAATATGTATATAGAGAGCTGTACAGTACTCGGTTATTTGTATACAGTACCTAGTGATTGTTGTTCAGTTATTAATGAATTATTCACTGTGTATGGGTTATCAATGTTCAGAAGTTGATACCAAGTAAGTTAACTTTTTATGTTTTCAGAAAGTATTATTATTATTATTATTATTATTATTTTATTAATATTATTATTTATTATTATTATTTTATTATTTTTTTTTTAAGGATGGGTTGCTGCAGAGTGGAGGAGATGGGTTGCTCTTGCGAATGACTACTACCTACCTTAGGCAATACTATGTAACACTGAAACTCAAAAATTTAATTTAACAAAATTCTTTGAAAAAAGTTTTTGAAAAAATTTCTTTGAAAATTTGATCGTTATCAACATGTATAAAAAAGTCATTGTACAAATTATACTAAAAATTTGATTGTAAGATTACATTAAAAAATTTTTCAATTAAAAACATGTGTAAAAATTTCATTGTAAAATTATCCTAAAAATTTCATCTTTAAAAATTATATATAAAAAATTCCATTGTAAAATTATACTAAAAATTCTATTAAAAATCATGTATAAAAAATTTCATTGTAAAATTATCCTAAAAATTTCATCTTTAAAAATCATGTATAAAAAATTCCATTGTAAAATTATGTTAAAAATTTTATCATTTAAAAATATGTATAAAAATTGATCGATAAAACTATACTAAAAATTTTATTTAATAAATTTTATCATGCAATATTGTCGACTCTTTAACTTTAAAAATTCTTACCTTATGTAATTTACCTTTTGACCCTCTATTTACTTTTAAAAAATTCTTACCTTATGTAATTTGCCTACTATAACTGCTTTTAAAATTTTCAGCTTTAAAAATTACCCTTATGTAACTTAACTGTTGACTCTATTTAATTTTAAAAAATTCTTACCTAACCTACCATACTTTACTCTAGGCACCTTAGATTACTTTAAGAACCTTAATTTACTTAAATGTACCCTAATGTACTTAAATTGACTTTCGACCCTTTAATTTACCTTAATGTACTCTAATGTATCTTAATTTACTTGAGTAACCTTAATTTACTCTAATATACTTAAATGTTTTCTAATGTACTTTAATTTATCTAAATTTACTTTAATATACTTTAATGTATCCTAATGTACTTTAATTTATCTTAATTTACTTTAGGTATTTTAAATTATTTTTATCTAGAGCCTAAATTTGCCTATGAAAATTGTGTGAACAAATATTTCAAGTGTTTTTTTTAACAAGCCTATAAAATACCCCTGTCAATTTTTTATCAGTAGGCGATTCAAGCCATTTTTATTTTATGCATATATTTACCTATAGAAAGTAATGAGACCAAATATTGCATTAGTTTTTATTACGAATTAAAAATATCCCTGACTATATCACATCTTAGCGATTTGAGCCAATTTTAATTTTATGCTTTTTTTATCAGTAGGCGATTCAAGCCATTTTTATTTTATGCCTATATTTACCTATAGAAAGTATTGAGACCAAATATTGCATTAGTTTTTTTTACGAATTAAAAATATCCCTGACTATATCACATCTTAGCGATTTGAGCCAATTTTAATTTTATGCTTTTTTTATCAGTAGGCGATTCAAGCCATTTTTATTTTATGCCTATATTTACCTATAGAAAGTATTGAGACCAAATATTGCATTAGTTTTTATTACGATTTAAAAATATCCCTGACTATATCACATCTTAGGCGATTTGAGCCAATTTTAATTTTATGCTTTTTTTTATCAGTAGGCGATTCAAGCCATTTTTATTTTATGCCTATATTTACCTATAGAAAGTATTGAGACCAAATATTGCATTAGTTTTTATTACGAATTAAAAATATCCCTGACTATATCACATCTTAGGCGATTTGAACCAATTTTAATTTTATGCTTTTTTATCATTAGGCGATTCAAGCCAATTTATTTTAGTCTTTTTCAAAAATACCCCCTGACTATAGTGTGATTAAAAAAAAAAATTTTGTGAATGAAAATACCCTCTCTGACTATCTTAGGCGATTTGAGCCAATTTTAATTTTATGCTTTTTTATCGTTAGGCGATTCAAGCCAATTTATTTTAGTCTTTTTCAAAAATACCCCCTGACTATAGTGTGATTAAAAAAAAAATTTATTCAAAAAAAATATTTCAATTTTATTTCAAAAATTCGCCGAAATTTGAATTTAAACAAAATGTTCCAAAAATTTGAATTCAAAAAAAAAATCGCGCCAAAAACTCGAAAAAAATTTCGAAAAAAATCGCGCCAAAAATTTAATTAAAAAAAAATACACACAAAATTAATTAAGTTATTACATCATTATGTAATCAAGATAATCCGAAATTTAATCCGCTATTACATACCCCCCCCTCCCCCTATGTTTTTTTAGGTTCCAGTGTGCTCCTAACTACCTACTAATTTATTTAATTATTTATTAATAATAATAATAGTAATGTTAATAATAATAATAATAATATAATAATAATAATAATAATATAATAATAATAATAATAATAATAATAATAATAATAATAATAATAATAATAGTAATAATAATAATAACAATAATAATAATAATAATAATAATAATAATAATAATAATAATAATAATAATAATAATAATAATAATAATAATAATAATAACAATGATAAAAGTAATTTGACATGAACAATATATGATAAAATTTACCTAATTAAAATTCATAGTTTGATCTAAATATTTTTTCGTAACAATTTCCGGCTATTTCAAACAAAAAAACAGAAATTTATAGACATGAAAAGAAATTCAAAGTTATCATTAAAACAAAATCCACAAAATAAATATTGAATGACATGACGAGATTAAATTTTTTTTAATTATTAAAAATCGATTTTCGTCTACTTATCAAATAAAATCAATAAATTAAAAAATTGAAAAATCAAGTTTTATTTTGAATTATAAAAATATTAGGAGAAATTAATTAAAAAAGGAAACTTAAAATTAGATTTACTGATATGCACTTTGCAGTTGTAGAAAGGGATTGGAAATAAATATTTGTATTCTTTTTTATTGGAATTTTTTATTTAATAAATTATTTTTAATTTATTAATTAATTTTTTCGACTCGTCATTTTGAACAATTGCAATATATATAATTTATATTTAAATTACGAAAAATTATTACCGTGTAGAGATTTTCGTCAATTCAAATACACTTTTTTATTTTATTCGAGGTAATTTTTTATGAAGATGAAATAGTGAGAGATGTATTTTTGTTGTTCTAGCTTCTCTGGAGATCTTTTGGTAGTTAAACAGAAGTTTGATTGAATATTTTGTTGCATATCTTAATTTTGATTTTTAGTATTGACATCATTTGTTTTTTTTGTTAATTAAAATACATTCTTTAGTATATGTAAATATAGATATGAAACAGACCCTTTAAAAAATAATAATAGTAATAATGAAATTATGTTATAATTCAATCAGTAATGTGATTTAAGAAAGCCTATTTACAAATGAGTAGCGGCTAAGTGCTTTAGCATATAATGTTTATTTGAATTTCACTGAAAACATATTTGAGTGTGACTGATGTACGTGATTACGAGTTAACTACTTGATTTCTCCAAATTGGTTTATATATTCAAAATAAAGCGAGTATATTTATTGAAATCTAATTATTAGCTTTAAGGGTATATTATATTATTTACTTGTTTGATATTTTAATTTATGCTGCTACAAAGGAAGCACCGTTAGGACTATGCTTCGCAGGATATAAATCTTGAAACCCCTCTTAAAAGAAATTGTTTCTAAGGGATTAAAAAATTTAAAAAATTTTCGGTAATTTTTTTGTAAAATTTTGTTTTGAGTTAATACTATAGTCATGGGATATTTTTAATCTTAAATGGTCACACTATAATCCGGATGTATTTTTTACTCTAGATTAAGAAGCCTAAAAATAAATCCTCATTTAAAATCCCTAAAAATAAATCCTCAATAAAAAAACCTAAGTATTTTTCTCGTTAAAAAAACCCTAAATGTATTCTCGATTGAAAAGCCTACAGCTATATACATTAAAAAACAGTAGACTCTTGAACTATAGTCAGATATTTTGTCCACTAGTGTAAATGGCTTAAAACATTGACCTTGCGGATATATAGTCTTAATTTTGACCACTGAATATTTGGCCTGAAACATTGCCCGTATGACAAATCGATTAAATATTAATTAAAGCAAATTAAAGTAATTACAGTAAGTTAAAGCAGGTTAGAGTCAATAAATTACAAAAGGCAATAATTGTAAAGAGGTTTGTTAAAAAACTGACTAAGCAAACCATTGATCGCCTTATGATTACGCCTGACGAAAACAATGGCAATTTTAGCCCACTTAATAATGGTGAACCCATCAAATGTCATGTTTTTATAATTCTGTATTTGGAAGGTTTTAGACATTTTTAATTGTCTCTCACAAAATCATTAGGCAATTTAAATTTTTTTTAAAAAGTATCAAAATCGTTAAAATTAATAAGAATTTTAAGTGAAGCTTTAGCCATTAAATCATAATCCCCTAAAATAAACATTCAATCAGCAACAAATTTATTAAGATTATTTAATTAAATCATTAGATCGTAATTATAGCATCATTATTGCTTCTGAATATAACATTTGACCAAGATTATGATGGTATATTGATGATAAGGATAATTTCTTCGAAATATATTTTAATTGTGTACGTATTATTTTATCTATCAATTTTATTCAAAGATTTGGTATATTTATGTAATTAATTTTAAAAGTCTATTAATTTTCAATAAAGAAGTGAAAATTTTTCAAACAAAGAATTATTTTTATATTTGTTTAAGCGATAAGATTATTCTTTTAAAATTTTTTCTTTTTAAGTAGCGAAAAATAAATTATTTTTCATCGAAGAATTTAGGCTTTATCAGTTTTTATGTTTTCATTGAAGAAAAATACTCGCGTTTGATTATTACAACTTTATTTGGTTTTAACGAAAATACCTGACTATAATGCAGAGTCTAGTGTTTTTAACTAGAATTTAATTTTAGGCATTTTAATCGAGGATTTATTTTAGACTTTTTTATCGAGAATAAATAATTAAGCTTTTTAACCGAGGGTCAAAAATAACTGATTACTGTAGTGTGAGCTCAAAACAAACTTTTTAAAAATAATTTCAATTTCAAGTTAAATTTCTTTAAACTAAGAAATAAATCAAAAAATCCCTTTATTAAAACAAAAAAAATATATAAAGAAAAAATTAAACACCTTAATAAAAATTTAATAAAAAAACTTTTAAAGCATTTTAAAACTTTTAAAAACTTTGCCATTAAAAAAGGTGGCATTGTCCTCATTGTATAATGATGATGATGAAATTTATTTGTATTTGTCGATTGTCGACTACCCAACAGACTTCTTTAACACTTCATAAACCTTTTATTATCATTTATAGTAATAAATAATTATGCAATTTTGCATTAAATCAAACCTAAGCCTGCATTTGCTAAATTGGTTGTGAAATGATATTATTCGTTTAAATACTAATAATAATAATAATAATAATAATAATAATAATAATAATAATAATAATAATAATAATAATAATAATAATAATAATAATATTAATAATATTAATAATAATAATAATAATAATAATAATAATAATAGTAGTAATAATAATAATAATAATAATAATAATAATGATAATAATAATAATAATAATAATAATAATAATAATAATAATAATAATATTAATAATATTAATAATAATAATAATAATAATAATAATAATAATAATAATAATAAAAATAATAATAATAATGATAATAATAATATAATATATGTAGAGTTTAAACAATGATGAATAAATTAATTTATCAGTATTATCAATACAATATTGTGATATAAACAAATTTAACATTAGATTCAATTCATTTAAACATTTATTTATTATTATTTCAATTATAGACGTCTTGTACAGACAAACCTTTATAAACACTTCACAATTTCATGTGTAAAATAAATAAACTGTCATGCCTTTTTTGTTTGTGCAAGTTAATAGTTTCATTTTTTAAATTTAATATTAAATTTTATTTCAACGACAATTCTTTCAAGTTTTCTCAAATTTTTATAATGAAAGATTTTAAATATTTTCCAGAAACTCGACTAAATTGTTTTTAGTTCTTAGTAATTATCAATGTAATTCTCATTATTTTTTCTTTAAACATTTCATTTATTTATATTCTATTTTATAGATCAATTTCTGATAGAAGCGAAAAACTTGATTTACAATCGTAATGAAAATAAATGAAAAAAAAATTATGTTATATTAATATTATTAAAACCATGAAATTATCCAATCCAATTGTTTCATATTATTTAAATAATATTATTTAATATAGTGTAAATTTTTTTTAATCATTTATATTATGTCATCTATTTAAATACTTTAAATAGAAATAATCTTTTAAAGCTTTTTAAATGGATATAATAAATACTAGAGCAAGGTACTCTAGCAAAGCGGTTCATTAAGAACTTTGAAATACTTTGAATTTATCTATGAACAAGAATGATTTAATGTAAAATATAATGTAAAATACTTAAATTTGTTGAAAAGGTGCGAGAAATTTCCCAAAAATACATTGAGTTGAACTTGAACTTTATTTTGTATGCGTTATTGAGTGACAGTAATCGGCCCAAATTAACCAAGACAAGTATAAATTAATGTATTTTACTTTTATGTAAATGTAAAGTGTAAAAAGATAAAAAAAACTTTAAATGACGTTTTTATTTAAAATGCATCATTAAAGTCAACATTCAAGCGTGTTATTGTTTATATTGTTTTACTATATTGTTTCGGGAACCCTGTGTGATGTATAAGCTCACCTCTGATAATAATGGTATAAAAATGTAATAATAATAATAATAAAAATAATAGTAATAATAACAATAATAATAATAATAATGATAATAATAAAAATATGATTATTTTCATGCATATTCAAGTATCAATTTACAAAGATTGTATATATATATATATATATATATATATATATATATATTACCACTGTTGTGTGTAGCTAGGAAAACGTACGTTTAACTTTAATTACTCAAGATGGATTAAGTTGTCATAAATTTTTGTCATTTCAATAGCAATAAACGACTAACAAAACCTGCTGGAGGCGTAAAATTTAAATTTACAAAATTTTCACAAATAAAACAATAAAATCTTTTTTTAATTTTTCTCTTACTAAAAACGAATGACTTATAAAATATCGATTTTTTTTATTTGATATTAATGTGAAATTCTTTTGAAATCTTGATTCTCTTTGAAGTGGTTTCTGAATGAATTTGACATTCAATTGGAGAAATGTGAAAATAATTTCGAATTTTCTTTTGATATATTTTGTCTTGCAAATCTGAGACACAAATCGAATGTTGACTGGGAATTATCCCATTTGGTTATAATTGAGATTATTTTTATTTCTGGGAATCCCAATCGTGACCATGGAAACGGATTTCAATTATTGTTAGGAACGGCCAGGCACTCTAATTTTGGCAGAGGTTTTCAAATAATTTTTGTCTCATTTTCCCACTATTTCAAAGCACCAAACTAAACTTGAAAATTATTCTTGGAATTTGTTTTTGATAACCTTTTGCCCGAATCATTTTTGGGGAACTTGATCAAACTGATGGCTTAGCAATTTGACTGCTCCATCATCATGAGATGTCATCAAGGGCAAAATTACCAACAATTAATTTTGCAATTATTCGCTGGCAGTTTCTCGCAGACACACTACCGGTGCCAAGGACGGGGTTAATCTTCTTCTGAATAGCTGGCGTATTCATTCCAACTTTCCAAAACAAATACGTCGACCTTTTCAAGCCGCTTGGCTTAAACTCCATCCTAGGCCACAAAATAGAAATTAAATATTTCAAAAGGGATTTAATAATGCATTTGAACTAAACATTTTTTTCATAAAACATTGAAATTTTTTAGATTTAGAGACGATTTATGTTTTGTTTATGTTTCCAATTTACATATTGTCTTTATTGGTTAAATAAATATTATTTTCTATCAGACAAGACTTTCGTTCCAATCCCATTTAAACACAGATATTTATTTGATGCATGCAGTCAGAATCACGAGATGAATACGAAATATATCCGGTGCAATCCACGGAGATTAAAATGCAAAATGACTTCACAATAATTAGTTAATTGATCATTCATTTTTTTACAATCACACAATTTTTTAACGAACAAATTGTTTTATAGCAGACTCAATTTAGAAATGGTGTTAATAAAGTTTGCAATTGAATTTGACACGATGAGTAGTAATATATGACAGAGAACTAATTTAGTTAAACTAAATTGTTTTTTGATATTCGATGCAACCTCTAATGATAAACATAATTCTTACCTAAATATTGGAAGTACTTTTTGGATAATCAAAGGACAACTTTTTTATTTTTCTTACAGAAATAAAAATGTATCATAAAAAATAAAGTTATTTCTAAAAGTGATTGACAGAGAAAAAAAAGTGAAGAATCTTCGGTTTCGGAAGAATATCACAATAGAAATAATTTATATGAAAATTTAAAGAAGAGAGGCAACATCCCTATTGTCACTCAATTATTTTAATTCTTAAAACCTTTTTGAGCGTTAATTGTCATTAGAAGAAGATAAGTAAATAAAAATTAAATATAAAAATTTGTTTGCAATATAGTAAAAACTGTCCGATATACTTGGGTACTCAATGAAAAGAAAATTATTTATTGCAAAATCAAATGTAAAACAAAATATTTATCGAATAGTCTAAAAATGAAATGAAGATAAAAGAAATAAGCTGTAATTAAATTAAATTGTTTAAATGAAATCACCGATTATGGTCATAATAACCCTTTCCTCTCACTTTCTTGAAACTCGTAGGTTGAAATATAATGTTTCGAAATTATTTTTGTTTTTCCTCAATTATAAAATGAATACTCGTAATTATTCCGAAATTTTGTTTTTAATTGACAAGGGCTTGCAACAAAATGTTAAATTAATCATCATCCTCTAAGGCTTAACATTTAATTTTACTTCAAACTGCTCTGAAGCATATTCAAATTTTGAGTTCTTATAATTCATTTTTGGTTTTTATAATAAAGGAATAAAAAATCTAATAAGGTTTATTTTAGGTACTAGAGATACGTAACAATATGAAAAGTTAGATTAGAGTTTAGGTGAATATTATTATTATTATTATTATTATTATTATTATTATTATTATTATTATTATTATTATTATTATTATTATTATTATTATTATTATTATTATTATTATTATTATTATTATTATTATTATTATTTTTATTATTATTATTATTATTATTATTATTATTATTATTATTATTATTTTTATTATTATTATTATTATTATTATTATTATTATTATTATTATTATTATTATTATTATTATTATTATTATTATTATTATTATTATTCTGTTTTGGCTTTTATAATAAAGGAATAAAGTTTAGGTGAATATTTACAAATTTGTGATAGAATGAGAGATTCGGTGATATGGTGGTACATTCTCAGCTATATATTCTATTGTTTAACATTAAACAAAAATCAGCTTCAGAAAATTCCTCAACTTTTCTTTAAAGGTTTTTGGGGTAAACACATTTGTAATCAGTTTTTTACTGAATTTTAAATGAAATCTGATTTATTGACGGAAATTCTGAAACAAGTACTTTTCTCATTTCAAAAGAGTTGCAACAGTTCCTGCACAAGTGAATCAAATATATGTTCCAATTGGTTTTACCAGTTCAACTTAGCTCCCCTAGAGTTCTTGTGCATCGATTTATTTTTAAGTTGAAAAATTAAAACAAATAAAGCAAAAGTGGTTTCTAAATTTTAATTGTGTAGAAACGAGAGGTGAAATTATGTATTTGTATTAAAAACATGTATATATATATATATAATTAAATACGTATGGGAACTATTTTATTAAAAGAAATCCCCATTCAAATACTTGTTGAAAGATATTTTTCGACAGGTACGAAAGCCAACTAAAATATTATGAACTGATTTATATAATTTAAACCTATTCCTGTCAAAAACTGCTAAAATTCCGTTTAACGTTAGTGTTTATTGTTGACAAAAATATTGCAATCGGTTGAAAATATAATTTACCAGATAAATCAGTTAAACTAATATTATCTTTTAATATTTCATTTATTTTCATTTCGACTATATGAATGATAAAATGAAATACTGAAAGAAAACTAAAACCAATCAAAGATGAACAAAAAATTAACAAAATTATTTTGTGGATTTATAATGAACTATAAAAAATTTGCAATAATAATTATGTAAATATTAAGAAATTTTATAGTATAAATATTACTTTATAAATTTATTGTGATTCAAGATTATCCGTTGTTTTTTATTTTAATACTTTATTAAAACAAATATTTTGTTTTTAATTTTTGTTTAAATTATAATCATAGATTTTTTTGGACTTTAAATAAACCAAATTTTTATGGCGATTTCGAAAATTTGCCATTTTTATGCATAAATTGGAATATTGAAAATCTGTTAAATAATAATTGAAAATGACAGAAAGAAATTATCAATTCTTTCGAAAGCACTTATGGAAATTAAAAATATTATTGAGATTTTACAAAACTTGTTGGTTGAAATCCTAATTGAATTCTGTGTCAGGCGAACGATAGCTAAATCACGCAACCGCCATCATTGAGGTTAATTTAGCAAAATTTCCCCTTTTGTTTTAATATATGCTTTTGTATTTTTCCTTTATAGAAATATATATATATATATATATATATATTTATATATATATATGACATAAAGAATATTTTATTGTTTGACCATGAATCAGTAATGAGATCGATGTTTTATTGACAGTCACAAATTTTCGGCACAGCCTTTTTCAAGTGATTTAGATCATTTTTTAATTAGAGGGAAAAAAATTATTTTTTATATTTTATATTGACCTTATGGTGAATTAAAATTAAAATTAAGTTTCAGATTTTAAAAATATTTTTTTAATTTTAATTAAATAATTAAATTCCAAATTTCGAGTCTTGTTCTGAATGTTCTGTGTGTTACCCCAGTGTACGTTGCGTTGCATCTTGAGCAATTGAGAAGATAAACAATGTTTTTCAAAAAGCAAACATATTTTTTGGACAATAGGCCAAAGGATTTCTGGTTGATAAAGGTCTGATTTAAGCGATTTTTGAGATTTGAGCAGTTTTGCTTTAAAAGGAGCATATGCGGTGAAGATGGGATGAATATGGACTGGTAACTCAGTATTGCGGATGTAAAATCTGATTGTATTAAAGTTTTGTTATTTAAGAAAGGGAATCGTATGTAAGTTATTGGATTTTCATGGTGTTTGTTTTGTTTGCAGAGACAATTAGAACCATATTCATTTAGAAAGTATTGTTTTACGAACTTTATTGGGTATCCATTTTGAAAATGCGTATTTTGAAGTTTACGAGAGTTTCTTGTTTATATGTTATATCAGAACATAAATCAGACCTTTATCAACGAGATAGTTTATCATCTGACTTGCACATGATGCAACGCAACGTACATTGGTGAAACACTCAGAACATTCAGTACACGACACAATGAACATATCAAAAACAAAATCAGTAATTATCATTAAAACTGGGAAAAAGTACATAAATCAGCATCATTCTTACAGGAGGCAAAATGTCAAATACTACAAAACACATGTAAAAACACATTACAAAGATTATATGTAGAATCGTTTTTCATCAGAAAATACAACCCATCCAGCATTATCCAGCGAACATAAAATATTAAAAATTCGAACCAAAAATAATTTTATTTTAAATTCAAAATTCGATATTTGGAATTTAGATATAAAATGAAAACTTTTTTTTTAAATCTGAAACTAAAATCTAAAACTCAATTTTAATTTTAATTAAAAAATAATATTTCAGCTTGGGCGGGCAAAATTATTAATTATTGCTATTCATCGACCAACGTTAAAAGTAGACACGGAAAATAGAAAAAAAATATTTTAAGATAATTAACAAATTTATTATTAATTATTAACATTGTTAATTTAACAATATATATTGCATAGAATATATTACAATACATATTAATCCGTCTTTGTTCCTTCATTAATTCAGAAAGTATTTCACCTGGACTTATTTTAGTGTCTTGATGAATATACAGCAAATCCAAACCGTTTAACCTTTTTTCATCGATGGTATTTCTTAAATATGACTTCAGGTATTTAAATGATGAAAACGAACGCTCTTCTGAACAAGTTGATACCGGCAAATCAAAAAATATTGTGAGAATACAAATATTTTTATAAAAAATTGGATCACATATTTATAATGTATCTACATCAATAGTTGGTTTGATTTTAATTTCTTCAAATTTTTTGTACCACAGTATAATCTCATATTCAAGAGTTTTTTGTTACAATCAATATCTTTTTGATATAAATCAATTAGGTTATTAAAATTTTGAAGTTCTTCGTCCATTTTCTTTAGCTTGACATCCACTGGAATTAGGCAGAAAAAATGAATTTAATTTATGTTTGTGAGTTATAAATGTACCATTCATTTGACTAATTGTCTGATCTTAAAAATGTAAATAACATGATATGGATAAATCTTCTTCTGCATTTGTAGTTGGAACATTGCATCGATGCATTTGTCTCTTTGTCACTCATGATACACGAATGTCTGTTTCAGATACTTTATTTGCTAATAAAGTAGTGTCTCTAAATAGACTTAACTAAAACAAAAGATTGTTTTTTTATTCTTATACATGTCGAATTAATTTTAATTTCTTCAAATTTTTTGTACCGCAGCTTAATCTCATATTCAAGATTATTCTTATAAAAAAACCAAAATAAAGGTTTTATTAAAATATATAATCCCTAATATGTTTTATAATCCAAAATTTATTTTAAGGGAGGGCAAATGCCCCTATTTCCCCCTATCTACGTCTCAGACCGGATAGATAGAGAAAATAAATGATATTTCCGATTTTGTTAGTTTGAATAAAACAATTGTATTAAAAAAAGAGATTGGATATAAAAGAAGTAATTATAAAATATTTTACAATATAGATGAAAATAATAAGGAAAAGATTTAAAATTTAATTTAAAAATAAATAATATTTTTTGTTACATTAAACGACGCTATTTTTAAAATAAATTTAAACGTAACAAATTTTATAATTGTAAAAAAATTAAAAATATTTCAATTTTTATTTTGTCAAATCCAAAAGTTCAGTTGGAGAAAAAAAGCTAAAATTATGTGAGCGCGGAAACAATTCCCAATAAAGGATGAATCTGTAATTGCTGTAGATTTAATTAGTGAAAACTCTTCGAACATTGAGCAGTTGTGAAAAAATATTTTCATTTATTTTAAATTTTATGACCATCAACAATGTTGAGCGTTCAAAAAACAGATATAAAATAATTTTCCCATTCTGACTAACTTTCTAACTTCTGAATTCCCAATAGGTCTTTGGCATGCCTTCTGTTACTAAGATTTATTATTTCAAAAAATATTTTCTTTTTAAATTTATGATTATTTTTATTATTATTATTATTATTATTATTATTATTATTATTATTATTATTATTATTATTATTATTATTATTATTATTATTATTATTATTATTATTATTATTATTATTATTATTATTATTATTATTATTATTATTATTATTATTATTATTATTATTATTATTATTATTATTATTATTATTATTATTATTATTATTATTATTATTATTATTATTATTATTATTATTATTATTATTATTATTATTATTATTATTATTATTATTATTATTATTATTATTATTATTATTATTATTATTATTATTATTATTATTATTATTATTATTATGTTATGTTAAAATGTGTTTAAAAGGGGAAAAATTAATAAGTTTGCATGTTGAATTAATATAAAATAAAGAATTAAAAAGAAAGAAATGTTATTAATTACAAACTTTTTGGAAGAATCAGAAAAGAGATGTTTATTGTTTATTAGCATAACAGCTGATGATCATATGAAATTGAGCAGTAAATTATAAAGATCTATTAGAAGGGCGGCAATTCATTATTGAAGATACCCATATATTGTTGTTACATTGAGCTGTATTCCAAGGCTCAGAGGTTATTGTGGATTTTTTAATTAATAAAATGGAGTTTTTCTCGTATCTTGATAATAAGACTGATAAAAGGATAAAATGTGTTTGTTTCGAATCGCTTATTATGAGTAAATCCGAAGTTATTAATCAGTCTGACAGCAGATGATGTACACTATTACAACTAGCAGTTTTTCTCTTTACAATTTGAGAAAAAGGTATATATGACCGTTATTGTATATAAGAATAATGAGCCCAAATTTGTGTTAGTATTGCCTTACTCGGAAGTTTTTACAAATTAAGAGAGGAAGTTAAGTAAATAAATTGGAAATTTAGATTATAAGATCGTTTCTAATTCGTTTAAGATACGCAATATTAATAAATAAAGAACCCGGTTCGATTGCTTTCAGATCTCGTTTATCAATTTACATGTAATGGGTGTAATGCCACATACATTGGAGAGACTTCCCGTTATCTCTGTACTCGAGTTCTAGAGAATTGTCGATTGAATGTTTGACTAATATTAGTTATCACAACAAAGGCTGGACAGTAAAATTGGCATCCTTGATTTTAAAATTTTATTGAAGAGTTTTAATAATTAATGGGAACGTGTTATATGTAAGGCATTGTTGATAAAGTAATTGGATCCAAATATTAATGTGCAAAATGCTATGACTTTGAATGCTTTAAATATTTTTAAATAGTTTGATTATATAAAATTGATGTTTTTGTGTTTAAAAATGTTTTAATTTTTAATATTAATTTAAAATTTTTATTATAGTTCAAAATTGTTTTATAATTGATTTATAAAGAATTTTAAAATTAGTGTAAAAGTATTTAAATATATATTGAAATATTTATTTATTTAAATATATAAATTAATTCATACTATTCCAATTGGTGTTTGTACCTGAAACTGACAGATAAACAGTTGAAATATATCGTAAACGAGTGTTTGAATGGAGCTTTCTTTTAACTCATGCCGTACCAAGCCGGTCATTTCTAAGTTCAAATGTATTTTGGTGTCCCTTTATATATTCATTTTCTGCCTCTTTATTGGTTTCAATTCACTTAAATAAATTTTAAAATCAACAATTAAATCAAATATAAAATTTAAAACAAAATTTTAAATAGATGAAAATTTTAAGAAGGTTTCTCTATTTAAAAAATATTAATTTTTTAAAATAATTTTAAACACTTTGTTTTTGATTTTTATTTCTAAAAGCTTGTAATTTTTAATTTATTTAAATTAGCTTAAATATAATTTATTATTTAAATTTTAAAAATTATTTTGAAGCATTTTTAAAAATAAATCCACAAATTTTACATAAGCAATTTCACTGATTTCTTCTTTAGCGTTAATTGTTTTTCTATTATGAAAATATCCTCTTTTAAGCGGAGATTTTTTAAATGTCGTCATTGGCTAAGAATTTAATTGTAATATTTTTTTCCTTCTTTTTTTGGAATTGTTGAAGATGCCTGTATACCAAACGTTTTCCAAATCGAGGATTCAGATCTTCTTTAACTCTTCAATGTAAAACTTCCAATCTGTATTTATGCAATGCAAATTATCTTTGGTTTCCGATAAAGATAATTTAAGAACATGTTTATCATCTTTTGTTTGTCCCTTTGTCACTCATTATCCATCGTATAATAGTTTTCCGTTTTTGTGTTAAATTTTTTAATGACGCATTTTCTTCATATTTTTCAAAGTTTGTAATAGATTATATCTAAAAACCAAGGTTTTATTAATGTTTCAGAAATATTAAATTCTTCGCTTCTTTGGTCATTCGAAAACTAAATCAGAAAGAAGCCTCACAAGATGCTACGTTATTGGAAAAAATGTTTAGAAAATGCGTTCTTTTTTCTAAGTAGATCTTCATGTTTGCTTGTTTTTATTGTGTAGATGTTGATAATCATAAAACAAATATCTTTTGAGTTTCGCTGGATTTAACAACTTTTGACATTCAAAATTCATTCGGTTATTTCCCGTCCAAGTAAATCCAAATGCTAAACATTTCCACGCAATTTTCCGCTTCTTCGTACTTTTTTCTGATTTCTTTTTTTTTCATTTATTGTTAGGACTGTAGTTGTAGCTGTGTTGTTCTCATCTTTTTAATTATCCAGCTTTTAACCAGAAAGCTATCTGTACGGGTTTATTAAAATAATATAAGTTTTATGATTAAAACACTAGAATTACAAATCGCTTAACCCGAACACTTTTATAAGTACGTGTTGCAGACAAATAATTAGAACACACTTTAATCTTTTGTTGGGAGTATGTAATTTTACAAAATTTTAATAAATAGAAAAAATTGCCGAACCATTCAAATTATTAACTCAACATTTTCAACTGCAGGCTGCTGCATAAATAGTGAGCAGATGTGGGACAACCATATGTGACCGGTTGTATAGTGAACGCACGCGTCGGTGATAGTTTGATACTCGAGCAGTGTTTTGCTTCCTTCACCCGTGTACGCCACAGGTTCGTTCGGTCAATTTATAATGTTTTTTTTTATTATTTTCACATTTTGAGGAATATTTATGTATGTTAACACTATATAATGGCCGCTAGCTAACTAGCTATTAAACACTAGTTGTGTGTCCCGCCATTATAGTGTTGATGGAACTCTTTAGGATATTTTGTGGAAGCCTGTAATTAAACATGTGGTTTTTAATATTGGGCGCGTGCATCATTGGGATTGTGAGGAAAGTTATTAATAAATGCAGTATAATAACAGTAATTGTTTATTTTATACTTTTAACATTATTTCAAATTCTATTTATTTAGTTAATTATAATTTAATTAATTAATTAAAATTTTTTTATCTGACTGACCCATTATTATTATTATTATTATTATTATTATTATTATTATTATTATTATTATTATTATTATTATTGTTATTATTATTATTATTATTACTATTATTATTATTATTATTATTAATATATTTAAATATTTGAATTAAATTTATTTAATTTATTTATGGATTAAAACAAAGATAAACAATTTACTTTTAAGACGAGAAGAATTTCCTAGTTGTATAAATTGACATTTTGTCATGAAGCTTTTAGTATTTCTATATGACATCTTATTGTCTGTGAACTTGTAATTATTTATCGTAGTATTTAATATAAAAATTCATTTCATTAATTTTTATTTCTTAATTCATTTTATTGCTTAATATGTTTTAATATATTTTTCATTAAAAATTTTAAATGGAGTAAATTGTTTAATTTTTTTATAAACTTAATTGGTATTTAGCATCAGTAAGCTTTTGTTATTTGTTGATATTGTGCGTAATAAAAATACTGCCGAATAAAAATACGAAAGATTAATATTAATTTTTAAAAAATTTTATTAATTTTTCGTATTTTTATTAGACTCTATTGTAAACTTTTTTAGCACTAAATCAGAACGCAATTTATTTTTAAAGGTAATGAAAATAAGAATCTTAAACAACATATATATATATATATATGGAAGATAATAATTTGCTGGAATATATAAAAGAAAGACAATTTAGGTTAAGCTAATGAAAATAGAAAAATATTAGTTTAATAATTTGTGAGTTCTACATATCTGATTTAATTTATAATTTATAACTATTTATATAAACATCAAGTAATATTATTTTTTAAAGGATTTTTTATAATTTTTAAATTAAATCTTTTTTAATTTAAATACATATCTTTTAAAAAAGTAATATTTATTTAATTTTTATTTAAATATAGATTTTTATGTTTCTTAAAATGTTTTCATTCACAAATAATTTTGGGAATTTTTTTTATGTTATGGCAGTAATTTTCTTCCTGTTTAGTAAATTCGATCAATTTTTTATAATGATTTCTGAATACCTAAAAATAATGGATTTTAAAATTATTGGTTCTCTTATAAATTGCGCATTGCAATGCTTTTCTTCTATATATTCCATAATTTCCGGTAATCTATCATTATTTGCCGAATTTCTAAAATGGTTTTAAACTGGAATATTATTAAGTATATGATAATTAAATTGCTCCTTCTGATTCCTCTCATACTTCCGAAATAGTGGAATGTGATAAATCGCTTCTGATATCCTCAAATTTCATATTTATATAATTAAAAATGCGTATATACTTTTTATCCCCTCGTGCTATTTTTTAAATATAAATTATTTTTTATATTATACCTTAATTTGTCAGGTAACTGATAATAAGTTATGAAATAAATATTTTTAAAAAAAATTACAAAGATTTCAAGGAAAATGTCAGGATAAAATTGCGATGGCTGAACGAGTCAAATCTCATTACCTTCAACGACAAAGAGCTTCCAAATTTCACTTGGTGACAAATGGAGCGTAATTCAAAATTAATAAAATTAACAGTCCAGCGGAACAGATAAATGCCACAAAACATTGTAAAATTATGGGGAAATAAAAATATTATTTAGGGAAATTACTTTCCCACTAACTCCCTTTTTTATCAATTGATTTTATAAATTATAATAAATTTGTTTTAATAGCGATATTTTGTCATGAGTACATGGGGAATTACTGGC
The DNA here is from genome assembly GCA_022537955.1 of Schmidtea mediterranea. Taxonomy (NCBI): domain Eukaryota; kingdom Metazoa; phylum Platyhelminthes; order Tricladida; family Dugesiidae; genus Schmidtea; species Schmidtea mediterranea. The sequence goes on along the minus strand of CM039679.1, from coordinate 61,048,676 downwards.
AATAAATTGTCTTGTCACATTTGACGTGTTTATTCAAACTGCTAATAATTCTCTAAATAAATATCTTTTTTGTATTATTTGGTTTTTTGTGTTATGATTTTCTTTTGTCCTTTTGTAATATCAATTTATAAGTGCTTTATTGGTATTAATTAAAATATATAATAACCAATATTAAAACAATCTACTTTGTGTTAGTGTCAGTTTGCACTGTAATTTCTAACAAAGAGAAATGTTGAATTTTTGTCAATATCTTTCGAGTTTTGACATTTTGAATGATTTTATGATTATTTTATAACAAAATTATTTTAAAAAATGTAAATTTTTTTTTGAAAAACTACCAAATAAATTATACAATCAAAGGCTCTGTGATCCCAAAGGAGCCATAGTGCAAATATTTACATAAAAGGATGAAAACCATAAAAGTTCAATAAGAATTTTAGACAAATAATTCAAATAATAAATGCCGTTTGAATAATAATGTTATTATTTTTTACAAATAAAAACGAAGTTTATGAGGCTTATAATACTCATTTTTTGTATTAAAGTAAAAATTATTAAAAATTTCTAGGAAAACATTGGAAGGTGGAGAAAATTATTACAATCACTGAAATAAATTCTTTTAGAATAAAAGAATTGCTGAAAATCGGCTTTGAAGACAGCACCAATCAACAAATATATATTCTACTACAATATATTTGGACATTCTCACTGTAATAGTCAAGTAAGTTTGAACTTAAAACGATATTGATTTAAAATGCTTTATTCAAACAAATTTCTTTATTTAAATTTAAAAAATCATTCCTATTAAAAATATCAAAATCTGTTTTAAAAATTAAATTTAATAAATTTTATAAAATTGAAATTTAAAAAAATTTTAATAAACTTTTAATAAAATATTTTCAAAAAAATTAAACAAATACATTTACATTTATTTTCATGTTTTACAGTATATTTAAAAATATAATGAATATTTTAATAAAAATAAAACATAAAAGAATTGAAATTCATAATAAATAGGACAGTTATATTTAGTTAAAAATATTTATAGCATTAAGTTTAAAATATTAAAGATACTTTAAAAAAATGTAAATTTAATGAAAAAATAACTTTTGAAATATCAACTGCTTATAATGCATGTTCTTGATGCATATGATTTATGCCGCCTTATTTATAAATTATTGATTATTTTGTTATATTATATACAGTTTTAACAGACTGCAACCCAATATATGATAAAAAATCTCTGATTAGCAAATCTAATAAGATCTATGACATTAAAGACACTAAATATCATTTTTTTAATAATGTTTACTTGAACATTTACGAATCCAAAGTAATCAAAATTGCTCTTTACCTTGTATAATGTGAAAAATCAAGATCTTCATTACCATTATAATTTGAAGATGAATTATGTTCATATGATGTTTAAATTGACAAAAAATAGAATAAACAAAAATATGGATATGTGATAAAATTTTGAATAATAAAAAATTATTCTCAAATTAAAACAAGGTTGTCTTATTTTAGTTGTTTTAATCTTCAATTAATTTAAATTTAAATAATTTTGAAAATAATCAATCGCTACAAAAATTCATTACTTTTATGAGTAAAATGATTTATTTTAATGTTCTTATAATTTTTATTTTTATAATTTATTATTTGCTCTAAATTTTTTAAAATAATCTACGGAAAATATATTACGAAACCAATATGTTGATAAAAATATATATTTTAAATAAAGTTTTCAAAAAATTTTAAATTGACTCTTTTCAGGTAAAATTGGTATATTTCCAACATCCGGAAATCGGTGTCAATAAATTAAATGCCTCCCCCCATTTTAAAATGCTAACGTTATTTTTCATTAATTTTGTCTTTTTGAAGAAAAGAAAACAGAACAAGAATATTTAACAAAATGTAACACAATGTAAAAATTTCGAATTATTGCTCAAATGTTGAAAGTCCGACAGTAAATTTCTATATATTTATTAAATAACTTAGATTAGACAAAAGGTATCAAATTATCAGGAATAATAAAAATATAAATAATAGTGTTATTAATACAGGGTGGGGTAGAAAAACTATAGAGAATGATTTTATATACTAGATAAATTAGATTTAAGAAAACAACTATGGAAGTTATAATTCAAAATTAATATTATGGTTATTATTATAATTAATTATTGTTATTATTATTATTATTATTATTATTATTATTATTATTATTATTATTATTATTATTATTATTATTATTATTATTATTATTATTATTATTATTATTATTATTATTATTATTATTATTATTATTATTATTATTATTATTATTATTATTATTATTATTATTATTATTATTATTATTATTATTATTATTATTATTATTATTATTATTATTATTATTATTATTATTATTATTATTATTATTATCATTAGTATTAGTATTTAAACGAATAATATCATTTCACAACCAATTTAGCAAATGCAGGCTTAGGTTTGATTTAATGCAAAATTGCATAATTATTTATTACTATAAATGATAATAAAATGTTTATGAAGCGTTAAAGAAGTCTGTTGGGTAGTCGACAATCGACAAATACAAATAAATTTCATTTATTGAAAAATTTTCTTATGCAAAAATTAAAACAAAATTATACACAAAAAGCGAAAAATGACAGAAAATTCAGAAAGAAATAAAAGTTGTCTTTTTAAATTTGTGTTTTTGTGATCCATGGAGAAATGATTTATGTTGATTTTTGGTGATTTGATTACTGATTTTCAAGTTCGTATGAAAATGAATATTTTACCCCACCCCCAAAGTATTTTGATTGAAATAAATATTCTCGTTATTAAATCACCATGGGAATCCCAGTCACCTCTTAAATCAGGCGAGTCGTCGGTCAACTTGATTTAGATGCTTACTGAAAGAGCTTAATTAATAATGCATAATAAGTATGAACAAGTGCTGCTATAGAGACTTGAATCTAATCAGTCCACTGGGCTCAATATGGCCTGGAAATAGCTGGGAAGATTGGGGCGGGGGGGTTTGAGGCGCTTTACATTTGTCATTTGACATTATTAGGTTTATTAATGTATTGGCGAAAGGAATTATTAGTTCGACTCCTTGTGTTCAGTAATCTATAGCCAAGACTCGACAATATTGAAATTGCATTTATGCTGTTGTTGGGCTTATGTAAATGAGGCCAGACAAGATATAAGTACATAAAAAGACTAATGCAAATCAATGCAAATGATATAAATTTTTTTTAAAAAACAAAATAAAGTGAGAAAAATCATTATTTTGGAGGGAGAGATATAAGAGGATAACATATGAAAAGTTAAGTATCAATATATAACTTATAAATCGATTGAGGGGTCATAAACATTTATATATTTATTAATTAAAATCTTGTTGTCGACATTAATCATTTGAGTCAACATTCATTTGAGCTTGACAGGCTTAATATCGTCTGTGAAATAGAGGTAAAAAAAAGTTGGAATTTATTATTTTTATTTAAATGGAAGAATTGGGAAAGTAATTACATGAATAGCAAATGCATTTGATTATTTTTGAGTTGACCCTATAAAATAGTCAAATCTAGTCTAACACAATTATGTGTTAGTATTTTTATTGTATTTAAAGTGCCGCATGATGAAAATTAATGTAAAATATTTTTTGTGTATGATTGTAAAAATATCTTATTAAAAATTTATTTAAAATTTGTTAAAATATCGATTTATATAAATTCTGTAATATAAATTTCTAAAATTGGAGTTTAAGAATTATAATTATAGCAAACAGTAAAACAATCGAATATTTAATCAGTGAGATGTTTGTATCTCTTTTTTTTCAAGCCAACCTCAATACTTGTAATTTTACATAGTAGTTATTGTTGTAGGTTTTCGCCACAATTTTTGTGGATTGCTTAGTTATATGCGGTTGGGCACACACTCGAAAGGGTAGGGAGTTTGCAACCCCTGTGCTATATTATTAAAGCTTTATAACACTTTTGATATGACTATACTACTTTAAAGTTTTTATTTAATATAAAATTAACAGATTTAATTAAACACCTAGAAATTAAAAATTAAATATAATTTAATTTATTCGTCAATTACATTTAAAAGACAACACTTGAACATTCAGAAATGCACACTTCGTCATTAATAACAAGTGATTCATTATACAGATAAGCCAAAAATAAAATAAACTCTTGCTGCAAAGTAATTATTATATTGTTGAAAAAAAGTTTCAATTATTAAATACTCCTCTTCAGTTTCATTCCACAAGAAACTGAAAACTGAAGAGGATTATTTAATAACCGAAACATTTTTCAACAATATAATAATTACTTTGCAGCAAGGACTTATTTTATTTTTCACTTATCTGATATCTTAATTTATGCTGCTACCAATGAATCACCTTTTATATCCATTATATAGCTTGTTAAAACTACAAATTACCATATTATTTCCGGTGACTATTCTCATTTAAATGACAATTGTATTTAAATTTTCTGAAAATTAATTTTTATTTTGGATTTTAGAATCTACTAAACAAAAATTTGTTTCTTTATTTATAGATGATCTTCTAGATATTTTTAAATAATTTTTTAGTGTAATAAGCTGTATAGATCTAGAAGTTGTTACCAGTCTCAATTCCACAAAATATTCTCACTAAAACTCCATATTTTGATATATTTGCTGGATTTATATTCTGACTTTAACCGTTTGCGGTCCTATGTCGAGTCTGATTTCTTTGTATGTATTTTTTTGCATTTCGTGTTAAGAATAAATATATGTGTAGAATGTAGATTATTTATTAAAAAAACTTAATTTAGTTCAAGAAAATCATATATACAAAAAATCATTAAAACAATTGTGGACCTGATGGGTAACTTATTTTTGCGGACCGCAAGTGGTTAATACATCCTGGCACCATTGCTTCATCTAGGGATGACTCCTGTTTCGGTTTATACAAATATTGAGATTTTGGAATAAAGTAATTTATTTTTGTTAATTATCAATGATAGACAAGTCTAAGAATTTGTTCCAAACCTCATTTGGCTACTAGTTTTAGGAAATATTGGTATCTTAACCAAAAGGTTTGTAGACCAGTAATCTCTCCAATGTGATATTTTATTTTATCCCACAAATACAAATTAGTAGTAACTTCTGCACATGATAAAGTTTAAACAAAACTGTTCATTCGACAGGGGTATAAAATAATTTGAATCAAAAAGTAAGTCCTCTGTGTGTCACTAAATTCACCAATTAAACGCGAAATATTTGAATAATACTTCAAAACTGTGTAATATTATTTATCTTCTTTAAAACTACTTTCACTTTCGGATTATATTACATTTCTTTATTACCTTTTTGGTGGTCTAATATCAGATTCATAGCAGTCTTTTAGAGATGTAAATCTTTAGCTACAAATATTCCCAAAATGTAACCCATAGTACTAGGTCATTGTCTATTATGCAACCGATTAGGGATTACCACAATAATAAGTAGTACGTAAAATACTTTATCCTGTCCCCCATTGACATTTTATCATTATATTCAATGTTCTTTATTTTCAGATTACAGATCAATATTTGTATTTATTTAACTCAATTATATATAACTAATCTTAAAATAAATTTAAAATATAAAATATTATTTTTTGTTGAATAAATAAATTGATTTTTTGTAATTAAACCTCTGAAACTCTATTTTCATCTGCTTTCGGTAATTTATTCTAAGTTTGTACTGAAAATTTCCAAGTAAAAGTTTGAATTACAGTATTATCGGTATCTAGTGGATGGAGATTAATCAAGAAACCTTGCAAACTCAGGATCCAATTTTTAAATTTTGTTAGGTTTTTTTGGATTAAACAACACTTAAACGATATGAACTGTCATTGACGAATCTGATTTTTTGATTCTCAGTTAAATAGCTACTTCTGACATCAAGAATTTACTGAAGGAAAATAATCAATCAGAAACAAACGATTTCTCCTCAGTTGACTTCTGATTTTGAGTCGGTTGTGTTCATAAAATAATTTTTAGGAATTTCATATTTCAATTTTTTACTTTAATGAAAATATACGAATTAGCTTGTTCAATTTCATACCAACAACACTTAAATTTATTAATTTACTTATTAAATTCAGAAACAATAACATAGTAAAACACTAATATTGGTTTCCACCTAAAATGATAAATTATAAATTAAATAAGATGAATTTTAATATGATCTGTATTTTAATATTATTTGTAAAATGTTGAGTAAAATGATTTAAATTTATTAAATATTTTATTATTTATATAAAATTTTAAAAATTTGTGTAAAAGTATTTATTGAAAAATTTAATTTGTTCAAAATATATAAATGAATGTAAACTATTTTAGTTGGTTTTTGTACCTGAAAATGACAGTTAAACTGTCAAGTTATATCTTACAACTAGTAATTAATTGGCGATTTTTTTAATTAATTATTTAATTTGCATTTGTCCTAATAAATTACCTGGGCCCCCTATAGCTTTGAAACAATAAGCAAAGACATCAAAATCCAAATATCACATATCTTAAGTCCATAGAACTATAAATTTTACCAACTACACAGTTTTCAGATAATTTTCTTATCAAAACAGATTCATGCGGTGACGAACAGTCACCGTTTAACTCAGCTAGAGCATTTAACAATGACTCGATTTCCACCATAACCACCAGTTCCTTCTCACTTCCATAGGTGAACCCCTGGCTCAACCTTGTCTATGTAGTTAGTCATGAATTTATCAAACCCTTAGTTGTTTTCCTAATGGGTTAATAAAGGAAGTGAAGTGTTGGTTTACTGGGAAAACTTTATTGCCATTGGCTAATATCTTTCGCTAAATCACCTGTATCTCCTACTCTAGGGTCAATTCCCCTCGCACCTCCACACAATTTATGGATCACCATCATACACTCATGGTTGAAGCCATGTTGGTAATGTGTATGACAGCCGAATGCCATTCGAGTAGGTGAGTACTGTTACCAATACTACTCCTCTAATAACCTTCGTTCCAGATTCAAAGAGACCGCTAGAAGGTCTTACGCGTTATGTTATGTTCACTTGATTCCGAAATATACCTGGTTCTTCAAGTCTAAGTAATGAACATGATCGGGAGGGTATCGAACATTAATGATGCCAATTGACTTATAAATTTTAATCGCTGGCTATAGAGTTGTACGCAATTTAATCGTTACATATTAATTCATTTTATTCTATTACTAAGGTCTATACAACCTTTATTATACAATTACACTAAATTTGAACCTGATAACATTTAATTTACGAAATAGACTAACAAATAATTCAAAATTTAAATTACTAATATTTAATTTAGTAAATAAACTAAAAATACGATCTATTTAAATTGTAAAGTTACAAGGAATAAAAACAACAATACAGAAGAAATTTGTAATTACATGGTATAAGTTTTTGAAGTTCAGAACAAAAGCATTCATGTCGTCAAGAAACCTAATCACTCGCCTCCTCGCTGTACACAGGCAGACAACAACGCTTGGGGCACCTTGAGGGCGGATTTAGAGTCGATCGCCTGAGTTCTCCTCGTTGTATGATCGTCGGCTCAACCACCGAAATAATAAGTGGTTAGGAACGTCCGCTTGTTGGTTCCCGTTCTATTAACGGAGGGTTGAGCATTTTGGAGATGTTAACTTGGGTGGGGGACTCGATGCCCGTCGTGTTGATGGTGATTTGGGCCGAGGAGGGGTGCGAGAAGAAAGGTTGCACCGGCGCATATATTATTTCCAGATACGATGCGCGACGATTCTTCTCCTCATTAGACACATCCCGAAACTCCGTCATTTCCACACATCCATTAGGTCCCAGATTTGATTGTAACAAGGCATTCTCGACCCTACGTTTCTGCCTCCAGCCACGGTTTCTATTCGGTTTGTGACACCGATTTCCCGAGGCGTTCTCGGAGTTACTTGTTAGAGGATGTTGACTGGTCATTTGAGTTTCCGCCTGAAATGGCAAATGATGGGCTGGAATTATGTCTAATTCCTGAGCCAATTTCCTGCTCGGCAGACGATTTAGGAGTTCATTTTCGGTGAAAATTTGCCGGAGCGCAGTGCTCTGCTTGGATATAGTGATCCACTGGCTCCGGTTTTCTATAATTAAATCGCCTCGGGCTCGAGAGAGACGTGAGATTTTTTGATAGAGCCCTTTGGTTGTTTCCGGCGAGCACCAAGTGTCCTTGATCTTCTGATATTTCTCCTGTAAGATAGCGTTTTCTAGCTCTAATTTGTCAAGCTTCTGTGACATTGCCACTACGGACGGAGAGATTCTTGGAATCCTTGGCATATTTGATAGTGCAGACATGGACAGAATATTTCAAGAGAACAGATGGATGGAGAATTGTTTTATGGTATTTGCACGAAATAGACACTGTAATTGTTTCCAAAAATCTTATTTGGCCTTGGAGGAAAATCGCAGAGTTTTTGGAGTGGATTTGAAGAATGAATGCGGCTTACAGATATACGTCGTGAGTAAGAAAATGTTCTACAACAGATTTAATTTAATTGATATTTAATTTCTCAAAGATAATTTATTTGAGCACTTAAATAAGTTCGGCTACGTAAAATCGATAAATTGATACCAGCCACGCATACGAAATTAGAAGTTATTTGGTGTTGGAATTCTATGTTCATAGTTAAGCCTAATAAGATTTCATACAACTAATGGTTATTGGTAATTTGCAGATATTTTGGAAATTAATAGCAACAAAAAAATATTTATAACTATTTTGGATCATAAATGGTAAAATGGTGTAAAAATAGTTTATGTAGGTCAGAATATTTAGATTAACACTACATTATCTCGCGACACTTGTTGAAATTCCTGTCAAGTGAAAATGGCTTCTCGTCTAATCATTAACATCGGATGGATCGGATTGTACTTGTGAATCTAGCTGGTTGTTTGAATGGAAGCTACAATACTGTTTGTAAATGTTGGGTCATATATCCTAACGGCGGAGATTTTACGATACTCCCTAGTTATTGAGTTACCGGACTTAGTGTATGCTGCGCCTATTTATAATAGTTTTGTTAATCCTATATTGGGTGACTAGTTTCATCAATATTTTAGCGTAATCTTTATTTGTATATTTACTAGTGCCTACCTAAAATGGTGTAGAGTTTTACTGAGTCGTATTGTTAGTGGGGTTCTTTGTCGATTACCCTATCGCTAAATATTCCTATTTGTGATGATTGTTTGTTACTTAATTGATAACATACATGTAGCTTAATTTTTCCTACATTACGCCCTTTGGCTGATACCTTCCTGTAATCACTTTCACAACAAGGCATTTTACTTTGTTAGTTACCTCCTATCCCTAACTAACCCGTCGAATTACAATTGAGGAGGATTAATAAAATTTCACCTAATGATCGGCCAGCGATCACCCTTGATTCCCTTAACTAATAGCGCTCTTCCCACGATTTTAATTTCTGCTCGGCTCGACTGACGTTTCCATCAGCCGTAACGAGTGGTAAAACGGTGTCCTGCGTCTTACGACCAGGCCTTGCCTCGAACAACCGAGTTTTCAAGAGTGTACGGCCAGCAATCACAACTAACAAAAGTTAATTCGTTAACCGGATCGCCGACCTACCCTCCTGATGTCTTTTACGATACATAAATATAAATATTGGTCGGGACCTCTTCATGGTGAATAAGCAAATAAAAAATCTTATGAGCATCCGAAACTTTTCTAACAGTTATTTATTACAAAAAAGGAAAACATACTGAAGAATTACTGAATTAATAACAAAACAAAATTAACAAACCTTACTTCAATAAATCGATTCAAAAGTAGCTGTTAAGCTTTATTAGGTAAAGTTAAGTTGAGTTAAGTAAAGATAAAGTTGAAAATAAAGTGTGTGTGTAAATAGTGAATTTGGTCACTGTTTATATAGTAACTTATGCCTCTGTGTGACCAATAGGCGATCTTTCGCCATTTTAAGAGCTTTTTATTATTTTTATTCATTTTAAAATATTTTTATAATTTTTTATATATTTTTCTTTATTTATTGATATATTAATTTTATTGTTATTAAATCTATTCTTATTGTAATTTTTATATAATGTTCTTTTTAGCCCTTAAAATTTTGTTTCTTGGTAGCCGCTTCTGCCTATGTATTTTCTAAACCTTATTTTGCAAGGTTTTGGCAGTATATTTTATTTCATATATGTTTCTTTTTGCCTCGGCATGCGTTGATCGATTTTATTAATATATATTTTAATTAATTTTGTTATATTTTACTTTGTTTATTTGATGTTTTTATTTTATATTTGGTTTCTGCTTGTGGTGCATGTGTATGTACAGTGACCATTTTCCTTATTTTTATTTTATTTTTTGTTTTAATTCATACTACAATTTTTGTTTTAATTTTTGGCCTTAAGCCCAACAGAAGTATAAAAAATCAGACTTTTTCCGGTATGAAATTTTGCAGTAAAGTTAAGAATTCGTCTTGTTTTTCTGTTTCATAACACCTAGGCGTTGTATACGAATACAAAGTCTAGTGAGTGTACTATTTGATTAGTGCATCTAAGATTTATTTTTGAGAGAAGGCAGTATAGGTGAATTAGTGTTTTTTAAACAAATAAAAAATAAGAAGTGACAGTTATTGGGACAAATCTTTGATTCAGATTTTTGAAGGTTTTATTTATCCAGCATAAATATCTTTTAAATATGATAATTATTGAATGTTGAACTTTTTGAAAATTTATTGTATTCATTTTTTGGATGAATTTCTAAAAATACTTATGTATAAGTAAGATTTTAAGATACCTCATTCGCAATTATTATATACAGATATAATAAACACGGTAAACAATAGCTCTATAAAGCAAATTTATATTCTCAAAATTAGTAATTATTTATTAATAATAACCAACTTTAAACCCATGCCCACTGAAGTTTACCAATTTAATTGCAAATTATTTTATGAATTAAATCAAAAAATGAAATATATTATAACGACATTTTCACCATCAGTCATTTATCAGAAGCATGATTCAATAAATAAAATAAATAGCCGCAATAAATTTGTTGCTGATTGGATAATAACCGGAAAATGATTGCCGCTGAATTATCAATGAATCACATGAAATTCTTTCACAATAATTATCAATATTCCGCGTAAATCTTTATTTTTAAAAAATGCAAAAATGACAAAATAAAAATCTGGAATAGATTTATTCGAATTATTCACAACCTAAAGTACAAATTCTAAATCTACGGAAAGTAGAATATAGTTTCCGAGAATGTTATGTACATTTGAAGGAGATGAAGCTGTGTATTTTATCATCGGATTGCAGATTATCACGACAAACATCAGCAGATAATTGCATAGAACGTAATTTCACGTAATCACAGTTTACGTACTCGAATCCGCACAACGCAAGGCAATGAGACAGAAACTAGCGTGGAGAAATTGCACAAATTGAGTATTCAATCAGAGTCTAGTCTACGATCTATTTCAAAAAAAGAAAAGAAAGGAATTCAAGTACCAAAGGAGATCAAGTGTAGAAATGTATAGGTGCACATAATATCTGTCGGTGATGGAATTGATACTAAATTATTATTATTATTATTATTATTATTATTATATCCATTGTTTGTTTGTTTGTTTTTTTTCCTTTTTTGTATAAAAAAATATATAATTAAGAGCAATTTGGATAAAGTTTATTGTGGTTTTTGAAATCTAGAAATTCGATATGATCAAATGACGGCGGCGGGGGAAAGGTGTGAGTTTCACAGACCCTTGGAATTTCATATTCCCCAGTATGGCTGACTGGCTGGGAATACATGGATTCTTGGGCGGGGTTGTGGGGCCAGTACGGCTTGAGAGAAGCAGTCTTTACCAGCCGATAGCGATAGAGTCTGATGAAATGTGCAACGATCAACAATAGAAACACAGTCACTGTAAAAGTACCGACAACTGCTCCAATCATTTCAAGAACAGTGAATTGTTTTTTAAATAAATAATTTCCATCTTCGATTGCTGGAGAATTAATTGTGTTTGATGAACTGGATTTTCGATTGTCATGGGGAAACATAATGGGGTAATGGGTATTCGGTGTTCGGATGTGGACTGAGACAGTTTGAGGATCATTGTCTTTGATCCAAGTGGAACAAGTGTAAATCCGTTTTTCATTCGGGGGAATGAATACTTTGACAGATAAGTTCGACTTCAAAGTTCCATATTGAGGGAATATTTGATTATTTGAATGAAGTTTGCGAAATTCCTTTTTCTGCCCGTTCTCTTCGTATGTCCATGATATTTCAGCTTCTCTAGATTCACTCGTAGCCAAACAACTGAGTTGTGTTTGAGAGGAACTGAAATCTATTGCAAGCGATTGGATATGTGGACGTCGACAATTAAGGTCTTTGTCTGACAAAGATATTAGAGGTCTTTGATATAATATTGAAGGAGTGAGGCAAGTTATACTAACGTATTTCATGTCGTCCTTGGATTGATGTTGTAGGTTTTTAGCCAGCCATTGCAAATGGCAATCACAGTGAAGAGGGTTTCTGGTTATGTCAATTAAGTGGTGTGGTTTGTCAAATATGGACATCATACCTTGATCGATGGTCTTCAAGCTATTATTAAAAAGAAAAAGTTTCTCTACATCTAGATCTTTGAATTCTGATGAAGATAAATGACTAATGAAGTTGCTTCTCAAATTAATCTGTTTGACCTTTAAACCGCTAAATGAACCGGTTTCGATTTTGATATAAGGATTCTCCATTAAATGCAGCTCCTTCAAGTTGAGACCGGAAAACGTCTGAGGAGCAATGATTCTGATTCTATTGTGAGAGAGATCAAGATAATAGAGCTGGACCATATTTTCAAAAGCACGCGCCTCAATCACTTCAATTTTGCAATATATGATTTTCAGATAGCTCAAATGTTCGAGACCGGTCAGATTGGATTTATAAATTATTCGAGAAATCAGATCTATGTTTTGAATAAGAAGCCGAGAAAAAGTTTTCGGAACGTTTGTAGGAATAGCTCGAATTGCATCGTTTGCATTGCAGACCACCATATTTTGTGGAATGCAAAGGCATCTGTTGTTGCATAAACTCGGATCTGAATACTGAGAACTGACTGAGAAAATAATTCCAAGAATAAATAATATTATTGACTCACTAATTTCTAAAATAATAATAATTTAATACATTATAAAATTATTATTTTTATTATTGTTATAATTATTTATTATTATTAATATTAATATTATTATTATTATTATTATTATTATTATTATTATTATTATTATTATTATTATTATTATTATTATTATTATTATTATTATTATTATTCCAAATTTTATTAAATATAACAAAAGCTTTCTGAATTTTGTGAATTTAAGTATAAGAGAAATATGGTGAAGGGATTGATTTATCGTTCATGATCGTTATCTTCTACTTTTGCTAATTCACTAAAAGGTGATAAGAGATTTTTGACAAATAGATTAAAAATCCTAAGGATCGATGTTTGGGATAGCCAGATTATAATTCGACAGATTAATATGAATTGAGTGTTGATTAAATAATAAACCTTCCATAACTTCCAATATTCAATCACTTTTGCGCGCAACCTTTTTTTGACAAATATTAAATCTTTTAATCAAAATGTTAAAGCTCATCAGTTTTAACCACAACTGAAAAAAATTTTTTTCTCATAACCTTTATATATAAATGCATTTTTTATTGAGAATCCTTTTTAGGTTGTTTAACTGCTATATTATGTTCAATTTATTTTTGGTGGGAAATATAATCCTCTGTGTTGTTATCATTACAACACAATAAAACTGAGATTTTAAAGTGAAAACCGGCATCAGTTATATAATTTATACAAAGAGTAATGAAACAATTAAATAGATTTAAAATTGTTTTACTTAAAAATTATGTTAATATTTTAATGTTATTTTTATCGAAAATCTAATGGTTCGTATCCAAAATAGAATATAATATATCAAAACGTGAACGGCCAATATCCAAAATCACCTGGAAACCCTTTAAAGTTGGATAATTAATATTATAAAAATGTAATTATGCATTTTTGGGCTCTGCTGGTGATGAGTAGCCTATGTACTAAAAGTTGCCCAAATGAACAAAAACAATTATAAATTGAAAAGGCTGAGCCAAAAATTTGTGAATATCAATAAAACATCGATATCATTACTGATAATAAAAACATGTTAATGTCATTGCAAAATGAAAACCAAAAAAAGTTCTTTCAATACAATTATAAATTATATATACTATGTGAATGCTAAAGTGTAAAAATAAAAAATATAGTTTATATTTAAAATAAGACATAAGTCAAAAATCCAAATAATGTTATTTTTTATTTAATTCGTTTGGGGTTCCTAGAGCGCGAGCCTAGGTGTAAAGTCGCCACTTCCTTCTCTCTTATCCAAGTGACTTTATTGGAAATTTTTCACATAAATAATCTCATCCCAATAAGGCAGACCACCCTATTTGATGAGAATAAAGTTTAAACAAAATTGAAATTATAAAACTTAAAAACTACCAGTTATTTAAGGAAAGAAGAAAAAACGTCATAAATCACAGACAAATCCTATTAGGATATTATGAAACTAGAATTTAGTAATAAATAATTTTCTGTCATTTTATCCTCAGAAAATTTCAGCAAATATTCAAAGAAAAAACTTTCAAACAACAATACATTTTGTCAGAGTAAAAAACGCTTGTAGAAATAAATTGATACAGGAGCAACTTTCTGTTAGTCTTTGTGTTTCAACTTGAAATATTAAGAAACAAAAGAAACATCAAAACCCACAAATGCACTATCAAAGATGAACAATGAATGACTTGTAATGAATGGAACCCCCCCCCACTTACTACAATTATATCTGATGATTGTATAGTTGTTTCAAGCATGAGACTTGCATTCACATAATTACTTCAGGACTTTTACATCTTTCTATTTTAAAGTTACTTGGATGAGATTTAATTTATTAATAAAAATTAAATTGACAATCAAATAGAAATAAAGTTGATGCTTCAGCTTTTAATAAATTTATATTGTTTTTGTTGGAAAATTTTGATTCAAACAAAATCACATTTGCATAACCCTAATTACGTTAGGTCAATATACTTAAGTTAACGTATGTGATTAGTCTCATAATAGATTTTAGTAGATTTACGTATGTTAATCATATTTTAGGCCAACAAAAATATATTTGTAACAAAAAATATAGAAATTTTATAAATGGAAATGAGTTTCAGAAACTCATTTCAACGTAATTAGGGTTAAATATGCAAAATTATAGAATATAAAAATAAATTACGGTAGCAGTCGGATTCATATTTATGAAGTAAAGTATGATGAATGATCACACACACATTCATCCTTATTAACGGAAGCATAGGCAGGACTGGATCTGACTATTAGACCAACTGAAGCCATCGTCGGAGGGCGCCAAACCAAATTGCGGCGCTTCAATTTAGTAAATAAGAATAAGATATTGGTTTTTTGTAGAGGTAAAATTGTCAAAAAACTAATATTTTTTTAGAAAATTAAAGTTATTTCCAATACAACTAATGCCTCGGCAGAATGCATTTTTTAAAGAAGATTTTATGAACAATCGATATTATCAATAGAAATGTAGGTAGCGATTAATATTGAAAATACCGACATAATAAATAATTTTATTGAAAATCAAGTGATACGTAAATGGTAAATTAAAATAAAATTTAAATAAAATTATTAAAAAATGTTTAATTTTTTTTTTGAGATGGTGCACAATAATATATTTGACCTCAGCGTGCCAATAATTGGTTTAATTTGTTTATCAATTACTTCTGAAACATCACTTGAACATTCATAAATACACAGCTGGTCACTGTTAATTAGCCATTCAATGCATAGCTCGTTAAAACTACAAATTAAATAAGATTAAAAAAAAATTGTGATGTTTATGCGAAATGATTTATTTTGGTCTGTCAATTTTTTCTATTTTCGGTATTTTGCCTTTTTTGGTTAATAAAAACGCTTAACAATATAGGAAATAAAATCAGTTTCGCGCTGAAATAAATAAAAAGTGCTTTTTTCATCAAAGATTTAAATGAATCCTGAGGTGGGCAACTCAAAATCCTTACTGATTCAAAGTATAAATTAACAATGTACTGATAATAATTGGATAAAAACATAATTTTTACTATCTAAGTATGACTACGCTAAAAAAATTATACTTTTCAAATGAGTTAAAACTTATTTATTGAAACTATCCATCGAGATTCCTTTATTCCAGGGAAACAATAGAGATAATAATAATTGCTAATGCGGTTAGAGGTTATTGTATTGTTTTATATAACTGAACTGTCTTTTATATTGTGTCAGTTCATTAATAATAAAACTAATAATAAAAATAATAATAATAATAATATTAATAATAATAATATTAATAAAATAATAATAATAAAATTTTGTTGAAAATTTTTAATAATTATTGGGAACGTGTTATATGTGAGTTGATAAGGTCATTGGATCCAAAGATTAATGTGCAAAGTGCTATGACTACGAATGTTTTGAATGTTTTTTAAATAGTTTGAGTATGTCAAATTCTATTAAATTAATGTTTCTTTATTGTTTAAAAAATTTTTTTCAATTTTAATATTATTTATATTATATTAAATTAAAATTTATAAAATATTTCATTATTTTAATCTTTTATTATAATAGTGATAAAAAATGTAAAAATATTAAAATTTTTATTTATTAAAATATTTAATTAAAAAAAAAAATTTTTAAATTATATAAATAATCCATAATAATTGAGTTGGATTTTGGAGTCTGAAGATGACAGTTAAACTGTCGAAATATATCGTACGACGAGTGTTTGATTGGAGTTTTCTTTTAATAACATAAATAATATTAGTCTTAATTTTAGTTATAAATATTAATTAAATTTTCATTATATCAATAAATAACGAAAAAGTCATATCAATTATGTTTATCTTCATTTAAAACTACAGATCAATATTTTTATTTATTTAACTCGAATAACCACGATGTTTCAGCGTCAAGAACACAGAAGATATTTCATTTGAAAATCAATATTTTCTTTCGAAATTAGTTTTAAAAAATATTAGCAACAAGTTGGCATTATTGATATAGAAATACAGCGTTATTTTATCAGAGAAATCCCCAATACGGTCGATCAATTATCCTATGTAAAGTGAAATTTCACAGGACACGCCTTAACACAATCAATACCGGAAAAGTGTTCAGAAATAAATTAAACTTTTCGGACAGTTTAAGGGAATTTAAAATTGTTTGTTTTTTTAAATACATATTTTTTATTTATAATTCAACATAATAATTATTTTGCATTAAAACAATAATTACTTCAACATAATAACTACTTTACAACAAGTCCTTATTTTATTATTTAGTTATATGATACTTTAATTTATGCTGCTACGAATGAATCACCATTTTATACTTACTATTTTGATTATTATTATTATTATTATTATTATTATTATTATTATTATTATTATTATTATTATTATTATTATTATTATTATTATTATTATTATTATTATTATTATTATTATTATAATTATTATTTTTATTATTATTATTTTTTATTATTATTATTATTATGTGACATATTTTACAAATTATAACCGAAAATCAAAGTAATTAGTTTATTTATTTATCAAAATCATTCAAATGTGGAACAGGAATAAATAAATATATTGTAATATAAATTTATATATTTAGCGATAAGATTTAAAATTTATGTCATTGTTGAGTGAAAAATTATTATCCCAAAACAACTGCTTATGGAATGAAATTTTTCTGTGACTATTTTTCAAAGTGAATTCAATTGTTTCAATTATTATTGATAAAACTTCAATTAAAGTAAAAAAAAAATTTCTCTGAATTTATTGATTAAATTTTCTAATGGAATCTAATGAGAATCTAATAAATAATTTATTTTTCCACAGAATTATTTTTCAATTAATATTGGATTTATCGATTTTATTTCAATTGTTTTTTTGTTTTAATATATCGATTTGATATTAGATTTTATAAATAATAATCAGGCAGATTTTTTTTAATTTTGAAATTATCATTTCGAGAAGGATCGGAAAATTTTGTTTATTTTTTGACAATAATATTTAATTTTGTTAATAAATATTATTCTAATATTTGAAAATGAGAGGCGTAAAAAGTATAACTTTTATGCATGAAGTTTATATAAAGGTGCTGCAGTCCATTCTAGGTCTGGATTATCCATGGAAGTACGTTCTGTAAAAATCAGTAACAAATTAAAAATAAACTGTAAACAAAAAAACCTGAAAACTGTTAATTTAAAATATAAAATAATGGGATTTTTTCGTTTCGATTGTAATATTTATTTGCCCTGAGATTTGTCAAAGATTATAGAATAAAAAATTTTTAAAAACGTTTTCATAAATTTTTTTTAAAAACCGCTACATTTTTTACATCATCTCCCGGAAAACAAAAGCTAGTGAACTATTTATGCATTTAAAGCTGGAAAAAGAGACAAATATACTGAATTATAATCTGAAAAAATTGATTATAGTAACATTATGTTAATAAATGTGAGTATATTGTGTGAGAGTGTGCAAGGCACCAGTAGAAAATTTATAATTAATTAATTATTGGACTTATCAACAATGATTGAGTGGTTTAAAAAATTTTAAAAAAAGCTCAATAAAAAAAATCTAAGGTATCAAAATCATACTTTTTATTTATATATTTTTTAATTTTTACCTTTACTATTATTATTCAACAATTCATTAAAAATGACTTATTTCAACACTTCTGAAATAGAAAAGGCTCACTTGATTAAATCAAAATATCGAAATTAGAGGAATGTAAAAAATATCTCTCTACATTATTGAACATCAAATTTTCGTGGTTCCTAATGTAGTATTTTGCTACTTATAGTTTTCAAAAAAAAATGCTAAATTTCTATTAAAAATAAGTTTAAAAAACATCCGAGAACTTTTCAGGTAATCCAAAAATCAATAGTTTACTTATTTGCAGTGTTGGTGTAGTTAAGCGTAAATAAATCACGCCAATGGCGAACATTTAATAGTAATTCTAACCAAGCTGCAAATCAGCTTTAAACTTTCAATGAAAACAAGTATAACAAATTGTCAAAAGTGTATTATTGATCAATATTTGTTGTCTAAAACAGGACAAGTAAGCGCCTGTGGGATCAATGATCAAAAATAGAAACATCAATTATAAAAAACGCAAAAAACAAAAAACGTTAAAAAAACATCCATGTTTGAAACAATGTCTATGATACTAAAATTAAAGATTTCATCAAAATAAATGAACAAACGTCCAAAGGTTTTTTATTATTTCTAAGTCTCGGAAGGTCAAGACTAACTACGGAGTATTTCAAACAGAATAGTCAAATAATATTGGAATCATTGTGGGAATTTTTTTTTCAGAGTTCATTTTTTTCTGCTCTCGTTTTTTTAACACAATTATTCATTCTTATTTTTTATTTGGAGTAATATTTAATAATTCACCAGTCTATTTATTCAACACAATAGATGTTGCTCAACTTACAAATGGAATGAATTTAATAATTAAATTATTTTTCTCGTGCCTCTTTTGACGTTTTTTCTGGTGTTTTATATATTTAATGATCGGCATCATCAATCTTCTACCAGAAAGATTTTAGACAACTGAATAATGGTGTTATTTACCGAATTGGAAAATAACAATTGGGAAATTTTCAAAACTTTATTCCAACCGTAAATAAATAAATCTCGAATCACTCAGATTATATTAAAATTTGAAATTAATCATTTTGAATTTTCGCATTTTATATAATAATTTTTACTTAGATATTTATTTTGTTTTAATATTTATCATAAATAACTCGGAACATAAATTTGTAAATGTTACAGTTAAAGTCTTAACCAAGTGAGTGTAAACATAAACTAGTCAGTGTATGCACTGGGAATGAATGAAGTCATGGCCGGATTAACGTATTCATGGGCCTTAAGCACTTACCAAGTATGGTGCCCGAATAGCCATCCAAATCAATGTAAGTGCAAGGTGATAAGTGATAATTTAATTTTAAATGATTTTAATTTTAATTTTAAGATAACTTGGTTACAATATGGAAAAGTTGAGATAACATATACACTTTAAATTATCACCGGCTTAAGCAATTACGTAAGCAACTTACCAAAGAATATTAATATGGTTAATAACAATAATAAAGCCTAGAGTTAGAAGTTAGCGGTTACAGCTTTAACCTTTAATCATAAGTTAAATTAAATAAGTAACTCTATGGCTACATAACATAGACCGTGGTCCGTGGACATTTTTAGTTATTAATGACTCATTTATTTAAAATAAACATCACTCGGGTTCATGCAGTAATTTAGTAATTAAAAAAAAATTGTAGTAGCTCGTCGTGGTGCCCCTTACCGTGGTGTGCACTAAGCACGTGCTTAGTGTACTTATTGGTTAATCTGGTACAGGTTCTAGTTTACAACGTAGTAATAAATAATAATATAAACCTGTAGTATCTTAAACAATTATAATTTAATTTAAAATCAATTTATAGTTTTACTGTCGGGTGTGGTTGTATACACCAGATCAGAGACGGCCAACCTTTGACCCGTCTTGAAAATTTTTGCAGTCCGCGAGATAAATTACACCTTTACAAAACATATTTATTTTTATAAAAGCCGAGGTATTTTAAACATTCTAATTATATCAATGAAACAAACATTTTATAAGTATAATAATATAAATTCATTTTTAATTAATTTAAGAGGTGAAAGTATGGTTGCCAACTTTTACCCATAAATCCTATTTTTTAAAAAGGACATTTCCGTTATCAATTTTTTGCATCATCGATACTATAAAAAATAAAAACATATTATTTTTTAAA
This sequence comes from Schmidtea mediterranea, assembly GCA_022537955.1. Taxonomy (NCBI): domain Eukaryota; kingdom Metazoa; phylum Platyhelminthes; order Tricladida; family Dugesiidae; genus Schmidtea; species Schmidtea mediterranea. The sequence goes on along the minus strand of CM039679.1, from coordinate 61,027,694 downwards.
ATCAACTATAAAACGATTATAATTTAAAACCAACGTTAATCTTTATTTTTAAATGAATATTTCAAAGTTGATTTAGAATTTTTCAGGAAATATTTGTCTTTTAGAATGTTTTCCGAAAAATCACCGCGACTATCCTTTATATTAAAATAAATAAATAACTCATTCTTTATAAGATTAACAGAACTTCTGTTTCTGTCTTCTCGATTATTCCAAAGGACATGTCCTTTTACTATGTAATTTCAAGTCCTGAAAAAAAGACAGTCCTTTCAAAAAAAGGACGGTTGGCAACCCTGGGTAAAGCAACAGCGATTCCTAGCAATAATATAATATAATTTGTTTTTTTATGATTATTTTTTAGAAAGTTGTTTTGCATTTTGTAATCAAAATAATATTTATTAATTATACCTTTTTTAATACATTTTAAAAGTTTTCATATTGTATTTGCTTGTAAAAACAATAAAGCATTTTATTTATTTTAGAAACTTGTGCACTTGTTTTCAATATACATGTACTTCAAAAACATATTTAAATTATAAATTTTTAAATTCTTATTCAACAACAGCCAGGTAATAACTCCTAAATATTAGAATATATATTTTTATTTGCGGCCCGCAGAGTTATGATGCATTTCCAAAGTGGCCCGCAAGATCATTTGGGTTGGCCACCCTTGCACTAGATAGTCAAATTTACGCTTTAACAATAACATGTAATTTTGAATGTGTGAAATTACAAAACATCCGAATATGCTTTAAACAAGGAGCAAACTAGTTTTTGATCAAAAAATTTATACAATATTTATATTTTAAGTTCCATTTTTATGTGATTTATTTTATTAAACTATTCCAGAAATAACAAAACAATTAAAATACTTTTATTAAAAAAAATTTCACGTTAAACCTCCGCCCCCCCCCCTTTAAAAAACGCAATTCATATTAAGTGATGTCAAGAGTTTAATACGTGCAAAGACAAAATAAATTTAGAAATAAACATTCTGAAAGTTAAATTTAAATGCAAATTATATAAAAAAAATTTTTAATAATTAAATTTACATTATGCGCTTTTAAACGTTATGTTGAAACATTCATTTACTAAAAATTTCATTTTTTTTTTCATTTATATTAAAATTATTTTTTTTAGAAATGTTCTCATTTTTCCTCAGAGAAATCTTGCTACTTTATTTATAAAATACATTATGTATATTTACTACAACTAGTATAATAATTATAATATAAACGTTGAGTTTAATTTGCAAATTTTCCCTAAACACACAGATATAAACAATATTATTCTGTACCCCTGCAACGATTTCTGTATACTATCTAAAAATTGTCATTTTAATAGAAATTTAACCATTTGTTTAAACATATTCTCAACATTACTTTATTTTTTCTAGTTTTTTCAGGTATTCTCAAATTTTAAATTATAGAACGTTTAAATTAGGATATCTTGGTGGGCATGCAACTGTATTTTTGCAACCTGCGTCTCAGTTACCATCAAATTCAGTACAATAAGAAAGTGGTTGATAGTCGCAAATGTATGCAATAATACAAGTAATAAATTAGATTTAACCACAATATATTGTTGAGTATGAGTCGATATATTTTGAATAATATTTTACCCGAATCACCATTGGGGTTGAAAATAGTAAAGTTAATTATTTCCTAGATAGTAATTTCCAATCTTAACTGCAATCTGCCTGTTTTATATTATAGATAACCGACAAAGTCGGCACTATATGATGGAATCCTTATTAATGATGATTAAGAATGTAGCTCACATACATACTATAAATTTTAGATTATAAAGATAAAAAACAACAACACCTGAACTTGACCTTGTTTACTTTAAAGAACTGTACAAATTAATTTTAATGTAAAAAATAAATAATATATTTAAACCACTTATAAATAATTTTCGCTTCTAACTTCTATTTGAGCCATGGGTTTTTGTCACCATCTGATGCACAAATTTAGGGTTCAGACTTTTACGTGAACTGACTTATACCCAACGATAAATGGTATTTCACAAAATAAATCTCACTTCAAAAGAATTATTACGAATCAACTACAAACAACGTAGCCATTAAAAGTTTAACAATTTTTCTGTATGTATATGATAATTTAAGTGTTAGTTTTTTTTAAAAAAAAATATTGAAATAAACATAACTGATTTTTAATTCCAATGATTTGGAACCACTGTTTTATAATATCCTTATATTATTGTAATAATGTTTTTTTTGATATTTTCTATTATTATTTATATATTATTATTGTATATTGAAAATAAATATATATCGTATATACTGGTGTATAAGTCGACTCAAAAAATGAGGTCAAAAATAATATTATATTATACATCAAATTGAAAATTTAAAGCCCGTTTTTAGTTCAAAATTAGAAACCGTGTATAAGCCGAAGAAAAAAATGAGGTCAAAAATAATATTATATTGAAAAATTTCTTTGCAAATATTGGTTATTGAATTTAATTTTAGTAATAAATGAATTTTAAATGAATTTAATTTAAATGTCTTAATTATTAAAAAATCCATGTAAAAAATGAAAGTAATTAATATGATTAAAAGCGACACGATTAAAAAATTCCAAAAACGTTTTAGTACAAAATTTCTCGACTTATATACGGTACAATAAATTTATGGAGGAACAATCTATCTATTTTTTTCCTATTAAACTTACAATGGTATATTAAAAATAAATATAAACAAAACTCTATTTGTTTTTTCGAAGTCTTAACAAAAGTAAATGTAACAATCAATTTATGTTTTGGTTTAATATTGAATACAGAGTAAACAATTTAGGCATACAATTTTATGGGAACGGTAAATAAATCCCAGACGCAGCTGCATTAAAATAAGTTGTTTAAATTTTTATTCTGGAGATTTTCTATTGGAATGGCTATTGGATTCTGGTACCCAATATCCAAATATTTTGAAAGATAAATTAATAATTAATTTTAACTAAATTGACATAAAATCAATAAGCTTATTAAATTTTTTATTATAAAATTATATAATTAATTATATTTTTTCATTAATATAATATTGTATCAATACAAAACATTTCATTTGTAATTGGGATCTTTGGTATTTTAACTGCGCAATATTATTAAAAGATTAATTATTATTTAATTATTATTAAATATTATCATTAGCTTGAAAAAGAGAACCAATAAAGTTGAAACAATAAATAAACCATTGTCAAAGAATAATCATTTTTAGCTCCTCAATGGTACACTAAAGGGTATTTGCATGATATTAGCAAAATTTAAAATATTAAATTTTAAGATGCGATATTATAAAGAAACATCTACCTAAACATACGTTTCTCGATGTATTTCGACAGTTTTCAATCACATTAATAAAAATTGAATCAATTTTAAAAAATATTTTTTAATTTAATTTCGATAATCAATTTTATATATATTCATAAATTAAAAATTTTATAAATTATTTTATTACTTTTAAATTTTTTATAATTTTATGAAAACTATCTGTAGAACATTTTCAAAATCAATTTCTATAACCACAATTGACCACCCAAACTTTTTAAAAACATTAAAAACATTTTTCACATTAATTTTTGGATCTAATGACGTTCAGAAACAGCAACGCTTTACATATAATCACTTTAATTATATATAAATAATTATTAAATAATTATAACAAATTTTTAAATCAAACAAGCATATTGTAATTGAGTCCAATAATATTGGCCAATCCATTCAGTCGATAATTTTCAAGAACTTGATTACAGAAATTACGGAGAATCAATTATGGTAATTTTTCAAATATTAACTTTTGATAATTTTTACAAAAAAGACTTAAGATTAAAATTAAAAAAATTATTGCATTTCTGATAGTTTTTACCTTGAAAAAATCAACATATTTAAATGCCGCATCATTCATATGTGAATGACATTTATGAGTGCATTAGATTAACTTAGTACTCAAAATGTCAAAATTGGTAAATTTTACATAAAAAAAAGAAAGAACTATTTTATTGAAATTTTTTATTTATATCAAGTATGACAAAGATAAGAATTGGAATATCAATGAAATATTTTATGTTATTAACATTTCGTAGAAAAATTCGGCGTAGACATTTAAAAATAATTTTCGAAAATCAAATTTCGTAAAGACGCCATAAATTACGATTATATCTTTTTGATTTAATTTCTGTTTGATTGGTTGATAATTGGTGCAAATAGAAATGGATTTAAAAATTTATAATTATAAATTTTAAATTTTAATTATTGCTTTTCAAAAGGCTATTTGTATAAATATTAAATTATTTTTAATAAAAGAAAAATCTAATTAAAAATCTTTTGTGCGTTATTCTTGCGTTACTGATCGAAATTCAAAGACCTCAATCTCAAGCTTTGTTTTAATTTTTAAAAAATGTCTTATTTTGACAACAGCAATTTTATTCTATTAATTTATTTTAGAAATCAAATTTCCTTTCCTTTTTGCTTGATTGCATTTATAACTTTATTAATTTTATAATTTATAATATAAACTAATACATAATGACAAATCCATCAGTAGATTCGAATAATTATGCTCAAAACTATTTTTAGCAAAATACAAATATGACAATGAAATAAGTTTAAATTATTTCACATTTTGTTTGAATTAAATAGTCTTCGTAAAAAGAATTTTAATTGATGGATTTGTTTTAATTAATGTTATTTGAAGAAAATTTAAATAAAATAATTGAGCTTTGTCAAAGAAAAAGAATCAATGGGAAAAAAATACAGTGTCCAATTTTATTTTTGAGAAAATTAATTAAATAATTCAATAATAACAAAATCTATTAGAGATTGCTAGTGTAACAAAAGCATAGAAACTTGCACAATGCACTGGAGAAGAAATGATAATTAATAAAGACAAAAAGTTTCTTTGGGAGTTTTAATGAAAGAGTAAAAAATCGAATTTGACCAATTAAAATCATAAATGAAAAAAAACAATAAATAGATTATCCTTCATTCATATGTGAATGCTAGAGGAAATTCCTATTATTCTTTATGGAAATAATAATAAGGATGATAATTATAATGATAATAATAATGATAATAATAATAATAATAATAATAATAATAATAATAAAATAATAATAATAATAATAATAATAATAATAATAATAATAATAATAATAATAATAATAATAATAATAATATTTTCTACAAAATTTGACTATGAATCAGATTCATTTATGGTATTCATGAATTTTCGGTTTATAGTCAAATTTTGTAGAAAATACAATGTCTTTTATAATAATAAAAATAAAAAGAAATCAGAGGGGAAAATCAAAAAATATACTTCTAAAATAATAATAATAATAATAATAATAATAATAATAATAATATTAACAATAATAATAATAATTATCATAATAATAATAATAATAATAATAATAATAATAATAATAATAATAATAATAATAATAATAATAATAATAATAATAATAATAATAATAATAATATATTTCGACATACTGCCATTGACAGGTTTGTTAACTTTAATAAATTAATTTTATTTTCACAAATTTCTTTTTTTATATTTCAAAAAGATTTTACTAAAAATTATAAAACTCAAGTTTAAAAAATTAATTTTTTTTAAAATTTTAAACAAAACTATTTTGTATTTATTTTCATCCTGCAGCAGAAAATTTCGTTTACTAATATCAATCAATTCGCTAAGTCGACTGTGAATATAAATGCAAAATTATTATTATTATTATTATTGTTATTATTTTATTAGTAAACATTTTTATGTCCACTAAAATACATACATAAAACATTAACAATGTATTATTAACCTATCATTAGTTTGCCTTATAAATAAATTATTAACATAATTATATAATTGTTACTTTACTGCCCACATTATGTTAGTTTATAATAAATTAATTATCATTCAACATAATGGTAATATAATAATTTCGTAATAACTTGTGTATCTATATAATGGCAACATAATAGCGAATTCCGTTGCTTCAGAATATTATTTTTTTTAAATAGTAAAAAGTTTACTAAAAGAGGACAAAATGTCCATAAAAAAATCATTAAAACTTTTAAAAAACTAATCAAAAATTCCGAATTGTCTTATTTGGAGAATCAAATGGTCCACCGGCATAGAATTTATATATATATATATATATATATATATATATATATATAATATGTGTTAATGTATTGCACATTGTTAGGAATTTTAAGCACGTTTTCTGCAATTGCAACAACTCATATAAAGACAGTGTCCATGTATTTTAATTGTATTACAAATATTTTCTAGATTTGATTTTCAATGACTAGCAGCCAACGTAAAAGATCAAAGATTAAAATGAAACGAATTGATTCTTCTGAAGCCATGAAAACGCATTGCAACAGTATTATGTGGGTTTTTTAAAATTACATCAACATTTCACTGGTTTAAACCCCTATAATGTAATGCTCACCTTGTCTACATAAACCTTTACTAAATTGAATTTGTTATAAGTAGAAAATGGAACGTTGCACGATACAGACTTTTGTGACATGCAGTCAGAAGCGCGTGAATAATAATTCAAAACACCCGGAAATAATAACACGCGTTAATATTAAGATATCTCATCTTATTTATTATCTAATTCACTCATATTTCGTCTGCTTATAACAAATTCAATTTAGAAATGGTCTATCGTTTGAGATATTAAAAATTGTAAAGGTTACGTAGTCCGTCGCTAATACTTCGCACCACTTTAAAATTTACTTCACACATATTTTAAATGAGTAAAATTTGGTTAATGTCATATGCATTATTGTGAATTAATCTTACTGTTTGCACCGGATTAACCAATAAGCACACTAAGCACGTGCTTAGTGCACCGCATGGAAATGGGCACCACGACGAGATACTACAATATTTTTGCAATTACTAAATTACTGCATGAACTAGCTTGATGTTCATTTTAAATGAGTCATATTAATTAACTAAAAATGTCCACGGACCACGGTCTATGTTATCTAGCCATAGAGTTACTTATTTAATTTAACTTATGATTAAGGGTTAAAGCTCTAGCCGCTAACTTCTAACTTTGGGCTTTATATGTGTATATAATATTGTGCTAAATATAAATTTTGCACAACTTGAACTTACATGGATTTGGTTGGCTGTTCGGGCCTCAGAATTAGGACACCTGAATATGTTAATACGACCCTGCTCACTGTATTAATAAGAAGTTGCTAAGTACAAATGAAAAAATAATTGACAAACCTTCATTGTGGTAATTTCGTATTGAGTCAGTTTAGGATATGTGGGCAATGAAGGTCAGGTTGCAGGTAAGAAACGTAATTAAACAGTTTCGGATAAATAAGACATAGGGAAAGGAAATTTTATATTTTATTACATCATATAACGATGAAGGAAAATCAGACAATGGTAAAAAGTTCCAAAGACAATATTCTAATTTGGTATAAAATAAATAAATAAAACCAAATATTAAATGTTAGTTTTACAAGTGCCATAAATGTTATTGTGATAAAGTCTAAATCTTAAATGAATTGTAAATCATTTTAGTATAAACTTATATATCAATTAAACCCGTTTTGTCCCAGAGGTGATATTTTTGTTTAAATTAATAGAATTTTATTTTACTAAGTAATTATTGCCAATTATATAATATGAGCTTGATCTATAAGTGATATTGCCATTTGGTTACATTAGGTACTTTACAAGACTGAGTGACCAATTGGTCCCACTGGTAATACATAGGTTTTTATAAAACGGCAGGATGTGACACTCGTTTTTTTTTCTCTCGTTCTTTAAATGGTTTAAAATATATAATAATAATCAGCAAAATGTGTAATTGTCTAAATATGAAAACGAAAATAAACGACATAGCAAGACTATACCATCCTTTGCTATTGCTTTGAACAATCATACAATTCTTTACAAATATATACAAGAATTGCAACCTTGTCATTACAATAAACAAAATTAAAAACAAAGAAAACGGGATAGAATCACAAATAAATTCCATATTTTGTTATTCTTTTACAAATATATTTTCTTTTGAGACTGACTGAGGATGGACTTGAAAAATTATAAAAATAATGTCATAATAATAATAATTATAATAATAAAAATAATATTAATAATAATAAAAATAAATAATAATAAAAATAATAATAATAAAAATAATAAAAATAATAATAATAAATAATAATAATAATAATATAATAATAATAATAATAATAATAATAATAATAATAAGAAGAAGAAGAAGAAGAAGAAGAAGAAGAAGAAGAAGAAGTGCTGATGTTAAATTCAAATATTATATTTTTAAATTATTGTGCATCATTTCCGAATTTAAGTGTCAAAACACTTTACGTGAACCAATTGGTTTATGAATTGCCGCTTGGCTGGACCAATTAAATTGGCTGCACGGTGCAGCCTGCACCTATCTGGCGATACACATAAATGTAATGCACATGTAAAAAATGATTTTCATAAATAACAAGAGGTTACGCCCACTTAATAAAGAAAATAATCAAGAATTTTGGATTAAAAACAAACTAAATTTTAATTGAAACTGAACAATTTGTAACTCGCCTATTTTGCAAAGTTTTATTGTAAACGCAAAATTAAAAAAATAAAAAATTGAATATTGATTATATTGAATTATTTTAATTTTGATTTTGTCCTTAATAAAAGACATTGATTAAAACAAAAGACTAATCCGGATTATTGGTAATGTAAAAAATGGCTTGTTAGTAGAAATAACTACACAATATCCGCATTTTGTTAATGCACTTTTTTCACAATTGTTTAAGTTACTGTTTTATTATTATTATTCAATGATATAAAATATTTTTTATTGTTTGACTATGAATCAGCAATGATATCGATGTTTTATTGATATTCACAAATTTTTGGCACAGCCTTTTTCGAATGATTATGATCATTATTTAATTATAATTTTCAATAATTTAAAATAATTATCTAAATCACTTGAAAAAGGCTGTGCCGAAAATTTGTGAACATTAATAAAAATTCGATATCATTACTGATTCATAGTCAAGCAATAAAAAAATTCTTAATATAATTGAAAAATGAAAAGCAATTTGAGATGAAAACCAGAAAAAGTTATTTTAATATTATTATTTTATTATTATTATTATTATTATTATTATTATTATTTTTATTATTATCAGTATTTTAAGACTGATTAAATTATTATTAAAATGATAATTACTTTTTTAAAATACGAAGAAATTATAAGCTTAGTTTCAATTTAATCAATTTCAAAATAATTTATTAAAATTTGTCTACAAGCAAAAGCACAAACTGAATATTTTCATTACTTTAAATGGATTAATTGACATGAAATTATTGATAAAAGTGTGTCCATGATGAATCCCAGAAATCTAGGATAATTAATCAATTAGGGGGGGGGGGTATCCTTTGACACAAATTTAAATTCATCTCATTTATATTTCTATTGATCCTTTCTCATTGTCATGTTTTTATATTTATCTAAATTTTTAATTTACATAAAAATATCGTGTTTAAATGAAATTAGTTTCCTTGTCATAAAATCATAATTTAATAGAAGATTTTAAGCGTTTTCTTGGGGAATTGCTCGATTGTTAATATTTTATAATTAACTCTTGTAAAATTGTATATATTCAATAAATTTGTAATTAACTTTATCAATTTTTTTTATATATTTTATATAATATATGAAGAATAGTTTATGAAGATATTATGCATTTGCTCTGTTATAGTGCACCATATTTTACATTTATATTTATATTTATTATTATTATTATTATTATTATTATTATTATTATTATTATTATTAGTATTAGTATTATTATTATTATTATTAGTATTAGTATTATAATTAATATTATAATTATTATCAATGAATGATAAATTTAAATTTGTCTTGATGTTGCAATATTCTGAAAGTTGTACAAATTATAAGAAAGATTAGTAAGCATTTAGGAAATTTAAATTATCTAATTGCATAATGTTCATTTATTAGTCAAAAACGCCGGTTGGATTAAGTTTGGATCTGGTTTATTAATTTGCATGTAATGGGTGTAATGGCACATATATTGGAGAGACTTCTTGTTATCTTGAACATTGTAGATCGAATGGATTGACCGATATTAGTATACACACGTTGATAGAAACACGTTGTTGATAAGGTCATTATATAAAAAACTAAATGTTTTAAAAGCTTTTGAATTAGATTAGTTGGTAAGTTTTGGATATGTGGAACGCTTTTTGATACTTGTAGCAGTTGAAAATACGAACATTTACTAAAAAAGGATAATTATGAATACCCACATTAATTTTGTATCAATAATGTAGGTTTTGGTGATTGCCTAGTCTTTCAATTCTATTTAATAATTATTGTAGAATTTAACTTTAAAATGGGATAAGTTAGAATCTAACAAACGGCTTATCTTTCAGATATATTTTCATATTTTAATGAGGACAGTCTTTCACTTCAAGGACCAAATACAAATATTTTTAAGGTGAAATATAAGATAAATACAAGTATAATGAAATTGAAATTTTGGACAGATTGTATTTTGAAAGGAAATACTGAATGCTTTTATAATTTACATGACATTCTTATCATCAGCAATGCTGAACTAGATGAAATAGTAAAAACATATTTGATGCAGCATTTGGATTATTTTCCTGCCCAGTCTGAAAATTTTGATTGGGCACAAAACCCATTTATTGAATATTGTGATACCTGTCAATTACAAATGAAAGATACAGAAGAACATATAGACATCTCAACTGACTTCACATTGAAATCAATATTTATTGCAGGTGATATTCTGAATTTTTGGCTCCAAATTTATAATCAATATCCCGAACTTTCCAAACGAGCAATTAAAATTTTAATGCAATTTGTTACAACTTCTATGTGTGAAAAATCTTTCCCACTATATATTGCCACAAAAACCAAATATAGAAATTGATTGGATGCGAAAGATGATATGCGATTGCAAATTACAACAATTACTCCTAATTTCGATGAGATTTGTAATGAAAAACAAGCACAGCCTAGTCATTAAATCTGTAATTTTTATTACATTATTATTTTTAAGTATTATTGTAATTTTAAGTGTTATTGAATTAATAAATTAAATTAAATTTTACATCCAACATTTTTTTTACATAACTAAAAATTTGAAAAATATTATCTGCGGGAAGGGTTCTAAAGACTACAAAAGGTTGAAAAACACTGGATTAGATAATTGGAAAAGCAAATAATACAAGTGAACAACTTATTTCGGTATCCCTTAATAGTGCAGAATTAGTTTATTTTGTGATGGACAGAACATTAAGTATAAAGTAACAGTTTGAAACCTCATTAATGAATTAAAGCAAGAAAAGTCAAACTAATTACTTAAATTTTTGTTTAAAATTTCATATCTGAAATTCTTTTGCTCTTCGTCATTTGTGTAATATTAATTATTGCATAAACAATCAACATGTTTAAGTGATTGTAAGAAACGGAATTCTAAATGTGAGTCGCTCATTTGCTAAGTCGATTAACTTGAGAAAACTGATGAAATAATACACATTCTTCTTTAAAATTATTTTCAAAATTTAAATTCAAATAATTTTGTGTAAATTAATTTTTTATGATGTGTTTATTTTTAAAGCAGAAAAATTCAATTTTAAGACATGCGTTTTAATAAATTTAATAATAAATAAATTAAATGAAAAGCATGGGACGTCCCAGACGTGCGTTATTGGGACAAATAATGTATATTTAAAGTATATTTAAGTATATATGACAATTACTCACTCGTAAAATGATTTTTTGGACCCTAAACTATAGTTTGTAAAGTTTTTAAGTAAATCCTGCACGGCGTAACTGGACAATATCCGCATTTGGTTAATAATTTACTTATTTCACAATTTTTTAAATTACTGTTTTATTATTATTATTATTATTATTAATAAGTAATATTAATGATAAGTAAATAAAAAACCCTTACTGTGAAGTAATAATTATATTGATGAAAAAAAATTATTATAAAATGATCCTCTGCAAGAAACTGAAGAGGATTATTTAAAAATCGAAACATTTTTCAATAATATAATTATTACTTCGCAGCAATATATATTTATTCATACTGCTACCAAGTAATCACCGTTTTATACTTATACTATTATTATTATTCAATGATATAAAGAATTTTTATTGTTTGACTATGAATCAGTAATTATATCGATGTTTTTTTGACATTCACAAATTTTCGGCACAACCTTTTTTATTACGCAATTATAAAATTTTATGAAGCCAAGTTTCCAGTCTTGTAACTGTTAAAAACAAAACAAGAAATTTGTTCAAACCGGATTCGAGTAATTGATGGAGAAATTTCTCAGTGTTGTGCCAGTCACAATTTATTGATTTTCACTTGATTTATCTATGATACGAATATTTCTTCGTTTTCTTCATGTCCTTTTATATATGAGACCTCACGGGAAATATATTTTTAAATGTGAGGTCACTGACAAAAGAGTCTGGGACAGCTGCAGAGTACATAAAAAACATTATATTATATATATATATATATATTTATTTATTTATTTTTTTTATAACCAATTTTCTATGTCTAGCAAAAACCTAATTTCATTAATTTTAATTTTCTTTTATTTTTTGAAATATAACATTCAACAATTCAATATCAAACTCTTTGCAGTCTATTTTAATTAAAAAAAACTTGAAGAAGTTCTCATTTGGCATATGTCTAAATTTATTGACAAAGAAAGCATTTAAGAAATAACAAAAAAAAATTAGACAATTTAAAATGTATTTTAAAAATCATCTGACAAATTTAATTGTTTGATTATGAAAAGAAATTCAATTTCAACGAATCAGAGAAAATTGTTTTATTAATAAAGTGATGAATAGCCAATTTTCATTTAAATATTTATTAAGGCCCGTAACAATGGATTTATAAATGAAAGCAATTCACCTGAGCCCCTTGATATCGAGGGGGGCCTAGCGGCGCTGAATAAAACATAAAAATAGTACATTTTAATAAAATCATTTTAATTTTATAATAATCTTTAAACTGTCATTGTAAAGTTTGTAGTTTATTATTAATTAATGCTGTTTAATTTTTTTTAATTTTTTTAATTTTCACAAAAATACTATCATTTTAAAAAGTAATTATTTTTATGCATTGCATTGTATTTATTTTATATTAATTCAATAAATTTCAATTTAATTTCAATTATTTAATAAATTAAACTACATTAATATATGAATTTTATATCATTAAATTGATGTATTATTTGAAAAATATAAAAATTGTTAACAAAATTATATATTTGCATAGTTTCTATTTTCTTTATGTAAAATTTTAATTTAATAATAAAATTTTTAATTTATCAGTCATTGTAAACTTTAGTTTATTATTAATTAATTCCGTTTAATATATTTTTTATATACTATTTTTATATACTATTTTTTATATACTATTTTATAAACAGTTATTGTATTTATTTTATACTTAATAAATTTGAATTATTTATTATATTAAAACTATATTAATATATGAATTTTATATAATTAATTTTGTTTAATATTTCGTTTCAGTAAATCTAATAATTATATAAATATTAATTATGAATAAAAAAATATTTAATATAGCTATGATTTTTTAATAGTTTATTTAGATTATAAATAAACATTATATAAGGTAAATATTTAAATATATATTTAATAAGGTTATTATATTTTTTTTGTTATTTAATAGTTTATTATTTGAAAATCAAATTAATATCCATAGTTTTTTTTATTATTATTTTTCGCTTAATAAATTTCTAAAACTAAAATGTAAACAGAATATTTTCAAAAGTTAAGTGTTTGCCTAATGATTATTCCTCTCTAAATTGAAATCCAACAGATGGTGAGGTTGAAATTCGCTCTAAAATAAATTTTTTTCCCCCAAAAAAAACTTGCCTCAATAAATTACTAGCTAAATAAATTTTCAATTAGTTTTTTATTATTTTTAAAAATTTTTTTATTTTAAATATAATTTAATTAATTAAAATTAATAAATAATAAAAAGATTTTATCATTAAAATTTAAATTAATATAATTTTGAAAACAAACTACTTACTTTGCTTTCTGAAAGCCATTTCAACAATTGGAGAAAATAATAATCCGTTATCCAAACACCAGAAAACTACTCAGCTGCTATGAGATAAAAAAATGGAATAAAGAAACGGAGAAAAAAAATTAAATTCCAAAATCTTTTCAAAGTTTGCTGAATTATTTTATTGTATAGATTTGAAAAATTTATTACGGTTTTATTTGCTTGTAACAACCGATTTGTGCCAGTAGCCAACCGGCTTTCAGATTGACCAACTGAATTTTGATTAGCTGTTGAGTTAATGAATCATTATTATCATTTATTATTTAATTGCTAGTTTCCAAAAATTGTAAAATTCTCTACAGAAAGCTACAGTTTCTAATTGCACTTTTGTTTGCAAACTTGCTCTACAATCCACTGTGTGTGTGTGTGTGTGTCAGGGTGTGAATTTGTGTACATGCGCATGTACAGCTGGTTTGCTGTTCCCATGTCTGTGTGTGCTTGCGTGTGTGTGTATATATACCTATTGCGAGCATTGAGTTGAGTTTCCAAGTTTGTCTATATAAACACTGATGCCGATGTGCATTAAATTTACGTATCAATGGCTCTATGTGCATATATTTTAATTTATGTAATATATAATAATAAAAATTTTTTTTTTAAATAAATCTGTCTATGAATAAAAATGATTGCATTTTCTTCATTCTCAATTTTAGAATATTGTTTTTTTGTTCCATAACGTTAAAAAAGTCGACTGAGGATTTTTATTGAAAAAAAAATTCTGTCTTGATTTTTATTTGTTGGTTTTTTTAGAAAACTTTTTAATAATTATTTTTAAATTATTTACTTTTGGTTGCAAAAAATGTTTGCTAATGGATTCAAATTTTTCTATTTGGATATAATTTATGGAGAATTTTTGAAGAATTTCTTACAATAATTTCTGTAGACAATCAATATTCCAAAAAAATCTAGTCCAGTTGCTTTGATTTTTTTCGATAGTTTCGAACAAATTTCCGTTAAATTGATTTTAAAAAATATAAAATTTCTTAAATAAAATTTACTAATTCGATATAAATATATTTTATATTTGTCTAATTTTGTTTAAATTACTTAAATGTGCTGGTTGTGTTTTTTTATCATATATGTCGGATTTTTTAATACAAAATAAAACAACAAATAGTTTAAAACAAAAATAACAAAAGTAAAATTTAAAAATGATTTTAAATAAATTAATTTTTTTATAAATTGTACGAGTGTAAAAAAAGAGTGTATAAAAATAATTTATTATTTAACAAAAATGTTATATATATATATATAATGAAAATTTGCTAGTTATAAATAATATGTAATTGTATTATAATTTTATATACGTTACTGAAATAAAAACTTTTTTGGAAGATTTATATTAGAATCTTACTCAACCTCTCTAGCCAGAAATTATTATTCCATTATTTTCATTCAGCAGGAAACTTTTACTGCAAATTACAATTATAACGTTATGACAAAGTCTTGAGCGATAAATTACTATAGAAAAAATCTCTTAGAAAAAGAAATACGGAAAATTAAATTAATTGTTTCATTTTTGTATGAAGAAAACAAGTTTTTAAAAGAGCCTTTGTTTTGAAAGATTACAACATTAGTATTTCAAAATCGAGCAAACATGTTCCCTATTAAATATGTGAAGGCTGTAAAATTATTTGAGGAAGACAGAAGGACAACAACGCCTAAATGGTTAAGCTTTGGTAAATATTCATCAAAGTTGACATAAACAATGTAATTGATGAGCTGAGAAAAGAGAAAAGAAATTTAAATGTTTATTTATATTTTTTAAGTATTTTGTTGTTAAACATTTAGTAGTAGGTAGTGAGAACTACAGCGCACTTTGACCTCAATAAAGATTAAGGTTATAAAATATGAGTTAATTGAATTATTTCTTCTGACTTAATTATTTTTATTTAATTAATTTTATTATTTATTTATTAATTATTTTAATTATTAAATTATTTTATTGTTATTTTTATTACTTTATTATTTTATTATCGTTTTATTATTATTTATAACTATTATTTATCAATCGCAAAGGTGTCACACGTGTCTTAATGGTTTTCGAAAACAGGCTGCCTTTTTAAAACATGTACGTCCTTGTAATAAAAATGTTGAACGAACGACTCAATGCCAGAGAATAAATATATTGAGTTTAAAGGCTGGAGTAAAATTATAAAGCCGCAATTTGTTGTCTATGCAGACTTTGAATCGGTATAACCTTCAGATGATAAATATTTTCAGAAGAAATAATTCAATTAGCTCATATTTGATGATCTTGGCCTTTATTGAGGTCAAAGTTCGCTGGAGTCCTCACTACCTACTACTAAATGTAATTTCTAAACAAATTAATAAAAAAATATAAATAAAAATTCAAATTTCTTTTTTCTTTTGTCAGCTCATCAATTACATCAATTAATGTCAACTTTGATGAATATTTACCAAAGTTTAACCATTTAGAAGTTGTTGTCCTTTTGTCTTCATCAACTAGGTTTATAGCTTTCGTAAACGCAATGCAAAAAATAAATTGTTTGACAAAAAACCACGCAACTATTTTTTCACATGTAACATGTAAACTCACCTGATTTTGCACTGACCAGCTTTGCTGATAAGGTTATATGTGTTCATTCACTCACTGATGATCAGGGTTACCAGATGTCCTTGTTTAAGCTGAAATGTTCCAAATTGACTCTGGAAAGATGAATTTAACTAATTTGTATTCATACAAAAATAAACGTTTATAGTTAGAGTCTCACTTAATTTTTGTAGACAGCACGGAGTGCTACCTTTTATGAAATTTTTTTGAAGCTGTCAGCATCAGTGAGGTCTCGCTAGTTTCGCGTCCACTGGCACTGAAGTGATTTTTGTGCTCATTCAAAATAGTGAATGTCCGATCCATGATTTTGGAAATCTGGCAACCCTGTGGATGACTCTCGTAGATTTTAGCTGATATATTTGTGACAAACAATTGATTGTTTGTAAATTACGACTTAATTTTGAATTTATTTACTCACACATTGTTACATAAATAACAATAATTTTTATTATTATTATTATTATTATTATTTAAAAAAATTAAATTTCAGAAATGTAATCATTGAAATGCAAAAATAATTCAAATTTATGATATTAAAAAAGTAAAAATGTTTGCTAAAATTTAAACAAACTCACTTTTTGATTTGAAAATATTTTAGATATCTATAAAATTAGAATTTATATTCCTAGGCATATTATTGTGAAATTTCTTTGAGAAATTAACAAAAGCTAAGCCAGTCTCGCTTAAAACGTTTCAAATGTTGAATGATAAAATATTAAAAATTTCAAAAAATGAGAATATATTAAGTTTGTGTGTAAATTACGACTTAATTTTGAATTTATTTACTCACACATTGTTACATAAATAACAATAATTTTTATTATTATTATTATTATTTAAAAAAATTAAATTTCAGAAATAAAACATTTAATATTTTATTAAGTAGGATAAATTCCATGCAATTATTCTGTATGTAACATAAATTCATATAAATATATAACATAAAAATATCTGATCGCATTGTCATCATATACACTTGATATTGTGATTTCATACACAATTATGTAGTACAAGGAAGATGAGTTTTTTAAACGCCTAGCTAACAAAATATAAAAAATTTGCAAAAAAGAAAGGGGTCTCAGAAAGGGTCTTAAATACTGCTATTTTATGCTCCCTGATAGTAATATAAACGTTATAGTTGTGAGTTATAAATTCATATTTAATTTTAACTTAAATCCTAAATAATTATAATTTAATTATATATTTTTCTTAAAATGTCATTTAATTAAATTTTAATTCAATTGGATTACATTATTTATTAAAATAATTTTAGCTATTCAAATAAAATAAAATTTTACTTATTCATTTTCAATATAATTACATTAAATTTCTAATTAATACATTCATTAATTAACGATTGTTTATCTTCATTTCATGTTAGACTGCCGATCATTATTTTGTTATATATTTAACACGAATTACCGCCATTTGAAAACACTTACTCAAAAACAAATTATTAATTAGGAAGCAAAATTTTAATCAATAGTCTAAAAAACGAAAATAGGTAAAAGATCAATTGTAAAAGATCAATTACTTTGATTTAATTTTTTTTAATTATGATATTTTTCAAGAGAGTTTATTTTATTAATAAAAACAAATATTATTACAACAATTAAAAGACGTCATTTTGTCTGAAGTCATTATCATTCGAAAATGATGATTTATTTTACTTGTTGCCTGTAAATAATTATAATAAATATCTATTACTTTTTTTTCTATTTTTTGTTAAGCTCATTTAGAATAATTAAAAAAACTTAAATTAATATATAAAGAACGGTCATATGCAAAAATTATTAAAGTCAAAATTAATAATCAACTCAAATCGTTTTGTGAGCCAAAAGATATCATTGAACTTAGGTGGGACACATTAAATAAATAAAACAGAGAACTTATTCAACATATTTTATTTATAATTAATGTGACACTTGTTTTTGTATATTGTTTGATATCTTTACCACATTGGCAATTTAGCCGACATGCATCGCAGTAGATTGGTCATATTTTCGTGGAACAACTTGTTGCGACAGTTCGTTTTTACTACATTTAATTTTGAAAAGTACGATTCGTAGTGAATTGTAGTTCCAAATGTTGCTGTAATGTGCATAGGCAGTCGTTTAAATTTATAACATTTTTCTTCAAGGATATATTTCTGATAAAACTCAACACACCTTAAGTCGATGCTTGATTGGAATCCCATTAGCTCCATTTGTCAATTTGGATGCGCCGATTCTACTTCTATGTTAAATGAAGTTATGAATATTTTGAACATTTCCTCATACTTTTGCGTACATTAGAATCTGCTATCGAATTCTTTAATTTATTTTGTGACTTCATTAGAATATTTTAATATAAAAATTATATCGAATAATTTGACAGTGTTTGATTTTCATATAGCTTGAGATTTGTTATGAAACATTTTATCAGATTATTTTCATTTTGTAACTTTTGATTTAACTCATTTAATTTCGTTGTTATGTGTTAGGAAACATAAATCTACAAGCCACCATAAAGTTCACATGTGTCATTGCCACCTTCATAAAAATTCAAATTTCCAAAATCTTAATAAGCAGTTTCCATGATTGACGTATTACGATTCGAGTTCACTAAGATATTCTTGAAATTGCAAATTCTTCAATGAATGATTTTTAATTGAATTAATTACCTTGACAAAAACTAACACCATAAGGTGCATGTTCAAAATTTGTGAACAGGTTCTCGAGATCAATGAACATTTCAAAATCATTTGAATTTTTCCTGAATCGAAGAACTCTCATCTGTTGCGATGCCTATGAGATCTTTCAAGTCTATCTGTTAAATTTAAGCGTAATTTATGGCAGCATCTTTAACCTATGCCCTACCAAGCCGGTCAAAATGACCGGCAAATCAATCAATCAAAAAGTTTAAATAATAATATTATTATTATAATCGATAAATGCTTGACTAAAACTAAACTACAAATTAGAACGAATAATACAACTAAATATAAAAAAAAATGAAAAGAAAAAGATATAAAAAACGAGAAGCCTATGGACTTATTTGACAAAGAGAGTTGATGTCAATACTGGCTTACTGACCAATGGTATATGCGATAATGCGTGGTGTATGTACTCTCCCCCCACTCTATATTATTTGGAGGTCGCATTGCCATGCTTCACGATCGCGTGCCTGTCAGTGCGAGCTCAATTATGCATATAACACATGTTTTGCTCTTTTTATAACTCTTCTTTAGCCAATATTTTTAAGTCGGTCAAAATGACCGGCTTGGTATGCGACGTTCTAAAATGGCTTGGTAAATGGCGGGTTAACATCTCTCCTGGTGATTGTATCTTTAAAACTCACAAGATCGAATATTCTTATGTAACATTTAAGTAAAACGATTCGTTTTTTCTGGACAGATTTCTTTAACTTCGGTAATTAGACACTCTTTGATGTAGTCACAGTTTGTAAAGAGCTTTATTTTTTAGCAATAATGTAAGATACTGAAAAACTAAAATTGACAATACCGTTTGATTGTGAAATATGTTTTGTTGAATGTCAGATTGATATTTAAAGATGGAAACTAAGCTTTCCGTTTGCTAATAGCACATTTATCAATTTCGCTATGTTTTTGTTCATAATTTCTTTTCAAGTTTTACAATTTAAATAGAATCAAGAAAAATAAAATATACTGGATTGTCCTTTATATAAATAAAAAAGTTCAAATCTTCCGATTCCCTATGGAACTTTCTGTTCTCATCTTCAAGTTTTCTTTCTATTCAATTCTTATTCCAGTCATGAATAAATTATCTGATAGAAATAAATACAATAAATTATTTACATGGTCAAACAAGCAGCAAGCACCAGTATTTTAACGCAATCAGAGTACGTCTAATTGTTATAATTACAAGTTACAACTGTATTAGGTCACAAACTGAACTTGTTGTGACTTAGTCGAGTAAGCCATACAAACAGCTAATTTGCCACAAGCATAAAAACATATACTAGCTGGTATCAATATAAGAAAGTTTTATTATCACAGAAAATAAAAATATGGTTAATTTACGAGAACGCTTTTCTATTGTATGAATACCCAAATTCAAAATATAGAAAGCTGAAAACTACAATTGGCCTCGTGTTGGGGAAACGTAGTCTAGAACAACAAAAATGAAGTTTTGGGGATTAACAAACAAATTAACAAAAATAGACATTGGAAAGCTTGAAGTACGAAATGATGAAAAACTAAATGGAATAGATTCTTGTCATTTATTGAAAAAGGTTTTTCGAAAACAAATTGGAAAAGCATAGCAATAAATAATACATTTTGTAAAAAGTTAAATTTCTGTATTAGCTGAAGAATACAGTATTAGTTGCATCATATTCTGATATCAATAAAATTTAATATATTTTTGAGAGTTATTGATTGCCAGAGCTTTTTATTTTCAATTGAATTTTCATTGGATTTTTTTTATTCGAAGAAAATAAAGAAATAAAAATTTCTTAACGGACACTTGACAACTACATAAGAATTTGAATTATCAAGATTTGTTTGTAGTAATATGACTTAGAATTTTATAGTGTTAAGGATACCTACGTAATAAAAATCAAATATTAAATAAAATAATCTGGGGGAAATGATTAAATTGGAGAGTTTGTAGTTCCGGATCTCTAAAAAATCGAGAACAAGAAATGAAAACTGAGAAGAGAAATAATAAAGGTGAAAAAAGTTGAATAAATACGACAAAGTATTAAAGAGAAAAAACAAACAACAAAATAGAATTATCTTAAATATCAGCAAATAACAACATATAAAAGTCAGAGACGCAAATTTGGGAAATCAGACGAATAAACCAAGACGAAGAAAGAAAAATAATTGTAGAAAGAGGAATTAAGCTATTATTGAAAAAAGATTATCAGTCACAAAGCAGCTTAATCAGTTACTAAAGCTAGAAACAAGAGCAACTAAATCGCTTCTACCGATTGCCAAATTAGCAATTGAGTGATTGTAAGTTCTATAGTGTATTGCTATTCTTCCCGAAGGGTCGTAATAAACATGAAATACATATTGTTGTGATATTGAATTATTTGTGCCATTATATTTTGGTAATCAACTATATTGATGCATAAACGTTATATTATCTGGAATCCGTTATTTTCATTAACACGCTTTGAATTTAGATCAATAATCATTAATTTCACATTTCACTGACAACTAATAGCACCAACAATAGCATTTATGTTATTCGATTATTATTTAATCTTTAGCATACAAATTGAATTCAGTTAATCATCCGTAAATTATTTGATTCTATTTAATCGCTTACAGCAATTAGGATGAAATTGCAATTGCGGACACAAGCAACATTTGAGTTTATTTTATGTCAGGTTTGTCAAATAATAAATGTATTTATGTATCTTTAATATTACTGCAAAAAATGTAATATTTAAGTTCGATCTCCTTTAATGGCTTGATGACAGCCAAAAATTTAGAAACTAGTCTACCATTAGAAATAGACATTAACGAAAATAAAATATTAAAAATAAACTTTACTAATCATTTTAATATTTTTTCTAATTAAAATATTGTAATCACTTTTTATTTGACATTGGTTTTTCATTTATCCTTTTTCCTAAGCCCAACTAAAAATTGAATTGATTGTTTCATTTTAACAAAATAGTAAAAAAACTGTTTTTTACACATTCAAAAAAATCATTCTAATAAAAAAAATTAAAAAAATTTTTTTTTCTATATTTTGTTTATTGACAAAACTTACCTCAAAAATAAAATAATTAATTTTTATTATAAATAATTAAGTAATTTTTCAATCACTAAGCTTTCGGGCAATTATCTGATATTGCTGAGTGGATTGCTTGAGTTGCCCCCTGGCAAAAGAATACGAAAAACTGGTAAATAAATGAAAATTAATTTTGTGCATTTAGTGTGTTATGCACAATTTAATAATTAAAATAAAAAATATAGAAAAATTGCATAAAAATAAAAATAATTTTATTTATTTATTACAAAAATTTAAATAGAAATAAATATTATAATTTTCTCAAAAAAAGGTTTTTTGAAAAAATATTTCAAGTTTTTACTGACAATTATATAATGGAACTGATTCTAAATAAATTGTAATCCTCGTCAAATAAGAGGGTGTGATGTTCAAAGGTTATTCCAGTTGTATGGGTCCCTTGTTGAAACGTTATTATACATAATCTACCCAGGGCGTTTCACAGATGTTTGCCACCTGGTGCATATCTTGTCTACCTGACTCCAGTAAAAATTAAAAGATCTCAGTATACAATATTGCACATTAAGAGTAATGTTAAAATAAAGAAAAACAAATAGTTAAAAAAATAACTTTTCTGTCGTGATGTTTTCCTTCCTATCAATACAGAAAAGTCTTTAAAGAAATTTTCTGAATCTAAATTGTAACATATTTCATTTTCTATTCTTAACCTCCTAAGTGGCTATGACGGATATATACGTCATCAACATATGCATTTCAAAACGCATAAGACGAATATATTCGCATAAAGTTAAATTGTGTATATCACTATGCATTAAACGAATATATTCGCTTGCGTATTATATACCTATAAATATATGTTTTTTATGCCCAAGACGTATTTATACGCTAGCGGATAACAAAACTAGCCGCTGAAGAGCGCATTTCGTTTGATGAAAATAAACCACTTAAGAGGTTAATATTGTTTTATTTTTATTTTACTGAATGTTTAGAATCTTTATTGGATTATTTTTTTTCCACTGCCACAAAATATAGATTTATTGATACCAAATTTACAACTCAAAAATATTATACTGACTTAAAAGCTTTATGTTTCTTTATGTCTTTCACTTATCTGTTAATACCTTCGCTGTAACCTTATTTATTTCCCAATATTTTACCAAACAACTTATTTGCAGTAAGTGCTCAACAGTTTGAATAAAGCACTAATTGATTTCACTTTAGTAAATATAACTAAAAAATATTTCAAAAAATAAATTAAAATTTTTTTAGTGTTAACAATTAGGTAACGTCACCTAAAAAATCTTTGACATTTATATGAATAATATACAATATTTCATAGCTAAAATTATTTTAATGTCAAATCTTGGAATTAAATAAAAAAATAACAAAAAATTTAAACAATATTTATAACTAACCGGCCTTCAATGAGTTATATTGGATTTTCTGTAATAAATTTTTCATTAAATAATTTAATTAAAATTATTTGCGAGAATTTTTTTTTTAATTTCCATTTTTTACATTCTAGCATTACGAGCTAATCTTGAATTCGAGACTTTTTACGGGTTTTCACTTAAACAAGTCAATTTAAAGAAATTAATTTGTTTTTTTGTTTTAAAATGTTGTTTTTAATTAAAATTAAAAAAAAATTTTTTATTTACTTTCAACGAAAAATCATCTATTGCGGAATTTTGCTAGTTTGATATTTTTTGTACATTGATAGCCTAATGAAATTGTTTTAATGCACCAAGAGTCTTGTTATCGCATCATTTATGGGGAAAGGAAAACTTAAATTTTCGGGGATCATGGCAAAATGGTATTTATTTTTTTAATTGTCATTTTTTATTTCCATATTTATTTTCGTATCAAGTGTACGATTGCCAGAAATTGAAAATCCTTAATGATAAAATTATAACATAAAATTTTCACAACGCACCCCCCCGTATTAGAGGCTGTAATGGTAGGAATAGATGGTCTTAAAAGTGAATGCATGATAGAATGCACGAACCGTAGCGAAGTTTCTTCAAATTCTTGAACAATTTAGTTCAGATAAAAATTGAGATTTTAGAGCTGAATACATTTGTAAAATACGATGCAGTTTAGGACAAATAGAAAGACAGCAAGTTGTATAATAATTCTCTATGATCAATGTTTGTGAATTACGGTTAGTAAATGTAGCGAAGTGATTGTATATTTTTACGATTATCGATTTTATATTAAAGACTTACAGACATAGGTCTTGTTTGGTAGTTCAGAAGGGGCAAATTGGGAGGCAGCTCCCACCGTAGAATTTTCAAGTTTATTTAGTTTTTCTGGCAGTCGTTTAAATATCCTGGATGACGCAACATGGACGCGTCTTTAAAAATAATTCACACTTAAATTTATATTAAATCAATCGTTACTATCGTATTTCCAAGTTTTTTATCAGTGGTTTGCAAAATAAAATATTTAAATTAATGTCTAAAAAATGTTTTGGTTTTTTTACTATACATTTTATGAAAAAATATGGCTTTTATATTTAGATATATCTATGGAAAAAGGGTTGCGCCCCATGGGAAAAATTCTGCGAACGCCCATGGCTCTGACTCAGTTTCCTTTTTCAATTATTTCAAAACATTTTATTCGCCCGCCCCCAGGTTATTTCTCCGAAATCGGCGTGACAGTTGTCAGCTGAAAATGCAAAGTATTTATCAAGTAAAAAAATTGCTTCAATGAATCGCAAAAACGTTTACAGAATATTTGACTTTTTTTTGTTTGTGATTTTAGATTGATCATTTTCGTTAACATTCCTTCATAACTGTCGAAATATTGCACGAACAATGGAAACATTTCCGCTGAACCATGGTTAGTGGCATCTGTAGATACTGATGCTATTTCTCATAATATTGTGCTATCACATTTGTTCATATGACATTGGGTTTTGTTTTAACTGACACCAAAAGTCGCGTACATTTGAGTCTTCAAACGTCGCTTCAATTTTACTAGATATCTGTCCATTTCTGGTGACCAACTTGCGCTCCATCAATTCAACACGTGGTTCCACATTAAATTTTCCTTTATTTCTAATGGAAACTTTAACTTTACAAGAATATAAAACATTGAGTCAGCTTGTAAGGAAATGTAGATTTTCTATCGCTCATTTCTATAGTAAAAAGGAGCTGGAAATAATTATGGTTAAAATAAAAAATATGTTTACAGAATAATCTACAGTTTATCTTATTTTTGTTTATGTAAATCACGAAGTAAATTTATTTATTAAAGACTCGATTTCAATTTGAAAATTGACTTAAAAATAATGAGAATTTGTTCGCTTTTAAAGGGATGTTCTGGCAACCATATAATTGTACCAATTTTTATTTTGTTTAAACATTTTTAAATAAATTTTTAAAATATTCATGTCATCTAATTAGAATAAGCTTTAAATACTATTTAAAGGCCTCACATATCGAAAGTCACAATAAAAAAATCTTATCCCCCTTACTCACCCGATCTATCACAAACTGATTTCCACTTATTTAGACATTTAAGTCATTATATCAAGCGCAGGAAGCTCACAGATTTGGAGAAGATAAAATCGACATTAATATTTTTTTTAGACTTCAGACATGAGACTATTTTTAAAGAAGGACATCTAGAAAATCTCCCGCAACTATGGCAACAGTATATTAATGTTGATGGATCGAATTGTGATTAAATAATAAATGTTTAAATATATTTGAACGTCTTTTGAATTATAATCCATTTAGCGGATATTTCGTTCCGGACAACCTATTATTATTATTATTATTATTATTATTATTATTATTATTATTATTATTATTATTATTATTATTATTATTCCATGTATTATTATTCTATAATTATTATTCCTTAATTATTAAAAAAAAATAATTTTAAAATACCTAATTGCTGGTTTGCAAAAAAATGAAACTATTTTTGACAGATGGTATTTTTTGATAATTGAGATTTATACCAGAATTTTATAAGGAAATTGTTATATATGAAAGATAACTCCATCCATGTAAGGTTTTCCACGCATTTTATTAATTGAAATGAAAAATTATATTTGAACAGTATTTAATGTTTTTCATTTTATTTATAATTAAAGTCAATTAATAAACGGCAAATTGTGTAGTATTTTTTCAATGTAAACTTTTAAATAATACTTAAAATATACACTTATTATTAAATCTATAGAATTTAATCCATCAAAATTGTAATTATAATCCTGCGTATTGGATAAAATTAAAACAAAAAATTTTAGTCAATTAATTATAGTTGTTGGTATATTCATAAATCATTGCAGTTTGATAAACAATATTTGTTTTTGATAGCAACAATAAATCATTAGAACCCCAGTTGACAATTGAAATGTGATAATAAATCCAAAT
The DNA here is from genome assembly GCA_022537955.1 of Schmidtea mediterranea. Lineage (NCBI taxonomy): Eukaryota > Metazoa > Platyhelminthes > Tricladida > Dugesiidae > Schmidtea > Schmidtea mediterranea. Next base: position 61,000,797 of record CM039679.1, on the reverse strand, counting down.
TAGATGAAAAGAAACGATTAAGTATGGCAATTTAATAAATCAAATATGATTGGTTAATAGAAAAATTGCTTTAAATGATAATTTAATAGCTAGAAATTAAAGAAAGATGGGAAAATATTTTTAAGAAATTTAAGGAAACGAATTTTTAATAAATAAAAAATCATTCATCAACTTGACTAAATTAAACGTCTCAAAAAAATACGAAATTTCGATCTGTGAATCAATTTTATTCTATAATTACAAAAACATTAAATAAACAAAGCTTCTATATTTTTGGGTTTTAGTAATTGTTTAATAATCATGAGCATTCAACCATATTATTTAAGAATTGAAAAACAATAATGCGCCCATAAATAATGCACATGATAAAATAAAATCTTTCGGAAAATACATAATTTTTTAAGCCACGATATTCTTTGAACAGGGGAACTTTATCAAACTCATGAATATGCATTGTTTTATTTGCCTTTATGGTTCAGTGGTTCTAAAATTTATGTTGTCATTTAATATCCTGGAAATTATGTGATGGTTAAAATGTAAAATGAAAAACAACTAAAACCGCTAACAATTATTATTTTGGAAAGTGTTTGATTTGACAAATAAAAAAAACTGCCTGTTGAATCTTGAATTGAGTTCATTTTTATTTTTATGTAAAATTTTATATTTTTGAATTTGTGTTTATTCGAGGTAGTTTTGTTTTGGTTTTTAGGGGGAATCGTGAATTTAAAAATGAATTTGAGCTATTGTCAAATTTTTTGATGATTTGTAATTGGAATTATTTTACAATTAAATTTAATTGGATAAAGATTGACTTATTTTCTCTCAATATAATGAATAGGAGAATCTATAGAAGGATTGAAAATAAGGACATTTACAGAAATGTAGGTTATTACCATTGTACTGTCAGTAAGCAAAGCAAATCAATTGCATTGAAATATGAATCAGTTGTTATGGAAGATAAAATTGCCCAAGGTGGTTACGGAACTGTTTTCAAGGCACATTCGTTTCATAAGCAGTATGCATTAAAAAAGCTGTGTGTCAACAACGAAGACCAACTATTGAATTGCATCCAGAAAAAATTTATACTTGGAAATTTTCACTGTGAATATATCCTACATTTGGTAGAGCAAACTGACTCGGATATTTTTGAAGCTTTCATCATGACTAACTTTTATCCAAGGGCGGATGAGTCCGGTAAAAGTACCATTGCTACACAAATGAGAATCAATCACAAGGGAGGATTTACAAATGAAATCCAACACTGCCAAATAAAAGAAAATTGCACAAAAAAATTAAAATGTCTGTTTTAGTTTTTTATTATAAATGTGTTACTTTTATCTCTTAAAAGTGATATTTAACCTTTTTAGTAATCGGTACCCCCTTGAAAAATGTTATATAATTTGTTACTGATTAATGTTGGTGAGTTAAAGAAAATTTGCGGTAATTTCTACTTTAAACTGCATCGTTAACGTTCGTACTCAGAATATACATACGCGTATGCGTAACAACCAGTTTCTTATTGTACTGCCTTATTTAGAGTTTCAAGAGCATAAGATAGTATGTCATATCTTGTATTGAATATCCCATAGAAAAAATAGTAAAATTCTCAAGAAAATATCCCAAAGCTCAACAAAGGCTAGGAAGACTACATATTTTATGAAGATTTAAAATAAAATATTTAAAATAAATTAAAATGCCAAACATTAAGGCATAATAAAGAGGAAATCTTAAAATATAATTTATTGAAAGCTAAAAAAGACTCGAATAATCTTCATCAGTAAAAGTCGAAAAATACAAAAAATATAGTAGAAACCATATCATTAAAAGTACTACAATAAATAAATTTGTTTTTTGTCTCTTCAATCAAACAGTAATTCCGGGAATGTTGAAAGTTTGCGTGTTCACAATTTCGTCAATTTCATTTTTTAGAGCTTACCTAAAATTAAATTTAAATGTAGAATTAATTAAAATTCGAGCCTAAATAAATTAATTTGAGTGTAGAATTAAATTTACAAATCAATAATTTTACGGTGGGGATTAAAGAAGGGTAACAAATGTAAAGTTAAAGACGAATCCAATAATTTTAAATTGATGAAAATTTTGTTGACTACATTAATACTTTGCTGTTGAGTAGTAAATATTGTTGTTTATTGATTTAATAATGTCACCGAAAATAGCGAAAAGTTGTTTATCTAATGTGCAGAATTTAAATGATTTTGACTGAGCTCCTAGTGTGTAAAACAGTGATGGCCAACTCGAGGCCCGCATTGACAAATCCCGGTCTACGAAGTTATGATGCATTTGCAAAGTGGCCTGCAAGATCATTTGGGCTGGCCACCCCTTGTGTAAAATCTCCTTAATCGATTAAAAATACGATTATACTAATATATTTATTAACAAAATCTACTTAAGGAGATTTTATGTTATTTAAACCTTCAGCAAATTTTCAACATTCTACAATTATTCTACACAATATACTATTAATTAGGTTATTTTATATTAGGTCGTGTAAAAAGTTCCCGGACAGCAGCAGCAAGTGAATTTACAAAGCACAAAGTGAATTAAAAAAGTTATAAGTTAAAAAATTCTTTTTACACAACCTAGTATATTACCATTGCTTGAATTCATTTAATTTTGTACAGGTGTTTAAATTTAAATTTTATTCTATATTTAAATTTATATTTTGTCGGAAATCGTTGAAATGTCAGATAAAAAAATCGTTATTCAAGCTTTGTTACGTCAATACTGGAAAAAAGGATTATCCACAAGAGCAGCAGTTGAGGAAATTTTTGCAGTTGAAGGTGAGAGCACGATTAAGAAGTCAGCAGCTGCGGAAATTTACAAACGTTTTGATGATGAGATTCTTAGCCTGGATGATAAACCACGATGTGGGAGACCATCATTATTGAATGAAAATGCTCTAGTTGATGCAATGAATGAAGAAAAACATGCAAGCACGCGTTCCTTAGCCACGAGTCATGGAGTCTGCAATAAAACTGTCGACAATCATCTGCAGCACTTTCATTACACGCTGAAACGGCCTCGTCAAGATCCATATGATCTCACTAATGCACAACCTAAAAACGAGTTGAGATATGTCAGCAGCTACTTAAAAATCCTACTGATGATCGTTTTTGGAGACGCATTGTTAACTGCGATGAGAAATGGATTTATTTTGTTAATAACAATTGATTAAAACAATGAGTTAAACATGGAGAGGAACCTGAACACCGTTTTGGTAAGAAAGTGATGCTGTCAGCCTGGTGGGACTACCAAGGTATTTTGCATTACGAGTTTATTCCTAATGGTCATGCTGTCAATGGAGAGCTTTACTGTGAACAGCTGGTTCGTGTATACAACATTTTAAAAGTTAAATACCCAGGATTAGTCAATCGAAATCGAGTTCTCATGCAATTTGACAATACTCCCTGCCATCGCGCTCGTCTAACTCAGTAGAAGATTGATGAATTGTCTGGTGTTGAAGCTTTACCCCATCCTCCATACAGCCTAGATGTTGCTCCATCTGATTACGGATTGTTCCTTTCAATGCAACATTTCTTACGAGGAAGAAAATTTACAACTTTATCTGAGGTTGAACAGGCTTGTCAAGCAATTCTTTGCCAGTAAAGATCAAAATTGGTATTTTAATCAGATTCGGTTGGTTGTGGAGAGATGGCAGCTTGTTATAGACAATGGAGAACTTTACTTTGACGAATAAAATCGTTGGTTAATCATGTTTGCTTTCATTGTCATTCTATATGTTGAAATTGTAATCCAAAACTGTCCGGTAACTTTTTACACAACCTAGTATTATGTTATATTTTATTTTAAATTTTATCTAACAATATAATTTTGGTGATATTGACAATAATGGTCAACAGAAAAATACATATCAATCTGTATTTGTTGAAATTTTGAATTTTACAAGCGGATCATTTTTCAATTTTTTCAATGTTTTCTACTGGGTCACATGATTTCTATTTTAGATTACATATTATCTCAGAGTACAGAAAATAAAAAAATTATACAGATGAAATAATCCAATATACATTAAACAGAGAATTACAACTTATTATCAAATCTAAAATTTTCAACTAGAATAAAATTAAAAAATGTTAGCAGAAAAGTAAATGCACACTTTAATTTGTTGACAAGAATATCTACCGATCGTCGTTAATGAGTACACCCGTCCCTCGCTTAACGAAAATTCTTTTTATGAAATTTCTCGGTTTACATGATAAAATTTCAATTTAAGAAAATATTTTTACATACAAATTTTTCCTTTTTAAATTTATTTTTTATTTTACGAAATCTCGATATTCGAACAAATTTTCGTGAACAAATTAATTTCGTTAAGCGCGGGATAGATGTAATTAAGAATTGTTTACAGGATCACAAAAACTATCCCAGTGGGTCACTAAGTGACCTGCGGGTCATATATTGCCGACCAATGATCTATAGCATCACGTTTTCGTAAAATATAGTTTATCTTTCGTATACTTATCTAAAATTCCATTTGATTAAAATTGATTGTAAACTTTGTTTTTTTCTGCATTTTCTTATTAATTAAAATTCTACCGAAATTTTCAGATGATTTCAGATGGGATTTTGAAAGGTTTTTCAAAAAATCCTACAAATATCGTCCACTGATAAAGAAGAGTCCGCCTTTTACCATTTATTTGGGACAGCCATTTTAGATTGTAATTTACAAGGAGCGTAAAATTTAAAATACAATATAAAAATATGCAATTAGCACAAAACTGAAATAATGATAAATTTTTATTTTTTTTGAATTTTAATCAAAGTAAAAAGAATTTTTCTTTACTTTCAAACAAATTTCTGCCTCGGGACTGTTTATGCGGAATCTCGCCAGTTTGACATTTTATTATACAATGATAGCTTGGATGAAGTTTGTTAATTGTATTAAGAGTCTTGTTATCGCATGATTTCCCGGGAAATAATTAATTATGCTTTTGATGCTCAAGACAGAAGGGAATTTATTTTTCAAGGGCTCACATTTTTATTTTTATCCAAATCATTTCGATAATAGATTTGGTTTTGGAATTAGTTTTAATGCCAATTTGGACTTTGTTTTAATCTCTCAGCTATTTTACTAAATGAATTTTTAGATAAATAAAATTAATTTCAATTGTATGAAAATAATAAAAAAAAATTATTAATTTATTTTTTATATATTTCGATTTAACACAATTTCGTTTATTGAAATTTCAATAAATTTTGCTAAATGCTATATATTACATTGCTTATCAAAATTCCCTTTTCCATGAATTTGATATTTTTTATTATCTTTTTATTTCAGAATCATTGAAATATAAATCTCCAAATATTGGAATTGGATTTTAAATCCTTTGGGGAATTCAAATAACGATAATTTCATGTGTTATAGCAATCGAAAATTTTCATGTAATTATAATTTTTAATAAATGAAATTCAAGTAATTTGCGAAAAGAAGTTTTCAGATAGTAACAGCGAGTATACGCGAGGTCAGAGGTCAAATATTACTTAATATAATGTAATTTTACGTAACCCCTAACGTTGTATCTGACGGAAACACTACTCCTGTGGCTAAATTACTTTTTGATTTAATGCATCAATACAAATTTACAGCTAGAAAGTAGTTATTTTCCATTTAATTCTTGTTAATATCTCTTTCACATTTTAATATTGTAATATTTATCTTTCCCATAAACGTTTTCGCTTTTATAAGACGTTTTTGTGATTTTCACCACTGATTTCTTTTCATTTTCAAATGACATTATATTTATATTTATTAAAATATATATTTGACTATGAATCAGTAAAAATATCGATGTTTTTTGATATTCACGAATTTTCGGCAGTTTTTTTCGTTTCTACTCTCATTTCCGTGTCTGAACTCAGTATGTTTTTAGTTTTTATATTTAAGTTTTTAAGTTTAAAATTTTTTTTAAATTGACAATAACTTAAAATCTTTTTTATTCAATTTCAATTTTTTAAAGAATATTTTGTTTATTTTATTTTATTTTTTCCAACCACTTTATAATGTATTATATTATTTTATATTATATTATATTATTTTTTATGTAATATTAAATCTTGAATTTATCAAATTTAGGTCAAATGCTTATTTTTACTTAATTTTTCTAAGTCTATTTATCTTCTTATTTCAATTTCCTTTTGAATTTACAGCTATGGAATATTCAGTAAAATTTTTAATTTCCTTCACCATTTATCAAATATTTCGAATAATATTTTCCCCATTTTTATATGACATATTTCAATAAATTCTAATTATACAAAATTTTGTTGATTTTTTGTTTATGAAACACGAATATATATATATCAAAGAAGTATTTACTTTATTTGATCTTTTAATTATTCAAACTAACATTTTTAAAATTCAATAAATATAATATATTCTAATGAAAATGGTAAAATAAAACTGTAGGCCGTGATAAATTAGCTGCCAAATAGAAAAACATTTTATTATTATTATTATTATTATTATTATTATTATTATTATTATTTTAAAGTATCTGTAAAATAACCTAAAGTAAATATTTTATTATTTTACTTATGTTTTGCTTTTATTGCGACTTATAGATCAAATTTGTTTACATATAGGAAAGAAAAACTGATCCAAAATTATGAGGTAAATCTTACAATGAATTTATCATTTAATTTAAATATGCATTTTTATCGATGCCCATAAAATCAAATATATACTTGTAAGCTGTTGTGACAGTTTTGTATCAATAAAAATTACTTCTGTGTTGAGTTACTTCATTGGTGTTTAAAGAGTACGCGGAGTCAGGTAACTACTTCCTACCAAACAGTTGTATATAATAACTCATATCTATTCATAATATAATGTATTAATATTATTTGTTTAATCGTATCTATTGCAATTTCTTTTTTGTTCAATAATATTACTCAATCTTTTCAATCGACTATTTCTGAGAATAAGCACAGAAATAGAGACAAGTCTTTTATTTTATTCATTTTATGCGGTATTTGTCTCATTATATATAATTATAACGTCCGAATAATTTCCATTTTGCAGATACATAACTATTCACAGTAAGGGAGTGACTAATTGCAAAAATTATTAAAAATTACAAATAACAAATACAAAACTAAATATACAATTCAATTGATAATATGTAAAAAATATATTGAAATTTATGTTAATTTTAAAAAATGTTTCTTTAAATCTCTGTCAAAACATGAACTTGACAGTGAGTCACAGCCATATCACCAACACCCCTACGTCATTTGGATGTGCACCACTGGCCACTAAAACTTTGAAAATGAGATTGTGGTTTTGCAATTTGTCATGATTGAATTTATTAAATTATTAGATTTATTAACGTGACAAATGAAAGTTTTTATTTTCAGACAATTAAAAAAATATGATTTTAACTTTTTTTTCTAATTTTTTTTAAAATCACATTTAAATTAATAAAATATGTAAAATAATTTTTAAAAATTAAAAATCTAAAAACATCGATTTTTAATTACAAAAGAATTTGGCATTGAATAACATTTACATGAACTCCTAAAGTCCATAAAGAATTTATAACCCCCACTGAGTAAAATATCCAAATAAAAATGTTCTGAATTATTATTTTTAAAAAATTTTAAAAAAAATAAAAAATGTTAATTTATATTTGCATGTTAAAAAATGACTTTAAACAAATTTTAAACATTTAAAATACTCCAATAAATTATGTATTTCATGCACAAAAAAAAGTAATCTCTCATGTTTTATTTTTTCATTTTTATGTTCATTTACTTGTAATTTTACAAAACGTTAATTCTTGCATAAAATTTGATTTTTTTCTTTATATTTTTAATTAATAACACTTTTTGAAAGTTATTTATTATGTGTGGGATAACAATAAATAATATCTATTCTGAATAATATAATATGTATGTATGTGTATGTTGAATTTGTACACCAGCTGTCACTGAGATAAATCACCTATAATATAAAAGAAAATCAATAAATTTATAGCATATAAACACACCAACTCACCTTGAGGTTGCTTGTAAAATCGTCAATGAGAGAAACCCTAAACTATAGAGACACAAAAAGTGATAGAGAAATAAAATAATGCACATTAACTCAACCTATAATAAAACATGCATGCTAACTTTTAACATGTAGCCATCCGAAGTTGAAAAAACCCCTATAATAAATTAATTTAGACATTTTTGAGATATTTTTAGAAAAAAAAATGGCGGAAAAATTTTTAAAATTTAATGCTAAGGAAACTTATCCAAATTTTTATGAAAATGATGAAACTTCTTCGTAAGATTTATTTGAAAATTGAAATAAATTACATATTTTCATAGGCTTTCAAACATTTCTGCAGAAACAATTCCATTTCGCGACGAAGAAGAAATCACATTGTACGATTTATTTGAAAATTGAAATAAATTAAATATTTCCATAGGCTTTCAGAAGTTGCTAGGCCCTCAACAACATCTGAGACTCGAACAAAAAAGCATAAACTGTAAATTTTATTTTTAAGTTATAAAAAATTATTCTTCTTACAGAATTTCGGAAATCGATAACATACGAATTATCAATGCCATGGAAAATGGTGAAGACTATTTCCATTTTGGAAAATTATTGGGAATAGCTAGAAATTCCATAAAAACAATAATTTATAAATACCGGAAATTTGGAAAATTGTCACAAGGCAAGATTGGTGGCAGTATATCCAAAATTTCGGAAGAAAATGGCAACAAACTACTTGATTTTGTGGAGAAAAATGTTTATGCTTCATTAGAGGAAATGAAAAACTTTTTAATTTCCGAAAATTTATTGAGTTCAATGAATTTCCAATCCAGATTCGATTTTCTGAAGGACGCACTGAATAACGAGCTGGTGAAAGAAGACTACAGAGATTTAACTAATTACTTTTGGCATATTAGGAGATTTTTTCCGAAATGTATAAAAAAAATACATATTTTTGGAGACTATTTATTGTTACTTACTTGATTTCCTAAACATTATTTATAGTAATATATGAAATAAATGATGATTAAAAGTTATATTTAAGAGCTTGAATTATGATCATATTTCCTTATGAAATCATAATTCAACTCTTAAAATTTAACTTTAAGTTATATAACAATATAAAAAAAAACTTACTTAGCAGCCATTTAAAAAATGGCTGAAATGAATTCACAAAAAATAAATTCCGCCAAGTTGATTTATGTATCAACTTGAATTATAGCGGAATTTATCTCAGTGACAGCTGGTGTATGACTGAAGATTATGTAGTATATGTCTGAATGTCAAAGGTGTGATTTATGTATGCATGTGTGTAAATGTTACCAAGATGTTTCCGATAAAATGTCGCATATGATGTCCCGACTAGATAGTAATTCTTTGCCCATAGAGTTCGCCATGAAATTAAAAAAAAGAGGGCCAATTTGTTTTTAATTAGAAACGCTTGTACTATATAAGCTGTAATATTTTGTGATGGTTGTCCAGATAAGTCATATTTGTGTCTGCTATGTTACTAACTTTGTAAAAGAGAACAAAATAACTTTAAGTGAAGGTTTCAAAACCACAATAACCACACATTTACCAAATTTAGAAGTATAACTCGAATAATATTTTCTTTGTAATGGATGGAAAAGAATACAACAAAAAGCTTTGGGTCCATTTAATGACAATTTTATTGTACAAACCAGAATTTTAAACATTATGAAGTAAAAGCTAATAGAAGAACATGTTTCAGCCTTTGGGTAAAAAAACAAAATTTAAGAAGTAAATTAAGAAATATGGCTCTCAAATAACTTTTGCCATTTCCAAATACGTATTTTCGCGAAGTTAGTTTTTCTGTGTTTTTTATTTTTGTTTTAAATTTGTGCACTTTTTTTACTAAATATGCGGAATGTTGTAAGTTACTAAGCTCTAATTGTTTATATTTAACATAAAATTAATAAATTCAATTACATTTCTAAAAATAAAATTATTAAAATTTGGCGTTATTTATTCATCATTTACATCAGAAACATCACTTGAACATTCATAAATACACACGTGCTCATTAATAATAAGTCATTAATAATATAGTTAAGGCCTGTCCAATCCGCGGCTCATGAGCCGCGTACGGCTTATTGGGCGATAATTTGGGACTCACAAAATAATTTATAAATATTTGTAAAATATACCAAATATAAAAAAGGCCTTAAATTTAGAGCTATATTGTTAGTATAAATAAATCATGCTATGTATTCATTTTTGTTTCCCCCTAAAATTATGCAAAATCAAAACAGCATTTGTTTTTTGCTAACCGCAGCTTGTATTGATTTTTTAAAATATATTTTGAAATAATGTTTTGAACATTATTTCACGTTTGAATTTTGACATTTTGTTTTTGACACAGACGACAATAAGGTATTATTTTTTATTTTAAATTTTGTCCTTTTATTGAAATATAAAATTAATTGTTTTGAATTTTGTGCTTTTACTGAAATATAAATTTTTTAGCCATAAAAATGACTTCCAAAAGAAAATTAATAAATGAAAATAGAGAATATAATAAAAATTGGGAAAACGATTATTACCACATCATGCACAATGATAATATTATATGTTTAATTTGTAAAAATTCAAGCAAAACAATAAAGGGGTTTAACGTTAAAAAGCATTATATTTTGCAGCAATCGGAATATGAAAATTTTACTGGTAAAATAAGAAAATTAAAAATTTTTAATTTTTAAAAAAGAATTAACTTCCGAGCAAAAGGTTCTCAAATTACCAACTCAAGTTATACCTAATATTGCTAAAGCAAGCTTTTTAGTTTCTAATTTAATAGCAAAAATATGAAACTTTATTCTGATGATGAATTTGTTAAAGAATGTATGACTTCTGTTATAAAAACTGTATATAACAAGAAGGCAAGATTGACTGAAAATTTGAATTTATCTCGTCAGACAATTACTCGCCGTATTTCTGTATTGCCACAAAAATCGTGGAAATTTTAAGAGATAAAATTAATCATTTTGATTTTTACTCAGTTTGCCTCGATGAAAGTACTGACACCTCCGATAATGCTCAGCTTGCAATATTTATACAAGGAATAGATAGGAAATTTTGCATTTGTGAAGAACTCTTGGACTTAAAAACCCTCAAGGATACAACCAAAGGAATAGATATATTCAATGCGTTTTGGAAGAGTTTCACTGAAAATAATTTAGTTCTAACTGCTTTATCTGGGATTGCTACAGATGGTGCTCCTAGCATGATAGGAAAGAATAAGGGTAAATAAATATTGGACAGGCTTACATTTTATTGGATTATACATCAAGAAACCTTGTGTAGCCAAACATTAAAAATGGATCATGTGATGAATGTCGTGGTTAAAACTATTAATGTTATTCGTAGTCATGGACTATTCCATCGTCAATTTCAAGAATATTTGGAAGAAATAAATTTACACTACGGAGATGTTATTTATTTTTCTTATGTTCCTTGGCTAAATAGAAGCAGATGTTTAACAAGATTTTTATAACTGAAAGAAGAAATTAAGGTTTTTATGGAGTTACTAAACAAATCTGTTGAAGAATTGCCTGACGATAATTAGTTGCTAGATTTATGTTTTCGTTTAGACGTGACTGGTCACCTAAATAACTTAAATTTAAAACTTCAGGGTGAAGACAAGCTAGTTACTGAAAGTTGTGGTGAAATTAAATCTTTTGTACTCAAATTATATTTGTGGGAAAATCAATTAAGGAATGGCGATGCAACTCATTTTTCTGAATTAAATGATAATATTAGTTTATCGGTACAAACGGATTTAGTTAAATATGCTGATTGTTTGAAGAAATTGGAAAAGCAACTATATTATTGATGAATCTTGAAATAAAAGTTCATTTTTTATTTTTATGTAAAATTTATTTTTAGCTTATATGTTGTTTATTCGAGTTAGTATGTATTAGTTTTTTTTGGCGGAATTGTAAATTTAAAATTGGGTTTGAATTGTGGTCAAGGTTGGAGGATTTGTAGTTTGAATTATTTTTAATAAATTAAATTGCTAACAATAAAACTAATTTGTCTTATAAAGAAAACATATTTTAAAAATGTTTCATATGATCGATAATGATTTATCTAGAAGTGACTCGAAATCAGAAGATTTTTCAGCGGAAATTATGGAAATTGATATGTATAGAGAAAATGTTTTAAAAAATCCTCTTGATTATGATTCTCATTGGAAGTTAATTAATGCACTAAAACATTCAGAAAAGATGATTAAAGCAAGAGAATCAAGAGAAACTATGCATATTTATTATCCATTGTCAGCTGAAATGTGGATTGATTCGATCAATGATGAAAAGTCTATTAATTCAGACAAAGATTTCATATGTGTAACTGAAGATTATAGAAGTGTCGATGTATGGTTTGAATATTGCCAACTTATGTTAGGATATTTAACTGATAAAGAAGAAATTAGACAATGTTTTGAAGTTGCTATTGCTCAAGTTGGGACTCATTTAACCAAAGGATACTTAATATGGGGGACTTATCTTATTTATGAATAGTCACTTTTTGTATATGATGGTAGTAATGAACAATGGGAACGAATATATAAATTATATTTAAGACAATTATCTCTCTCTTTACATAGTAATGATGAAACATTAAAAGAATTTCTTCAGTGGAATCAAGAGAATAAGGAATGGGAAAATCAAATCCAACAATTATAGTTAGTTAAAACTAGTATTTGAAGTTTTGCAATGACTATAGTATTTTGGGTTATTCGTTAATTATTTTGTATCAATTTTAATGTCAAATCCTCATATAAAAATATCAAAACGTGTTGATTCTGAGTATATAATTTATTATTATTGTTTGTTTTAATATGTATCAATAATCATGCTTGGGGTTAGGACGACCATATGGCTCGAACACCTTTGAAGCATTTTAAGATTTTAGATATTTAACAGTTATAAAACAATAAATAATAAACTCAAAAAAATATACAACTAAAAATTATCAAAAATACAAAATCGTTGTTCTGGATCACACAAAATGGGGATCTTTTATATTTTTAATACTAAAATAATAAAAGAAAGTTACAAGTTTAAACCGAATTTAAGGATATTATGGAATCAGTTAGAAATTCCCCAATGTTCGCAAAACGGAGAGGTAATAGGCCAGAATTTTTGGTCAGCTTGGGCCCCATTGAAACTCTTTCAGAGCCTGAAAGCAATTATAGGTGTTCTAAATCTAATGATAAAAAGAATAAAAAAATTATTTCATCAAATTATACTTTTATTTTAAATTTTTAAAAAAAATTTTAAAAATCAAGTTAAAAAATTCCAATAAAAATTTATTAATTTTTCTGATTTTCGAATTATTTCACCAAAAAACCTTTTTCAGTTGTTTTCGTTTTGAAATTATTGTCAAAATTAAATGAAACTTTTTGCTCTAATCTTGTTTAACATCTGTAAACTGTATACATTTAACAATGCTATATCAAATTAATTATTAAATTGATCCCCAGAGATTCCGATCAGTCTAAAAAACTGGGCATGATCACTCTAAAATTCAGAACTTTTCAACTGTAATTTTTCAGATATTTGATTAAATTAAATAAGTCAATAATTAGTTTTAATTAGCTAATTCAAAATTATTATTTATTAATAAATATTATTTATTTTTAATTATTGTTAATTTCACAAAACTCTACCCCTTTTTCAGTGACTTGTCAGTTGAATGTTTAGAATTTAATAAAATATTTATTAATATTTTCAACTTCAATGTACGTAGTTATTTATATTTTCAATGAAAAACCGCTAAAAATAAAGTCATTTTGGAACACAGCCAAGTGACAAGTGTTACATTAGTTAATGTACTGTCGGAAGTTGGCGCCAACCGTAGCAAATGATGGCTTGAAAACAAGCCAGACAAGTCACATCAATGGAAGATGTTTCAACGTGTCATTGGGGTTTTCAGAACATCTTTTGATGTACCGTTATACAGCATTTTTTTCTACTGTGATTGTATTCCAATTGAATATCATTTATTTTCCTTGTCAAAAGATATTTATTATTATTAAACATAAAAAAATATTGTCAAAAACATACATTGTTTCAGAAAAATATGCGTTAAGATAATCATCGACAAACAAGATTACGATTTTAACTGTTACTGTTCCATTTATCATTGGCTTTTTCAAATGTTGTTTTTATCCAATCAGAAAGCAAAAGGAATTCGTTAGATTTTTTAACACTGAGCAAATCGTTTTCCATGTAAACCGATTTTTACAAATTGATTTTGCTATAATTTTAAAATCAAACAGACTTATTTTACTCATTCAGTCATCTTTGTGACCACCGATATCGGTCAAACCTTTCAGTCGGTAGAGGCATTTTTTAAAAATTAAATTACCATGTTTTATATTTTATTATTATTACATATTATACAACTTATTAAGTAAATAAATGAATCCAATAACTGTTATTTGCCATAAATAACTTATTTGCAAGTACCAGCCAAACTTTAGTACCCGTATCGCATCTACCCCTCCCCTCCCGAATCAATTGATCCTCAAAACGATTTTTTTGTAAATTCATTTTCATTTTTAATCAGTTTAATTGGAAAAAATATGAAAATTTAAATATTGACAAAAGAAAAATTTCCCGATCAAATTTCCATAAATAATAGCGATCATACAATGAACCAGGGATATTTAATTATTTAAATAAATTCGGTCATTTTAACAATTTTCTCGTGCATTTGTCCACGCAAGTTTTGTCAATTATCACAATCAATTGATAGAGTGAATAATTGATTGACAGAAAGAGTTCTATTGTTTTTAGACAATTTCTCAGCATTCCATTAATAAATGGGAACCTTTTAAACAAACTCACATTTTCGGTATATTTGGCTGTCATTGTTCAACCTAACCACGCAAATAATACAATAACATTTATATAATAAAAATTTGGTAATAAATAACACATTGGACATTTTCAATTAAATAAAACAAAAATATAATTAAATAGTTATGTATAGTTATTATAGTTAATATATTTTAAATCAGTGTTTATTAATGGTTGTAATGACCTCTCGTTGTTGAAGTTATGTAAAGAACTGCAAAATGAATTAAAACTGAAAAAATACAAAATCAAAATGTGTGAGTAAATTTAATTAGATATTTATAAATTAGATATTTAAAAATCAATATTTTTTAGAGGGAAAATAATCTAACGAGTGACAAATAAAAAGCAAAGTAATTGCAAAGTAATGCTTTTTTGGAAAACAAAACCACCAAGTTTGACATACATGGTATAAATTTCTCAAAACAGCAGCAGAATAAAAATATATATAGCTGTTGATTTAGAGATATTATCGAAAATTTCAAGACAAAATTTTAAATGAACAAAATAAATTTTAAACAATTAAAACACAAAATTATTCTTTGATCAGTTTTTTCTTTTTACAGTCGAGTTTCTTATTGTGAGTTTTATTTTTATGCATTTTTTAAAGTTATGCGATATGATTCATGTTTCAAATTTACTCGGATTTCATGTCGTACATATGACATTATGCTACAATGGTTCCTCTTTCAACGTTTTAAAGGTTTTAAGATAAAACAGCTGTTTTTTTCAGTGGAAAAACTGCCAACTGTTAAAGAACGATAAATAATGATAAATAAAGATTCAAATAAAAAAGTGCAGAAATCGATTAGACATTTTTTAGAAAATAAAATTTTTGAATATTTATATTTTTATTAATTTATAAATTTACCTTCGTTTGTAAGCAATTCGCTGACTATTTTTTAGAATTATATCTGCCCTAAAAGCGTTCACTCTCAAGTGTCAAATGATTTAGGGTTAAAATTCCTGATTCCATGTCTAATTTCAATTAAAACTGTATCGTTTTAATCGGCTGATTTTAAAAGTAAAAAACAAGTGTAACACAGATGAAACAATTTTTTATTAAATTCAGTTAAAATTTGAATGAAAAAGCAATGAAGACTGGATAGACAAAAACTATATTTTTCAAAGTGCTTTTACAGTCCACACAAATTTTAGTTCCCTATTATTATTATTATTAGAGTTACCAGTTTTATTGTAACTCCTAGTATTTAAAACATCAATTACTTTAGATAATAACAATTTCAAATAATATTATATAACAATTATAACAAATAATATTAAAGTATTTTTAAATGAAATTAATTATATTGATGACCGATAACTGTATATCAATATTGATAATTACCACGCCTCAGTTTGTTTAAATTTTCAGATTTGGATAGAAGAACTTGAATTTATATTTTGTAATTAAATAATAAATCTTAGAAGATTTAATTGCGTCTAACATGGCGACCACGACCACGGATTTATTAATAAGCCGATTACAACCTGACAAATTTCCTAAAGGAGATGATTTTAAAAATTTTATTGTCAAATGTTTTTCTGTGCATCAAAAACCACAATTAAGATGCAAGTAATTTTAACAACGACATTCCTAGGTAGATCGATAATGGAAGATTATGAAGCAGCGGAAGAAAAACTTCGATATGCGTTCTCAAAACCAACATCTTTAATGGGGGATTGTAAAGAATATTGGAACTATGAACAAGGATCTGATTCAGACGAAATTTTTAAAGAAAATAAAAAAGATGACAAAGAAATTAATAGCGCACAAATGGATTGAAGAAGAAATAGAAAAATGCTTTCCTATGAATTGTGTAAGATATCAAGGAGTGAAAAAAAGATCGAGATGAAAGATTTGAAAACCTCAGTAGAAATAAAAGCAACGATAAAGAAATTAGAAAAAGTAAACAAAATTATGGGTCATGTTAATGTGTTGAATGTTTCACCGGCTGTTCAAAACTACAAAAGCTACGGAGATGTTGATCAAAGAGGACTGATAAATGGAATTAATAATTTCAAGCAACGAAACGTCAATAACCAAAAATTGGAATGCTGGACATGCTAGACACAAATACGTGGACACAAATAAAGTGATTTTCATACAAATTTGGAATGAAGGAAATTTCAAACCTGAGAAAAGGTAATTATTATAGAAACCGAACAGTAAGATATCAACAGAAGAACTAATATGTGAGAAGAACAGTTGCAGCTATTGAAGTTAATGATGATACGACACTACTGGAGTATTCAAATGATATAGATGACAAGTACGAAGATATTCAACACCCAAAAGTGCATGCTTCGAGACGGTAGACAATGATCGGAACATCACACCCCTTGCTTTAAATGGCTCTAGTCATTCTACATTTCTTTTAATAATTTTTCCATTTAAATCTTTCAACAAATAACTATTTTTGTGATCTTTTTCTATTATTTCAAATGGACCACAATATCTACTGTCTTGTTTATTTCTAACATCTTCCTTGACGAGTACTAATTTTCCGACACTAAAAAATCTGAGTTCTATTTTCTTGATTATAGTTATTTATACGATTAACTGATTTAATATTTAAAAAATAAATTGGCAACGATTTAATTAAAAGATAACGCCAATAAAAAACTTTTCGTACGATATATTTTGACAGCATAACTGTCATCTTCAGGTACACAAAACCAACTAAAAATATTACGAATTAACATTTAATTTAAACAAATTATTTTTTATTAATTTAATTTTGTAATAAATAAATATTTAAAAAATACGTTCAATTAACTTTTAACTAATTTAAAATGTTATTTATATAAATATTATAATTTTTATTTATATTGTAATTTTTTAAAAAATAATTTAATTTAAAAATTCAATTATTTTAATAATATTAAAAATATTTTTTTTAAAAACAATACATAAACATGATTTAACATACTTAAACTATTTAAAAACATTCAAAACATTCGTAGTCACAGCACTTTGCACATTTATCTTTGGATCCAATGACCTTATCAGCAATGCTTCACATATCACGCGTTTCCAATAATTATTAAAACTTTTCAACAAAATTCTAAAATCATACATTCCTATTTCACTTTTACCGCCTCTATTGTGTTCACTAATATTGGTCAAACCCTTCAATCGACAATGCTCTAGAACTCGAGTACAGATATGATTTAATATTATATAAAATTTCATTTTTTCTTGATTCTTTAACGTGAATTTCTTTTGGTGGACCATATTTCAAAATCCATGAATATTTTCAATACTTTCATCCATTTGCTTAAAATAATAATAATTCTTTAAATAGTTTGAAGTTTTGCAAATTCTAGCATTAAACAGTTTTTTATGAATTTTTATTATAAATTCCTTTTTCACGTTTGATGGAATATAAGTTTTATGTTTATTAGTCATAATAATACCATTATCTATATAAAAATATTCCGTGTTCCCTTTATCAATATTTTCTTTTAATTCATTTATTTCTTTAGAATTACTTTGCCACTTGAAAGTTTGATCTTCTGTTGACATTGCTAATATTTTAGCTTTAATTTTCTCTGCATTGGCATCTATGTGATTCATTTGAGACTGTGTACAATTACCAATATTAAGTCGTGATAGTGCATCTGCAGTAGTAGGTAGTTTAGGGCCTTTCGCGCCCACACACCATTGCAAAATAAAATAGGGTGGGGGTTGGTAATTTTTTTGGTAATATTTTTCGAATTTTTTTTGGCGGATTTTTTTAAATTCAAATTTTTGGCACATTTTTTTAAATTCAAATTTTGGCGAATTTTTGAAATAAAATTGTTTGAAATATTTTTTTGAAATTCAAATTTTTAGTACATTTTTTTTGAATAAATTTTTTTTCATCCACAAAATTTTTTCAATCACACTATAGTCAGGGGTATTTTTGACTCTCGATAAAAAAAGACTAAAATAAAATTAGCTTGAATCGCCTAACGATAAAAAAGCATAAAATTAAAATTGGCTCAAATCGCCTAAGATGGTCACACTATAGTCAGGGATCTTTTTAACTCGTAATAAAAAACAATGCAATATTTGGTCTCAATATTTTCTAAGGTAAATATAGGCATAAAATTAAAATTGCTTGAATCGCCTACCGATAAAAAATTGTCAGGGGTATTTTATAGGCTTGTTAAAAAAACACTTGAAATATTTGTTCACACAATCTTCATTGGCAAATTTAGGCTCTAGATAAAAATAAGTTAAAATACCAAAAGTAAATTAAGATAAATTAAAGTATATTAAGATACATTACAGTATATTAAAGTAAATTAAGGTAAATTAAAGGGTCTAAAGTAAATAAAAGTACATTAGAGTATATTAAAGTAAATTAAGATACATTAGAGTACATTAAGGTAAATTAAAGTAAATTAAAGTACATTAGGGTACATTAGAATATATTTAAGTAAATTAAAGTAAATTAAAGGATCTGAAGTAAATTAAAGTACATTAGGGTAAATTAGAGTACATTGAGGTAAATTAAAGGGTATAAAGTAAATTGAAGTACATTAGGGTAAATTTAAGTAAATTAAGGTTCATAAAGTAAATTAAAGTGCATTAGGGTACATTAGAGTATATTAAAATAAATTTAAGTACATTTAAGTAAATTAAGCTTCATAAAGTAAATTTAAGTACGTTAGAATAAATTTAAGTAAATTAAGGTTCCTAAAGTAAATTAAGGTGCCTAGAGTAAAGTATGGTAAGTTAGGTAAGAATTTTTTAAAATTAAATAGAGGGTCAACAGTTAAGTTACATAAGGATAATTTTTAAAGCTGAAAATTTTAAAAGAAGTTATAGTAGACAAATTACATAAGGTAAGAATTTTTTAAAAGTAAATAGAGGGTCAAAAGATAAGTTAAATAAGGTAAGAATTTTTAAAGTTAAAGAGTCAACAATATTGCATGATAAAATTTTTTAAATAAAATTTTTAGTATAGTTTTATCGATCAATTTTTAAAATATTTTTTAAAGATAAAATTTTTAGGATAGTTTTACAACAAAATTTTTTATACATGATTTTTAAATAGAATTTTTAGTGTAATTTTTTCGATGAATTTTTTATATATAATTTTACAATGAAATTTTTATACATGTTTTTAATTGAAAAATTTTTTAATGTAATCTTACAATCAAATTTTTTAGTATAATTTTTACAATGACTTTTAATACATGTTGATAACGATCAAATTTTCAAAGAAATTTTTCAAAAACTTTTTTCAAAGAATTTTATTATATAGCTATCCCACTTTTTTCAGTAGTTTCAACGATTTTAGTCACTTAATGTACTTTCCCACCAATATTACTTTTTCACTGAAAATTTTCTTTATAGAATATAATCTATACTAATTAAATTCCATTTGTCGACTTGTTATTGACTTGTAATTTTCAATGAAAATTTAATTAAATTTTAATAAATTTAATTACACCAATAGATTAGGTTGTAATGGGCAAAAATAAAATAATTTTAGGCTATGTAAATTAATTAGAGATTTTAGGGAAATTTTATGATAATTTTTAGTAATGAATTATCAAGTTTTAGATGATATTTAACATTTCCTATTAAATTTTGAATCATTTTTATTTTGTGAATTTTATGGTTTTCTATTGAATTTTAATGGATTTGGTGGGGGACTATTATGTTTTTGTAGAAATTATTGAAGAAATGAGGGTAAATCTATAATTTTAGAAGTACTTAATTTCTTGATAATTTAATAGATTTAACTTGATTTTAGGATTATTTTAAGTAAAAGTTTATTTTAGGAAAAAAATGTTTATGAAACATTTATTTAAGAAAATTATTTACCAATTAGAATCCAATTTGACTGATAGATTTTGAATAGTAAATGATATTTAATTATAATTTTATGATCTATTTTAAAAAGTTGAAAGTATGTAAAGTTTTCAGAGGTTTATTGGGCCGTGATTAATGTACTTTACAGTAACTTACAATCAACTTTTGGAATACACAGAGACAAGATTTAATTAAAATTTATTGTTAATTAAACCAAACTTTTATCGATTCAGTTGATTTTTAAAAATATTTTAGTGAATCTTAGAAAGAATAAAATATTTTTGAGATAAAGGGCGATTATTTACTTTCATTTTCAATTTTATTGATTTTATGGATATCAATCACAAAAGTAGTATAATTTAGAGATTTTTAAGGGAATGCTCAGTGTGGTTATCAGTATACTTATGAAAATCATAGAATTATCTCTACAGATTGACTTGTAATTTTATTGAATTTATACTTGATTTACTGATTAATTTAAGTATTTGAGCAATATGATATATATTTTGTGATTTTACAATAACTTAGTGAAATTTAATTTGCGTGGAAAACATAGATTTTATTCGATTTTAGTCATTTTTGATGAATTTTTTAATTGCTTGAAATTGTTGCCCGAATAAAATGGAAAATGTTGGGTATCGATAACAATTTTGTAATACTTTAAAGAAAATTTATTTTTATTAGTAAAATTCAGATTTTTATGATAATTTTAATGGAATTTGATTCGTTAAATACATATAGTAAATATGATTTGAATGATGGATTTTTAAGGAGTAGTCGGTTTAATATAGATTTCTAAAGAAATTTTAATTTGTAGGTTTTTACAAATAATATGTATATTTTTGGTGCAGTGGGGATAATGTTATTTCAAGGGAAATAATTGGTTAAGATTAAATTTTATGATATTTTAAGGAGAAATAGTCGATTAAGAACAAGTTTGTTGTGATTTTTAAGGGGGTTGAGTTGGTTGAATATCTGTGTTCAAAGAGTAAGTATTTTCTAAATGGAGAATAAAGAGGAGAAATTTATAATATATTTAGGGGGAGTGGAAATATTGCTATTTAAAGAGAAATGATTGGTTAAGAAGAGAATTCATGATCTTTTAAGGGGAAATGATTGGTCACGCGATGAATTTTATTTTAAGAGGATTTCAAGAAATTTATTCGGTTGAGTATCGATATGTCGGTGATTTTTATGAAAATAATGAATATAGCTGGAATTATTGTCATTTAAAGAGAAATGATTGGTTAAGAGAGAATTTATGATAATTTTAAGGGAATTTGATTGGTCAAGAGAGGAATTTTATTTTAAGAGGATTTCAAGAAAATTTTTTCGGTTGAATATTGAAATAAGTCGGTGATTTTTATGAAAAATATTGAATATAGTTTGGAATATTGTCATTTAAAGAGAAATGATTGGTTGAGAGTAAATTTTATTTTAGGGGAAAAAAATTGGCTAAGAAGAGAAGATTTGTTGATATTTTAATGGGTTGAGTCGGTTAAGTATCGTTATTTAATAGGTGATTTTTATAAAAAATACTGAATATAGTTGGTAAAGTAGGGGAAAGTGTTATTTGATGGGAAAAGATTGGTCAAGAGTGGAATTTATTTTAGTGAAAAATAGTCGACTAAGAACAAGTTTGTTGTCATTTTTAAGGTGGTGAGTTGATTAAATATTGTTATTTAAAGGGTAAATATTATCTAATTGAGTATTTTGATGAAAAATATTGAATATGGCTGGAAATATTGTTATTTGATGGGAAATGATTGGTCAAGAGATGAATTTTATTTTAAGGGGATTTCAAGAAATTTATTCGGTTGAATATCGATATAAATCGGTGATTTTTATGAAAATAATGAATATAGCTGGGATTATTGTCATTTAAAGAGAAATGATTGGTTGAGAGTAAATTTTTTATTATTTTAGAGGGAAACGATAGGTCAAGAAGGGGAATTTATGATATTTTTAGGCGGATTTATTCGGCTGGATATCGATATCAAAAGATGGATACTTAGTGAAATCGAAACATTTTCATTGACTTAAGGGTTATCAAAATATAACAATAAGATTTTGGTTAATTTTAATGATATTATTGGAATCTGAATAAAATATACGATACGTGTTCAGTTCTAAGAAATTGTTCGATTCATGTATTCAAGTATTTATTTGATTTTATTATTATATTTGTAATTTAATTAAAAACTAAAATTGACCAGTATTTAAAAAATTTATGTTACCCATTACTTATGTTGTTATTGAAAATTTTCTGTATAATTTAAATATTTACGATTATTTCCAGGAATTAAGAGAAATTGTACGATTAAATACTATGAGCAGTCGATAACATACATTAATTTGCATTCAACAAGTACCTAGAACAATTACCTAACAATCTTAAAATTTTAAAAAATCTAACAAAGTTTTTCAAATATTTTACAACTTAGTTAATTTAATTAATTGGTAAGTAATATTTTCTTTACAATTTGCTACTGTGTTGAATTTTTTTTTAAAATTTTTATTCAAAGTCATAACAAATTTTATTAAAGATCTATCAAGACTTGTCAAAAATTATAAAACTTTGGTAATTTTAATAAGTATTACTCAATAACTAATATTTTCTTACCAATTTGCTGAAAGTCTTATTTTAAAATTTCTTCATAGTAATAACATTATTTACAAATTAATTGGTTTTATTTCAAATTTAACAACTTTCTCACAACTTTAATCAAATTCTAATCACATGATAATCATAATTTAAGGATAAGTCTTATTTTTACAAAAACAAATATTTTACAACAATTAAACATACATATTTGGATTTTTAGTAGATTTTATCGATATCTATCAGTACATGTTCCGTGTAGTTTTTTAAGCTTTGCTAGAAATTCAACTTATTTAGTGGTTGGTCGATAATCATTTAATTTCTAGTAATGTGGCAGATGATAATTATTTTATCTATTAACTTTATTCAATAATGTTTAGAAACTTAAAAGTCTAATAATTTTCAATATATATGAAAGTTTATTTCAAGTACTGTGAAAGTAATATACATTTTGTGAAATTAATTTAAGAATATTTTTCTAATCAAGTTTCTTTTTACTATCAATTACAACCATTTATACTTACTAATTAATTTATCATTCAGTAAACAACAAGAGTTGAAATGAGTAGAAAATGTGTAAAAATAAATTTAAGTAATTTTTGAGCTGTTAGCAATTAATTTATTTAGGGGATTGTAAAAATTAAATGAAAGGTTGACATTCATCTTTAAAAATAACTTTTAATAATTGTTCATTGTTGGATGCAATTAAAATATTACAAAAATAGTAGAAATATTTTAAAGTTTTTTAAACAAATCTATTAAGATTTACAAAATAATTTCAATAAATCAAATACAAGACTCTAAAGCAATAAATTTTTATTCAGAGAAAATATAACAGTTGATTGGGCTTCAGTGATAAATAGTTTCTTGATAGTAATCAGGTAACTAAGCAACCAAGCAATTTGGAGACATCAAGGATCGATAAGAGTGAAGAAGTTAATAAAATTTGTAAATCAAATTGTATTTTTTTTGATTATACAAATTTTTATGTGCTTTTATTTAAAGATTTCTTGGTCAGTAACAATTTTTTATATTGATTTGTTCATTAACTAGTTATTGATAACATATTGTGAGTGTGTGAATAATCAAGTATTTTAAAGGGAAATTATTGAGAGAAAATTGTATTTTTTAAGTGGGTTAAATTGGTTAAATATCGGTGTTCAAAGGGTAAATATTATTTAAATGGGGAATTTTAATGAATAAGTAAATTATTCAATGTCTAGTATGTATATAGAGAGTTGTACAGTACTCAGTCATCTGTATGCAGTACCTAGTGATTGCTGTTCAGTTATTAATGGATTGTTCACTGAGTATGGGTTACCAGTGTTCAGAAGTTGATACCAAGTAAGTTAACTTTTTATGTTTTCTAAATTTATTATTATTATTATTATTAATATTATTATTATTTATTATTATTATTATTATTATTATTATTATTATTATTATTTATTATAATTATTATTTTATTTTTTTTTGGTTGCTGCGGATTGGAGGAGATGGGTTGCTCTTGCGAATGACTACTACCTACTTTAGGCATTACTATGTAACACCGAAACTCAAAAATTTCATTTAATTAAATTCTTTGAAAATATGTATAAAAATTGATCGATAAAACTATACTAAAAATTTTATTTAAAAAATTTTATCATGCAATATTGTTGACTTTTTAACTTTAAAAATTCTTACCTTATCTAACTTATCTTTTGACCCTCTATTTACTTAAAAAAATTCTTACCTTATGTAATTTGCCTACTATAACTGGTTTTAAAATTTTCAGCTTTAAAAATTACTTTTATGTAACTTAACTTTTGACCTTCTATTTAATTTTAAAAAATTCTTACCTAACTTACCATACTTTACTCTAGGCACCTTAATTTACTTTAGGAACCTTAATTTACTTAAATTTATTCTAACGTACTTAAATTTACTTTATGAAGCTTAATTTACTTAAATGTACTTAAATTTATTTTAATATACTCTAATGTACCCTAATGTACTTTAATTTACTTTAGACCCTTTAATTTACCTTAATGTATCTTAATGTACTCTAATTAACCTTAATGCACTTTAATTTTCTTTAGACCAGGGGTGAGCAACCTTTTTAACTCACGGGCCAATTTAAATTTTTTGGCGGGCCGCACTCATTAATAATTTACAAAGCTTTATATATATTAATAAACATTATAATATAAAAATACCAAAAAAAGTAAATTTTTCATATATAAATTTTAATGCAACAAGCAAAGAACAAAAATGCAAAATTTAAAAAAGTAAATATTTCATATAATTGTAAATGTATTTAAATTTTAATGCAAAATAAAAACAAATAAGAGAAGAACAGAAAACCTAATTTACTTGAAAACTTTAATGAGAAATTTGACATTGCTTTTTCGATACAAGCTGATCCTTATCAGCCGGTATTGATGAAGTAGCTAAACGTATGCAGCTTTCTAATCAAGCATCACCCAATCTTGATTGGTGGTCATTTTTGATTAATTTCATGGTTGAAAATAATTGTTCGCATACATACGTACTTCCGAAAACAGACATCATTTGCTTTGCATTTTTCGATAAAAGCGGGAATTTCTCAGGGCTCACATAAAATATATAAAAATTTTCAATGCTTACTGAAAGAATACATATTTTAAATCGGTATTATTTTGCATATTAATCACTTCCATTTGAAAGTTTTCAAAAACTGTATCCCCATCGATATTAAATGGCGAAGAAAACATTTTCATGGATACCGCCGTCTTATCAGCTTTGAACATTTGGAATCGTAATTGAAATTCATTGATTAAAATGTCTATATATTGTACGTATTTTTGAAAAGTAGTAACGTTCTCTTTTTCTAAATATGGAAATTGAGACACATTATTCTGCAAAGATGGTGTTTCCACAATTTTAATTTGTGCTCAAAGCCTTGAATTTTATTATACAAATTGTGAATAAACTGTCATTTGCCTTGAAGTTCCACATTAAGATCATTGAGATGCTGAGTTATTTCGATAAGAAATGCAAAATCGCATTTACATTTTTTATTATCAAAATGGGGAAAGGCATACTCCTTTATATCCAATAACAATTGTATTTCACCTTTTAAGTCGTATACTCTTTTTAGCATTGCACCTCTACTAAACCATCGTACTTCGGTATTGAAACCCAAGTCGCCATATTCAGTTTCTAAATTTTTCAGGAATTCTTTGAATTCACGGTGATTTAACCCGCGTGACTTTAAAAAATTGATTAATTTTATTATTGGTACTGTGACATTTGGAAAATTCAATCTTTTCGCGCAAAAACTTTCCTGATGAATTATGAAATGGTTGACGAATATTTCTCTTCCTGAGTCCTTCTTAATGTCTTGAAATATCCTTCTTGATAATCGTACATTAATGTTTGACATTGCTGGTGCTCCATCTGTTGATATACCAATAATGTTCTCTAATAAAATCGAACATTTTTCTAACACCAACTGTAGTTCATCATACAGGTCTTTGCCGGTTGTAGTCCCTTGCATTGAAACCAGAGAACACAATTCTTCGGTAATATTTAATTTAGTGTCAATACCACATAAAAATATAGCAAGTTGTGCGGTATCGCTAATGTCGAAACTCTCATCAAGTGCCAAAGAACAGTATTCGAATTTTACAATGCGTTCACAAAGTGTTGTTGCTATGTTCTCGGACAAATCGTCAATTCTTCTTGCAATATTGAATCTTGATAAACTAATGTTTGAAATAATATTAATTTCATCAGGAAATACTATTTCTGCAACAGTAGTCAGACCTTCTTTTATTATCTTCCGATCCGCAAAGGGTTTCATTTTTTTGCCAGTATTTGACTTACAACAAAACTAGCTTTTACTACTGTATTTGATAAAATATCTTGATTTTTAAAAATAGCCGGTTGTTTTCTCAAGTTTTTTTCCTCTTGATTAACCTTATCTATCGGGAGTTGTCCTGTTAAGTTTTTATATTTATCTTCATGTTTTGTATCGTAATGTCTTTTTATGTTATATTCTTTTATTGTAGACACTGTCTCTGAGCATAATAAGCATACGGCTTTATCGCTAACGACAGTTAAAAAATAATTTAATTTCCACTTTTCTTAGAAATTCCTGTGCTTATCCGCAATTTTTCGTTTTTTGTTTGGTTTTTCGACATGCTATTGGGATTAAAAATTAAAAAATTAATCTAAGAAAAATATTCAAATATTAGATTATCTTTTGATAATAATATTGCACTCACGCCTTTCAAAAAACCTGAAAGTTAGTTAACAGCTTACAAGTCCGATATTGACTGATTGTATCTAAGAACTATGACAAAAGCAAACACAAGCAAGCACAGACGCGACGCGTTTGTATTGCATGTTTAAACAAGTCGTCGACAGGTGAGTAACTCGTCTATGTATTGCATAGTTTTTGATTTATAAATTGGCAGACGGCACGTAGTGTAAGGTCTACTCCATTTCCAAAAATCTTTTACCATTGATTGTTTGTAAGTTGTGCGCATTCGTTTTTGTTCTCACTCGTGAGTCGTGAGGAAGAATTTTCAAGCCATTTTTATTTTATGCCTATATTTACCTATAGAAAATATTGAGACCAAATATTGCATTGATTTTTATTACGAGTTAAACATATCCTTGACTATAGTGTGACCATCTTAGGCGATTTGAGACAATTTTTATTTTATGCTTTTTTATCAAGAAAAATTACTTATGCTTTTTAATCAAAGAAATATTTTTTAGGCTTTTTAATCGATAAAATATTTCTATGGTTTTTTATTGATAAGTGATTCAAGCCAATTTTTATCTTAGGCTTTTTATAGAGTCAAAAAATATCACCTGACTATAGTGTGATTGAAAATATTTTGTGGATGAAAAATGCCCTCTGTCATTAGCGTAGGTGACTTGATCCAATTTTAATTTTATGCTTTTATCGAGAGTCAAAAATATCCCCCTGACTTTAGTGTGATTGAAAACATTTTGTGGATGAAAATAATTTATTCAAAAAAATGTGACAAAAATTTGAATTTAAAAAAATCCGTCAAATAAGTTCGAAAAATAATTTCAAAAAAAAATTACCAAAAAAATGTGCGCACACAAAATTAATTACCTTGATTACATAATTATGTAATTAAGATAATCCGAGATTAAATTACGTCATTACGTAATTTAATCCGTCGCGAACCCCCTCTATTTTTATTATGCAATGGTGTGTGGGCGCGAAAGGCCACTAACTACCTACTTGCATTATTATTTTCTCATCTTTGTGATATTCTAATATCATATCCAAACTACTTAAAAAATTTATCCAATTTTGAAATTGATCTGTAATTGGTTTTTTTGTTGTTAACATAAATGTAATTGCTTTATGATCAGTCCTCTAAAAATCTTCTTTCCATACAGATGTTTAAAATGCCGAGAAAAATAGAAAATGGATAATAATTTTTTTCTCGTTATACAATATCCAATTTCATGTTTATTCATACTTTTAGACCCATGTGCTATTATTTTTTCTTCATTATTGTCATCTTTATTGGATAAAACAGTACATATGCAGTCGAAACTAGCATCTGTATCCAAAAAAACGTTTTATTAAAGTCCGCGCGACATAGTAATGGTGCACTGGTCAAACTATGTTTTAAATTACCAAAAGCATCTTCACATTATGTTGTCTAAGCAATACTTTTGTTTTTACCACTTATCAAAGATTCCAACGGTCTAGCTATCTTTGAATAAATTTTCGATAATAATTACATAATCCTAAAAACCTTCTGAGATGTTATACCTTTATTATTAATTATGTGACCCAAAAATTTCAATTCAGATACTACAAACTTGCATTTTTCTGGATTAACTTTAAGTCCAGATTTTCTAATTCGAAGAAAAAGTTTATTAATTCTATTTTTATGTTCCTCAATTGATTTTGAAAATATTAAGATATCGTCTAAATAAACTAGTTCTTCATTCCACATCATATCACCAATAATTAATGTCATTAATTTTTGGAAAGTCGAAGGTGCCGCAGCTATTCCAAAAGGCATACTATTAAAAGAAAATTGACCTTCTCTCGTAGAAAATGCGGTTTTTAATTAACTTTCCTCGTCCGATTCAACTTGGTAATAAGCATTTCCTAAATTTATTGATGAAAAATATTTTGTCCCATTCAAAAAATCTAACATTTCATAAACATTTGGAATTGGAAAAGCTGGTCTAACAGAATATGAATTTAAAATTCTAAAATCTAAACTCATTCGTATGTCAGAAGTTTCCTTTTTAGGCACACACACAATTGGAGAATTCCAAGGTGATTTACATTTCTCTATTATTTTATTTTCCCCTAAATTTTTAACAATTTCTTCTAACTTTTTTTCATAGTGCATTGGTTGTCGCTGGGGCTTAATTGGTATCTGGCCACAATTCGTTTTAATTCGGTGTTTTAAAATATCTGTTTTACCTATATTCCATTTATCACACATAAAAATAACTGTAAACTAAATGACATTTATATATACTTGATTACAACTTTCAATTTTTAATACCTCATCTACAGTTATTTTTCTTATTTTTGCAGCCTAATTTTGGTTGCAAACTGAGGATATTATCATTACTAATCTCAACTAATTTAATATTTAATTTATTTAATAAATCTAATCCTATAATCACTTCTAGTTATATTTCTGTGGCTAGAAAAAATTCGCCTATTATTTTCTTACAGTTAAATTCTATTTGTAAAGAAACTCTTCCTAAAATTCTTATTTCAGGACGGCACAAAAAAGATGTAAAATCTAAATAAATTCACAGAAACTTTAAAAAAAAATAATTTTAAATAATATTTATAAGTAATTAAAATAAATAAATAAATAATAAGAAATTGATATAGGTAAAAAATTTTTTTAAAAAAATAAAAATAAATAATTAAAGAGTAATTTAAAAAAATAATAATAAATTAATAATAATGATAAAAAAAGTAATTAATTATTAAAATAATTAATAAAATGAGTAAAAATAATAGATTGTGATTAATAATTACACATAATTTAATATCACGCTTTATTTAGTGAATAAATATTCAGATTAAAAGAAAGTAATTGAGAATATGAGTTTTAAAAGAATTCTTTCAAGACAAAAATTTAAGAAATAAAATATTTCATCAAAATCTTTATTCTCAATTTATATATAAATTTATCAGTGCAGCCTCACAATCTATAATCACGCATTTGCTTTGTAAATATTACAAATTGACAATTATTTATATATGGATAAAGTGAAATCTATTTTACTTGTTATTACAATTACTTAATTATTTATTATAGAGCCTACAAAGATCATATAAACAAACGAATAAATGAAAGTTTATTTATTTTACACATGAATTTGTGAAGATTATATATAAATATTCGTTTGTACGCGACCAGTTCAGCATTAATTGATATTTAATTGTTTAAATTAATTTCATGAAACTTAGAATATTTTTATTTTTTATAGATTTACATGTAATGAATTCAATGCCACATACATCAGAGAGACTTCCCATCATCTCTTACTCAAGCGCTTTGCAGAATAAAGGGATTGACCGATATAAGTGAGCACAGCAAAGGTTGTATAATAGGGCGGGTCGATTTTCATAATCTATACCGTCTCTAGTGACAAAAGTTGCCAATCACGCATACAAATATTATTATGATCATTAAAAGGGTTTTAGAAGAAGTTTAGGTCCCCTTTATAAAATATTGATATGTCTATGTAAATTTAATTTTACTACTTAATTTTACCTAAATAAAATATAAATGTTGGTACTGACATTTCATTATTACCGTTTTTCAAAAAACTAAGAAATTATAATTCATTTAAATGTGTTAAACGGTATCATTGTCTCTTCTTAAATTTTATTACAAATTTTTAATAATTCGTTAAAACGTTTTCTATGTAAAAGATTGTGGATAAAGAGCAATGAATGAGAAAATTGGTGTGCAAAATGCCTTGTTTTGGAATATGTTCAATAGTTTTGGTGTTAAATTTAGGGTATGTGGATTGATAAAATAATTAAGTTAAATAAATTGGTTTAATCGATTGATTAATATAATTGAAATAATAATCATTTTAAAAAATGTAAAATAAAAAAGTTTAAAATTTAACTTTTTTTTAATATGTTTAATAAACCTTTAAGAACTAATGATTTTTCTATCTTACCTAATGGTAACAGTGAAACTATTGAAATAAGTTGTAAAAAGTATATTTGAATGACGTATCATTTATTATTATTATTATTATTATTATTATTATTATTATTATTATTATTATTATTATTATTATTATTATTATTATTATTATTATTATTATTATTATTATTATTATTATTATTATTATTATTATTAATATTAATATTATTGTTATTATTATTATTTAAGAATGTTGCAACCTCCATACATGACTTTTTGTATCCTGAGTTACGATATTTCTTTACTGGAAAATGAACTTGTTATAACTTCATTCATATAGAACCTTTAAAGGTTGCGTTTTAAAATCGCAGATACTAACTCATACTTTTCGTTGTGCTTTTGATAAATGTATGGGGAATTTTTATTTAAAAATATTTTCTTAATTCACAGCTTATCTTGCACGTAAATCAAGGCCTCGAACATCATACGACATAACTTCGGAGTGTTAGTGAGTATTTTCGAAAAGGCTTTTCATTCAAACAACAAAACTCTTAAATATTTCCCACTGCTACATTTGTCTTAATCGTCATTATTTTATTATTATTTTGGAGAAAAATTATTTAAAACAATTCCGACTTAACCTCAAATTGTTAATTTTGAGCAAGATAATTGAATGTCAGAGTAAAAGACCAAGAAAAAGGCAAAGACATTAATGCAATGAAATGCAACAGATTGAGAATTCCTGGCTTTCAATGTATTAATTAGAGGCAACTTTTACAGAATTTTAGTTTGTATTCTTTGTAAATATTATTCAGTTACTAATAAAGTTAGATTTGAACTAATATTTAGATAGAGTCAGATAAAAAGAAATGTAATATTCAACAAATTTCAGTTGAAAGCACGAACATTAATTAAAACAAATTCTTCATTTTTCAAATTAATAAACTACTAAGATTCAAATATTTACGTTTCCTTTTGTCAATTTTCCATTAACAAAAAAAAAGAAAATATAAAATTGCATTACGTGAACTGAATTTCAATAAAATTTATTAATTATTATTAAGTATTATGCTTATTTCAATAACTTATTTGTAATTTATAAATTAAAACAAAAAATAAATTACAGTGATTTTCAATCTGTGAGCTGCTAGATGTTTAGAAAATATTTAATTACTAGAGTTTGTCAAGAAAATTTAATTCCCTAGATTCATTTAGTGTGCAACAAATTCATAATTTTCAATATTTTTTATCAATTTTCTTTATTGATTTCTTATCTCTATAAATAAATGTTTTACTGTAGAGAGATTTTGTTTTATTTCTGGAGATAATAAAAATTAATAAAAATACATTACATGTAACCTTTATTTCTTAAAAATTGTTAAGTATTTCCAGGTGTACCATAAGTGAGAAGGTCCATATGTCAGGTTCCATGGTTCAATTTTGTTCCTTCAAATAGCATAAATCGACTTCTTTCTTTAAAAGGTTGATTGAAAGGTCTACTTTGATCCACTTTCAGAAAAATATAATAAGAATTTTAGTGAAAAAAATTCATTTTCAATTTTTCCTAATTTTGCGTAAAACTCGTGTCAGTGGATAAAGGTAAATGTGTGGAAATTTTTATTTTTTTCATTAAAACAATTTCAATAAAAAAATAAATTAACCTTAAATGATAAAACGTGTGCATACAAGGTATGTATGAGCGTATGAATGTAATTTGATCATATTGTTATGAAATAAGAAAGAAAATGAGCATGGTAGATTAAGCTTGATAACAAAAGTCATCCTTCCAAGGTTCTGACCCTGTCATACCAGTAACACTAACAGTAATACGTTTTCAGTATATATTTAGGTTTCTGTTAATTGTCAGAATTTACCTAAATTCATTAAAATGATCAAATCTAAATCAGATATTAATTTCCACTATTTACAAGTTAAAACCGATTGTTATCCTAAGCGCAGTCAATTTGCATTATTTTCATTACTATTTCGGCGAAAAGTTACGATTTCATTGCAATATTCATAAAGTGAAAGTTCACACTAGCTTTTACACTAAATTTTACCGTTCAAATATCCATCTCGGTGTCACTTAGTTGACGGTTCGGGGAGGGGGTATTTTAGAAGGAATCATTGTCGGTATATCATACGTGTAACTCTTTTCAGAAGTCAAGGAATTAGTTCTAGACACTCTGTAATCTATGACCCAATTTCATGACGGCAAAAAACAAGATATAAAGTCAGAAATTTTCAAAAATACATTCGTATTTATTTGCATGTTTATTACTAAATGTCGAATAAAAAATTAAACTTTAGTAATTATTAGACACTTTATTTGAAAGGGAAATGTCTGGGTTACACTCATAAAATATATCAAGCGTAAGAAAATATTTTACAGTTATAAACTTGATAAATTAATTGATATGTAATTATTTAAAATAATAATAAAAATAAAAAATAATAATAATAATAATAATAATAATGTTGCCTAATAAAAATACCCAAAATTAAACATAAAAAAATACTTTGAATCGTCATAATGTTCAATATATGCTAATAAAATGTTATTTTCCATATTAAAATAATTCTGTTATTCAATATCCTCATTTTAGAAGCATTCTTTAAAAATGAATTTCGTTGACATAAGAGTTATATTCTTCTTCTGTATTTATTTTAATTCTTGCTGGCATTAGATTTATAACAAAAATAATTTAAATATGCTTTAAAATTGATTTATAATTAATTTAAAAAAACAATTATTATTTTGGGTATTTTTATTAAACACCAGAATAATAATAATAATAATAATAATAATAATAATAATAATAATAATAATAATAATAATAATAATAATAATAACAATAACAATAATAATAATAATAATAATAATAATAATAATAATAATAATAATAATAATAATAATAATAATAATAATAATAATAATAATAATAATAATAATAATAATAATAATAATAATAATAATAATAATAATAATAATAATAATAATAATAATAATAATAATAATAATAATAATAATAATAATAATAATAATAATAATAACAATTATAATAACAATAATAATAACAATTATAATATAACCTACTTTCTAAAGAAATTGTTTTCTTCTGAGCAAGATCTCTCTCTATCACAAATTGCGCTTACGCAATACGTATTATAAAACATTATACGATATTTGCATATTATATTACCAACCTCAAATAAGGCAGTCGAAGTCCTAGAAAGATTGAAAGAAAGAATATTGAAGCACTAAATATCAGATTACAGAACAGACATTTTTAGTTGAAAAATTTAATTTTTCACTTCTACAGTCAAACTGAAATACTTACAAGCTATAAACAAATAATTGTTTTAATAAAGCTTTCTAAAGGAAAAGTATTTTCAATCATTGTTTTTCTGTTGGAATCAAACAAATTTTCCCGGAGCAGAGAAGTCCCAAGAGTCTATTTAACGAAACGAGAAATATTTCCCAAATTTATATGTTAATCGAAATGGTAGCAGAGATCATCGGATAATATTAACAATATTTTAATTGTTTTCAGCCATATTTATGCCTATCAATTGATGAGGTTTTCATGATAAACAACAGCAGGAGAATCATTGAAAAGACGAAAAAAATTTCCCAGCAAGTTTTCACCATTAAATCTTGACAATCCACTAAAAGATAAGATGACAAAAGTGAAGATTAATAATGCCGCTCCTATAGGTAATTTATTTAAAAAAACCACAACCCAAAAAGAAACTATAAATCTCATCCTTTTTCAGTGATATAAGGTCTCAAAAGAACGAAGCTTATTGTGTATTTAGAGCTTCTCAAAATGATTTCTTACCATGGACGCTTTTTGTTAGTATTTCCTTTCAATAAAACCGAAGCCATTTTTAATAATATATTTAGTAAAATTAATTACAAATGTAATTTCATTTATAATTCAAATCTAGCATATCAAAGATCCTTGCGAGTTTGTAATGTTCTTCTTTGAAATACTTCATCAAAGTAAAATTAAAAATAAAAACAAAAGACAAATATCGATAATTTAAACAAACAAACCAATAAATATATAAATAATATCTGCAAAGCTTTCCGTGAGTTCTATTTACAACTAAATTCAATGTGTAGAACGAATTTCCAAATCATCTGTGGAGTATTTGTCTCATATATCCAGCTTCCCAAGCGGAATTCCTAGGAGACTCTATTATTCATTTATGTTATAAATTTCCCACATTAGGATTCAGTGGTTTATGACAAAAGCCACCGATGATCCTCGGAGATCGGCGTTGCTGCCCATATTACCAATTTTATGCGATTATAATTGACGGAATTCTCTGTGCCAATTTCGTCTGGTAATATATAAATATTATTTATAAATTCGAAAATTTATTCCAAAATCACAGAACTCATATTCACCGGAAAATTTTCCAATATTTCAGAAAACATCGAAAAATACTAATAATAATAGTAATAATTGTAATAATAATAATAATAATAATAATAATAATAATAATAATAATAATAATAATAATAATAATAATAATAATAATAATAATAATAATAATAATAATAATGATGATGATTTCAATATATATATATATATATATATATATATATTTAACTAGTTATTTTTGTAATTAAAAACGAATATATTATGTTCTAAGAGTATTAATTAATTGCATCCGTTGCTCTTTCAAATATAAATAAATTACAATTATAAATATTTGCATTTTAATATATATATATTAAATTAAATTACCCAATCCAATTGCGATAATTGATTTAAGTTCTAAAAAAATATAAATATCAAAACATATATTTTCATAATTTACGTTCAAAAAGGATGAAACTCACATTTATATAATCTAATTTACCAAAGGAGATAAAAGAGATTTCCTACCGAATAATATAGGTTATGTATAATTTGCTCGGAATTAGACATAATGAAGATTCTCCGGTCTTACGCTAATTTATTATTTCTAATTATAAGTTTTTAATAATATGTTATATATTATCAATTTCGTTGAATTTTAACATGGAAAAAATATTTTATGCGGAATGTTACAGTGAATACTAAAGTAGGTAGTTAGGAGCACACTGGAACCTAAAAAAACATAGGGGGAGGGGGGGGGTATGTAATAGCGGATTAAATTTCGGATTATCTTGATTACATAATGATGTAATCAACTTAATTAATTTTGTGTGTATTTTAATTAAATTTTTGTGTGTATTTTTTTTCGAAATTTTTTTCGAGTTTTTGGCGCGATTTTTTTTTGAATTCAAATTTTTGGAACATTTTTTTTAAATTCAAATTTTGGCGAATTTTTGAAATAAAATTGAAATATTTTTTTGAATAAATTTTTTTTTAATCACACTATAGTCAGGGGGTATTTTTGAAAAAGACTAAAATAAATTGGCTTGAATCGCCTAATGATAAAAAGCATAAAATTAAAATTGGCTCAAATCGCCTAAGATGTGATATAGTCAGGGATATTTTTAATTCGTAATAAAAACTAATGCAATATTTGGTCTCAATACTTTCTATATGTAAATATAGGCATAAAATAAAAATGGCTTGAATCGCCTAATGATAAAAAAGCATAAAATTAAAATTGGCTCAAATCGCCTAAGATGTGATATAGTCAGGGATATTTTTAAATCGTAATAAAAACTAATGCAATATTTGGTCTCAATACTTTCTATAGGTAAATATAGGCATAAAATAAAAATGGCTTTAATCGCCTACTGATAAAAAAAGCATAAAATTAAAATTGGCTCAAATCGCTAAGATGTGATATAGTCAGGGATATTTTTAATTCGTAATAAAAACTAATGCAATATTTGGTCTCAATACTTTCTATAGGTAAATATAGGCATAAAATAAAAATGGCTTGAATCGCCTACTGATAAAAAATTGACAGGGGTATTTTATAGGCTTGTTAAAAAAAACACTTGAAATATTTGTTCACACAATTTTCATAGGCAAATTTAGGCTCTAGATAAAAATAATTTAAAATACCTAAAGTAAATTAAGATAAATTAAAGTACATTAGGATACATTAAAGTATATTAAAGTAAATTTAGATAAATTAAAGTACATTAGAATACATTTAAGTATATTAGAGTAAATTAAGGTTCCTCAAGTAAATTAAGATACATTAGAGTACATTAAGGTAAATTAAAGGGTCGAAAGTCAATTTAAGTACATTGGGGTACATTTAAGTAAATTATGGTTCATAAAGTAAATTAAGGTACATCAGAGTAATTTAAAGTACGTTAGAATAAATTTAAGTAAATTAAGGTTCTTAAAGTAATCTAAGGTGCCTAGAGTAAAGTATGGTAAGTTAGGTAAGAATTTTTTAAAATTAAATAGAGAGTCAACAGTTAAGTTACATAAGGGTAATTTTTAAAGCTGAAAATTTTAAAAGCAGTTATAGTAGGCAAATTACATAAGGTAAGAATTTTTTAAAAGTAAATAGAGGGTCAAAAGGTAAGTTACATAAGGTAAAAATTTTTAAAGTTAAAGAGTCGACAATATTGCATGATAAAATTTATTAAATAAAATTTTTAGTATAGTTTTATCGATCAACTTTTATACATATTTTTAAATGATAAAATTTTTAACATAATTTTACAATGGAATTTTTATACATGATTTTTAAAGATGAAATTTTTAGGATAATTTTACAATAAAATTTTTTATACATGATTTTTAAATAGAATTTTCAGCATAATTTATCGATGAATTTTTTATATATAATTTTTAAAGATAAAATTTTTAGGATAAATTTTACAATGAAATTTTTACACATGTTTTTAATTGAAAAAATTTTTAATGTAATCTTACAATCAAATTTTTAGTATAATTTTTACTATTACTTTTTTATACATGTTGATAACGATCAAATTTTCAAAGAAATTTTTCAAAAACTTTTTTCAAAGAATTTTATTAAATTAAATTTTTGAGTTTCAGTGTTACATAGTATTGCCTAAGGTAGGTAGTAGTCATTCGCAAGAGCAACCCATCTCCTCCACTCTGCAGCAACCCATCCTTAATAAAAAAAAATAATAAAATAATAATAATAATAAATAATAATATTAATAAAATAATAATAATAATAATAATAATTATAATTATAATAATAATAATAATAATAATAATAATAATTATAATAATAATAATAATACTTTCAGAAAATATAAAAAGTTAACTTACTTGGTATCAACCTCTGAACACTGATAACCCATACACAGTGAATAATTCATTAATAACTGAACAACAATCACTAGGTACTGTATACAAATAACCGAGTACTGTACAGCTCTCTATATACATATTAAGCATTGAATAATTTACTTATTTATTAAAATGACATATTTAAATAATATTTACTCTTTCAACACAGATATTGAATCAACTCAACCCACTTAAAAAATAAAATTTTCTCTCAATCATTTCCCTTTAAAATACTTAGTTATTCACACACTCACAATATGTTATCAATAACTAGTTACTGAACAAATCAATATCAAAAACTAATTACTGAACCAATAAATATTAATGATGGGTTACTGACCAACTAATTTTGAAATAAATCACATAAAAGGTTAACAAAAAGAAATACAAGTTGAAACTTTATTAACCTTTTCACTATTTTATCGATCATTGATGTGTCCAAATTGGTAAAACTTTTGGTTGCTTAGTTACCTTGTCGTTATCAGGTGATAATTAATCAAATTCATTGAAACCAAATCCATTGTTATATTTACTTGGTATCAACTTCTGAACATTGATAACCCATACACAGTGAATAATTCATTAATAACTGAACAACAATCACTAGGTACTGTGTACAAATAACTGAGTACTGTACAACTCTCTATACATACTAGGCATTCAATAATTTACTTATTCATTAAAATGACATATTTAAATAATATTTACTCTTTGAACACCGATATTCAACCAACTTAACTCATTTAAAAATAAAATTTTCTCTCAATCATTTCCCCTTAAAATACTTGGTTATTCACACACTCACAATATGTTATCAATAACTAGTTACCGAACAAATCAATATCAAAAACTAATTACTGAACCAACAAATATTAATGATAGGTTACTGACCAACTAATTTTGAAATAAATCACATAAAGGGTTGAACAAAAGAAATACAAGTTGAAATTTTATTAACTTCTCGACTCTTTTATCGATCATTGATGTCTCCAAATTGTTTTGTTGTTTAGTTACCTGATTGCTATCAAGAAACTATTAATCATTGAAGCTCAATCAATTGTTGTATTTTCTCTGAATAAAAATTATTTCTTTACAGTCTTGTATGTGATTTATTGAAATTATTTTGTAAAACTTAGTTAAAAAACTTTGAAATTTCTACCAATTTTTTGTAATATTTTTAATTGCGCCCAACAATGAACAATTACTAAACGTTATTTTCAAAGATGAATGCCAACCTTTTCATTTAATTTCACACGTCCCTAAATAAATTAATTGCTAACTCATCAAATAATTACTTAAATTTATTTTATAGATTTTCTTTTCACTCACACTGTTGTTGTTTACTGAATGATAAATTAATTAGTAAGTACAAGTAGTGGTTAATCTAATTGATAGTGAAAAAGAAACTTGATTAGAAAAAGATACTTAAATTAATTTCTTGAAACATATATTACTTTCATTGTACTTGGAATAAATTTTCATATATTTATTGAAAATGATTCGACTCTTTAAATTATTA
Organism: Schmidtea mediterranea; assembly: GCA_022537955.1. Taxonomy (NCBI): domain Eukaryota; kingdom Metazoa; phylum Platyhelminthes; order Tricladida; family Dugesiidae; genus Schmidtea; species Schmidtea mediterranea. The sequence continues at coordinate 60,960,554 of CM039679.1, read as the reverse complement.
ACTCAAAGATGCTAAAGGTTTGAATAAAACTGATAGAAAAAATAATTATCATCTACCACATTACTAAAAATTAAATGGTTATCGACCAACCACTAAATAAGTTGAATTTCTAACAAAGCTTAAAAACCACATGGAACAGGTACTTGTGTACTGATAGATACCGATAAAATCTACTAAAAATCCAAATATGTATGTTTAATTTTTGTAAAATATTTGATTTTGTAAAAATAAGACTTATCCTTAAATTATGATTAGCATTTGAATAGAATTTGATTAAATTTAAATATTTTAAGATGTTAAATAAAACTGATTAATTTGTAAATAATGTTAGTACTTTGAAATTTTAAAATAAGACCTTCGGCAAATTGGTAAGAAAATAGTTGTTATTGAGTAATACATATTAAAATTACCAAAGTTTTATAATTTTTGTCAAGTTTTGATAGATCTTTAATAAAATTTGTTAGTACTTTGAATAAAAATTTTAAAAAAGTTTCAACATACTAGCAAATTGTAAAGAAAATAGTACTTATCAATTAAAAAGTTAAATAAACTAAGTTGTAAAATAATTGAAAAAATTTGTTAGATCATTTTAGTTTTTAATTAAATTAAATTACAAATTTATAATAAAATCAAATAAATACTTACTTGTATACAAATAGTTACATGAATCAAACTATTTCTTAGAACCGAACACGTATCGTATATTTTATTCAGATTCCAATAATATCATTAAAATTAACCAAAATCTTATTGATATATTTTGATAACCCTTAAACCAATGAAAATGTATCGATTTCACTAAGTATCCATCCTTTAACATAGATATTTAAACGAATAAATCCCCATAAAAATATCATAAATTCCCCTCTTATCTTATCGTTTTCCCTTAAAATATTATAAAATTTACTGTCAACCAATCATTTCCCTTTAAAATATCAACAAGCCTGTTTTTAATCGATCATTTCCTATTAAAACATCATAAATTCTCTTCTTAGCCAATTGTTTTCCCCTAAAATAAAATTTACTCTCAACCAATCATTTCTCTTTAAATGAGATTAATCCCAGTTTTATTCATTATTTTCATAAAAAATCACCGACATATTGATATTCAACCGAATAAATCTCTTGAAATCATCTTAAAATAAAATTCCTCTCTTGACCAATCAAATCCCTTTAAAAATATTATAAATTCGCCTCTCAACCAATCATTTCTCTTTAAATTACAATAATCCCCGCTATATTCATTATTTTCATAAAAATCACCAACATATCGATATTCAACAGAATAAATTTCTTGAAATCCATCTCGTGACCAATTATTTCCCCTTAAAAGATCATAAATTCTCTTCTTAAACAATCATTTCTCTTTTAAATGACAATATTTCCACTCTCTCAAAAGATTTACACACATCTTGATATCTATGTGAACAAAGTCCCTTAAAAATATTATAAATTACTCCTCTATATTCTCCATTTATAAAATATTTATTCTTTGAACACAGATATTCAACCAACTCAACTCCCTTAAAAATGACAACAAACTTGTTCTTAATAGATTATTTCCCCTTAAAATATCACAAAATTTCCTCTTAACCAATCATTTCCCTTGAAATCACATTTTCATTCACTGCACCAACAATACACATATTTTTGGTAATAACCTACAAGGTAAAATTTCTTTAGAAATCTATATTTAACCGAATTAGATCTTTAAAAATTCATCATTTGGATCATATTTACTATATGTATTCAACCAATCAAATTCCCTTAAAATAAAAATCTGAATTTTACCAATAAAAATTAATTTTCTTTAAAGTATTACAAAATTGTTATCGATACCCAACATTTTCCGTCGAAAATCACCACAATTTGATTCTGACAACAAATTCAATCAAATAAAAAATTCATCAAAATGACTAAAATCGAATAAAGTCTATGTTTCCCACATAAATTTAATTTCACTAAATTAATGTAAAATAATAAAATATATATCATGTTGCTCAAATAATTAAAATTAATCAGTAAATCAAGTATAAATTCAATAAAAATTACCAGTCAACCCATAGATATAATTCAACGATTTTCATATGTATATTGTTAACCACACTGAGCATCCTCTTAAAAATCTCTACAATATACTACTTTTGTGATTGATATCCACGAAATCAATAAATGGAAAAATGGAAAAATGATAATAATTATTGATCTCCTTTTTTAAACTGTAAAATCAATTAAAATCTTAGGTTTCACTAAAATATTTTTAAAAATTAACTGATTTAATCAACTATTTAAATATAACATAAAATTATAATTAAAATATCATTTACTATTCAAAATCTATCAGTCAATTTGATTCTAATTCTTAAATAATTATCTTAAATAGATGGTTCATAAACATTTTGATCATAAATTTAACTTTTATTTAAAATAATCCTAAAATCAAGTAAAGTTTATTAAATTATCAAGAAATTAAGTGCTTCTAAAATTATAGATTTACCCTCATTTCTTCAATATTTTCTACAAAAACATAATAGTCCCCAAATCCATTAACATTCAAATGAAAACCATAAAATTCACATAGATGATTAAAATTTACTAAAATAAATACCTCGTAAAACTAGATATCACTTAAATTATCATAAAACTTCCCTAAAATCTCTAATTGATTTACATAGCCTAAAAATATTTTATTTTTGTCGATTACAATCTAATCTATTTAAGTGTGTAATTAAATTTATTAAAAGTTAATTAAATTTTCATTGAAAATGACAAGTCAATAACAAATCAACAAATGGAATTTTAATTAGTAGAGATTATATTCTATAAAGAAAATTTTCAGTGAAGAAGCAATGTTGGTGAGAGAGTACATTAAGTGTCTAAAATCATTGAAATTACTGGGAAAAAAAGTGGGATAGTTAAAGATATCTACTAAATAGATGAAATATCAATTGATATATTAAAAACTTACAAGGATAATATACTTTGAATGGAGAAAATATACATCGAAGAGGAAAATATTCATTGAAGAGAAAAACATTCATTGAATAAGGAAATTATTCATTGGAGAGAAAAAATATTTTTTGAAGAGGGAAAAAATCATTAAAGTGAGAAAATATGAATTGAAGCTAAAAAATATTCAGTGAATCGAAAATTGCATATAATAAATTAGACGGTAAAATTTCTCAATGATGAGATGAAATATCAATTAAATATTGGAAATACTTGAAATGGAGTCTGTATTATTCACTGCTCAACAAATATACTTAAAAGATGAAAATATTCATTGAAAATGAATTGTACTTTAGGAGTGGATGAATTACTATTATATTCAATTAAAAATTATTAACAATTGAGTAGATTTTGTCGGTTAATTATATTTAAATAGGGATATATATTGTTGATGGGTGCGCGGATGAATAGTTATTATAAAAACGCGCGCGCGTATATTAATCCAACGAATATTCCAATCCGGCGAATAAACCAATCCGGCGAATATTCCAATCCGGCGAATAAACCAATCCGGCGAATATACCAATCCGGCGAATATATTCAAATCCGGCGTATACTAATCCAATGAATATTCAACAAATCCGGCGACTATTCAACAAATCCGAGAAATATACATCAAACAATGAGATTGTAGAAATCAAATCTAAGTCTCTTACATTCAAAGCACATTGAATGATATATTTTAAATGAACGTTATGGAATTTTATTGATATTAAGAATTATTATCTACAGGTAATAAATTTTTGAAAATCTTATATTTTAATACTATTTTAGTTGTAACTATTGACAATATATTATTTTAAATTCTTAAATTACTCTATTATTTGAAATTATATTTGAAATTTGGTTACAAAAAAAATTTTTTTTTTATAATGATTAGTAAATAGAATATTTGATTTAGTTTTATACTCAAATAAAACCTTTTGACAAATTAAAAATATTTTCAATAATATATTTATAAATTGATGGTTATAAATAAATATTATCCAAATGTAAAGTTAATTTAAATAATTTATTCAATTGTAACTAATGACAACATAATAAATTAAATTCAAAAATAATAATAACATCAAAAAATGATTATTATTTCTAAAAGTAAATTTATAACATTTTATAAAAAGCAATAATTAATATAAAACATACATCAATTTTCTGAATTTATTTAATATTACAAAAAACTAAATGTTTCTTATAATCATAATACCAAATTATTCATCTATTCATTGTATTGTTTACTACATTCCATTATTTGTTGGACTTTCTGCTTCGTTCTTTCTACTTATTAAATTGTATCTGATCCACCCGTATTTATAGTATTAAATATGTCCGATTTGTTGAATATTCGCCGGATTTGTTGAATATTCATTGGATTAGTATATTCGCCATATTGGTATATTCGCCGGATTGGAATATTCGCCGGATTGGTATAGTCGCCGGATTGGAATATTCGCCGGATTGGAATATTCGCCGGATTTGAATATATTCGCCGGATTGGTATATTCGCCGGATTGGTTTATTCGCCGGATTGGAATATTCGCCGGATTGGTTTATTCGCCGGATTGGAATATTCGTTGGATTAATATACGCGCGCGCGTTTTTATAATAACTATTCATCCGCGCACCCATCAACAATATATATCCCTATTTAAATATAATTAACCGACAAAATCTACTCAATTGTTAATAATTTTTAATTGAATATAATAGTAATTCATCCACTCCTAAAGTACAATTCATTTTCAATGAATATTTTCATCTTTTAAGTATATTTGTTGAGCAGTGAATAATACAGACTCCATTTCAAGTATTTCCAATATTTAATTGATATTTCATCTCATCATTGAGAAATTTTACCGTCTAATTTATTATATGCAATTTTCGATTCACTGAATATTTTTTAGCTTCAATTCATATTTTCTCACTTTAATGATTTTTTCCCTCTTCAAAAAATATTTTTTCTCTCCAATGAATAATTTCCTTATTCAATGAATGTTTTTTCTCTTCAACGAATATTTTTCTCTTCAATGAATATTTTCCTCTTCGATGTATATTTTCTCCATTCAAAGTATATTATCCTTGTAAGTTTTTAATATATCAATTGATATTTCATCTATTTAGTAGATATCTTTAACTATCCCACTTTTTTTCCCAGTAATTTCAATGATTTTAGACACTTAATGTACTCTCTCACCAACATTGCTTCTTCACTGAAAATTTTCTTTATAGAATATAATCTCTACTAATTAAAATTCCATTTGTTGATTTGTTATTGACTTGTCATTTTCAATGAAAATTTAATTAACTTTTAATAAATTTAATTACACACTTAAATAGATTAGATTGTAATCGACAAAAATAAAATATTTTTAGGCTATGTAAATCAATTAGAGATTTTAGGGAAGTTTTATGATAATTTAAGTGATATCTAGTTTTACGAGGTATTTATTTTAGTAAATTTTAATCATCTATGTGAATTTTATGGTTTTCATTTGAATGTTAATGGATTTGGGGACTATTATGTTTTTGTAGAAAATATTGAAGAAATGAGGGTAAATCTATAATTTTAGAAGCACTTAATTTCTTGATAATTTAATAAACTTTACTTGATTTTAGGATTATTTTAAATAAAAGTTAAATTTATGATCAAAATGTTTATGAACCATCTATTTAAGATAATTATTTAAGAATTAGAATCAAATTGACTGATAGATTTTGAATAGTAAATGATATTTTAATTATAATTTTATGTTATATTTAAATAGTTGATTAAATCAGTTAATTTTTAAAAATATTTTAGTGAAACCTAAGATTTTAATTGATTTTACAGTTTAAAAAAGGAGATCAATAATTATTATCATTTTTCCATTTTTCCATTTATTGATTTCGTGGATATCAATCACAAAAGTAGTATATTGTAGAGATTTTTAAGAGGATGCTCAGTGTGGTTAACAATATACATATGAAAATCGTTGAATTATATCTATGGGTTGACTGGTAATTTTTATTGAATTTATACTTGATTTACTGATTAATTTTAATTATTTGAGCAACATGATATATATTTTATTATTTTACATTAATTTAGTGAAATTAAATTTATGTGGGAAACATAGACTTTATTCGATTTTAGTCATTTTTGATGAATTTTTTATTTGATTGAATTTGTTGTCAGAATCAAATTGTGGTGATTTTCGACGGAAAATGTTGGGTATCGATAACAATTTTGTAATACTTTAAAGAAAATTAATTTTTATTGGTAAAATTCAGATTTTTATTTTAAGGGAATTTGATTGGTTGAATACATATAGTAAATATGATCCAAATGATGAATTTTTAAAGATCTAATTCGGTTAAATATAGATTTCTAAAGAAATTTTACCTTGTAGGTTATTACCAAAAATATGTGTATTGTTGGTGCAGTGAATGAAAATGTGATTTCAAGGGAAATGATTGGTTAAGAGGAAATTTTGTGATATTTTAAGGGGAAATAATCTATTAAGAACAAGTTTGTTGTCATTTTTAAGGGAGTTGAGTTGGTTGAATATCTGTGTTCAAAGAATAAATATTTTATAAATGGAGAATATAGAGGAGTAATTTATAATATTTTTAAGGGACTTTGTTCACATAGATATCAAGATGTGTGTAAATCTTTTGAGAGAGTGGAAATATTGTCATTTAAAAGAGAAATGATTGTTTAAGAAGAGAATTTATGATCTTTTAAGGGAAATAATTGGTCACGAGATGGATTTCAAGAAATTTATTCTGTTGAATATCGATATGTTGGTGATTTTTATGAAAATAATGAATATAGCGGGATTATTGTAATTTAAAGAGAAATGATTGGTTGAGAGGCGAATTTATAATATTTTTAAAGGGATTTGATTGGTCAAGAGAGGAATTTTATTTTAAGATGATTTCAAGAGATTTATTCGGTTGAATATCAATATGTCGGTGATTTTTTATGAAAATAATGAATAAAACTGGGATTAATCTCATTTAAAGAGAAATGATTGGTTGAGAGTAAATTTTATTTTAGGGGAAAACAATTGGCTAAGAAGAGAATTTATGATGTTTTAATAGGAAATGATCGATTAAAAACAGGCTTGTTGATATTTTAAAGGGAAATGATTGGTTGACAGTAAATTTTATAATATTTTAAGGGAAAACGATAAGATAAGAGGGGAATTTATGATATTTTTATGGGGATTTATTCGTTTAAATATCTATGTTAAAGGATGGATACTTAGTGAAATCGATACATTTTCATTGGTTTAAGGGTTATCAAAATATATCAATAAGATTTTGGTTAATTTTAATGATATTATTGGAATCTGAATAAAATATACGATACGTGTTCGGTTCTAAGAAATAGTTTGATTCATGTAACTATTTGTATACAAGTAAGTATTTATTTGATTTTATTATAAATTTGTAATTTAATTTAATTAAAAACTAAAATGATCTAACAAATTTTTTCAATTATTTTACAACTTAGTTTATTTAACTTTTTAATTGATAAGTACTATTTTCTTTACAATTTGCTAGTATGTTGAAACTTTTTTAAAATTTTTATTCAAAGTACTAACAAATTTTATTAAAGATCTATCAAAACTTGACAAAAATTATAAAACTTTGGTAATTTTAATATGTATTACTCAATAACAACTATTTTCTTACCAATTTGCCGAAGGTCTTATTTTAAAATTTCAAAGTACTAACATTATTTACAAATTAATCAGTTTTATTTAACATCTTAAAATATTTAAATTTAATCAAATTCTATTCAAATGCTAATCATAATTTAAGGATAAGTCTTATTTTTACAAAATCAAATATTTTACAAAAATTAAACATACATATTTGGATTTTTAGTAGATTTTATCGGTATCTATCAGTACACAAGTACCTGTTCCATGTGGTTTTTTAAGCTTTGTTAGAAATTCAACTTATTTAGTGGTTGGTCGATAACCATTTAATTTTTAGTAATGTGGTAGATGATAATTATTTTTTCTATCAGTTTTATTCAAACCTTTAGCATCTTTGAGTTAATAATTTAAAGAGTCGAATCATTTTCAATAAATATATGAAAATTTATTCCAAGTACAATGAAAGTAATATATGTTTCAAGAAATTAATTTAAGTATCTTTTTCTAATCAAGTTTCTTTTTCACTATCAATTAGATTAACCACTACTTGTACTTACTAATTAATTTATCATTCAGTAAACAACAACAGTGTGAGTGAAAAGAAAATCTATAAAAATAAATTTAAGTAATTATTTGATGAGTTAGCAATTAATTTATTTAGGGACGTGTGAAAATTAAATGAAAAGGTTGGCATTCATCTTTGAAAATAACGTTTAGTAATTGTTCATTGTTGGGCGCAATTAAAAATATTACAAAAAATTGGTAGAAAAATTTCAAAGTTTTTTAACTAAGTTTTACAAAATAATTTCAATAAATCACATACAAGACTGTAAAGAAATAAATTTTTATTCAGAGAAAATACAACAATTGATTGAGCTTCAATGATTAATAGTTTCTTGATAGCAATCAGGTAACTAAACAACAAAACAATTTGGAGACATCAATGATCGATAAAAGAGTCGAGAAGTTAATAAAATTTCAACTTGTATTTCTTTTGTTCAACCCTTTATGTGATTTATTTCAAAATTAGTTGGTCAGTAACCTATCATTAATATTTGTTGGTTCAGTAATTAGTTTTTGATATTGATTTGTTCGGTAACTAGTTATTGATAACATATTGTGAGTGTGTGAATAACCAAGTATTTTAAGGGGAAATGATTGAGAGAAATTTTATTTTTAAATGAGTTAAGTTGGTTGAATATCGGTGTTCAAAGAGTAAATATTATTTAAATATGTCATTTTAATGAATAAGTAAATTATTGAATGCCTAGTATGTATAGAGAGTTGTACAGTACTCAGTTATTTGTACACAGTACCTAGTGATTGTTGTTCAGTTATTAATGAATTATTCACTGTGTATGGGTTATCAATGTTCAGAAGTTGATACCAAGTAAATATAACAATGGATTTGGTTTCAATGAATTTGATTAATTATCACCTGATAACGACAAGGTAACTAAGCAACCAAAAGTTTTACCAATTTGGACACATCAATGATCGATAAAATAGTGAAAAGGTTAATAAAGTTTCAACTTGTATTTCTTTTTGTTAACCTTTTATGTGATTTATTTCAAAATTAGTTGGTCAGTAACCCATCATTAATATTTATTGGTTCAGTAATTAGTTTTTGATATTGATTTGTTCAGTAACTAGTTATTGATAACATATTGTGAGTGTGTGAATAACTAAGTATTTTAAAGGGAAATGATTGAGAGAAAATTTTATTTTTTAAGTGGGTTGAGTTGATTCAATATCTGTGTTGAAAGAGTAAATATTATTTAAATATGTCATTTTAATAAATAAGTAAATTATTCAATGCTTAATATGTATATAGAGAGCTGTACAGTACTCGGTTATTTGTATACAGTACCTAGTGATTGTTGTTCAGTTATTAATGAATTATTCACTGTGTATGGGTTATCAGTGTTCAGAGGTTGATACCAAGTAAGTTAACTTTTTATATTTTCTGAAAGTATTATTATTATTATTATAATTATTATTATTATTATTATTATTATTATTATAATTATAATTATTATTATTATTATTATTATTTTATTAATATTATTATTTATTATTATTATTATTTTATTATTTTTTTTATTAAGGATGGGTTGCTGCAGAGTGGAGGAGATGGGTTGCTCTTGCGAATGACTACTACCTACCTTAGGCAATACTATGTAACACTGAAACTCAAAAATTTAATTTAATAAAATTCTTTGAAAAAAGTTTTTGAAAAATTTCTTTGAAAATTTGATCGTTATCAACATGTATAAAAAAGTAATAGTAAAAATTATACTAAAAATTTGATTGTAAGATTACATTAAAATTTTTTCAATTAAAAACATGTGTAAAAATTTCATTGTAAAATTTATCCTAAAAATTTTATCTTTAAAAATTATATATAAAAAATTCATCGATAAAATTATGCTGAAAATTCTATTTAAAAATCATGTATAAAAAATTTTATTGTAAAATTATCCTAAAAATTTCATCTTTAAAAATCATGTATAAAAAATTCCATTGTAAAATTATGTTAAAAATTTTATCATTTAAAAATATGTATAAAAGTTGATCGATAAAACTATACTAAAAATTTTATTTAATAAATTTTATCATGCAATATTGTCGACTCTTTAACTTTAAAAATTTTTACCTTATGTAACTTACCTTTTGACCCTCTATTTACTTTTAAAAAATTCTTACCTTATGTAATTTGCCTACTATAACTGCTTTTAAAATTTTCAGCTTTAAAAATTACCCTTATGTAACTTAACTGTTGACTCTCTATTTAATTTTAAAAAATTCTTACCTAACTTACCATACTTTACTCTAGGCACCTTAGATTACTTTAAGAACCTTAATTTACTTAAATTTATTCTAACGTACTTTAAATTACTCTGATGTACCTTAATTTACTTTATGAACCATAATTTACTTAAATGTACCCCAATGTACTTAAATTGACTTTCGACCCTTTAATTTACCTTAATGTACTCTAATGTATCTTAATTTACTTGAGGAACCTTAATTTACTCTAATATACTTAAATGTATTCTAATGTACTTTAATTTATCTAAATTTACTTTAATATACTTTAATGTATCCTAATGTACTTTAATTTATCTTAATTTACTTTAGGTATTTTAAATTATTTTTATCTAGAGCCTAAATTTGCCTATGAAAATTGTGTGAACAAATATTTCAAGTGTTTTTTTTAACAAGCCTATAAAATACCCCTGTCAATTTTTTATCAGTAGGCGATTCAAGCCATTTTTATTTTATGCCTATATTTACCTATAGAAAGTATTGAGACTAAATATTGCATTAGTTTTTATTACGATTTAAAAATATCCCTGACTATATCACATCTTAGGCGATTTGAGCCAATTTTAATTTTATGCTTTTTATCATTAGGCGATTCAAGCCAATTTATTTTAGTCTTTTTCAAAAATACCCCCTGACTATAGTGTGATTAAAAAAAAATTTTGTGAATGAAAATACCCTCTCTGACTATCTTAGGCGATTTGAGCCGATTTTAATTTTATGCTTTTTTATCGTTAGGCGATTCAAACTAATTTATTTTAGTCTTTTTCAAAAATACCCCCTGACTATAGTGTGATTAAAAAAAAATTTGTGAATGAAAATACCCTCTCTGACCATTTTAGGCGATTTGAGCCAATTTTAATTTTATGCTTTTTTTATCGTTAGGCAATTCAAGCCAATTTATTTTAGTCTTTTTCAAAAATACCCCCTGACTATAGTGTGATTAAAAAAAAAATTTATTCAAAAAAAATATTTCAATTTTATTTCAAAAATTCGCCAAAATTTGAATTTAAAAAAAATGTTCCAAAAATTTGAATTCAAAAAAAAATCGCGCCAAAAACTCGAAAAAAATTTCGAAAAAAAATACACACAAAAATTTAATTAAAATACACACAAAATTAATTAAGTTGATTACATCATTATGTAATCAAGATAATCCGAAATTTAATCCGCTATTACATACCCCCCCCCTCCCCCTATGTTTTTTGTAGGTTCCAGTGTGCTCCTAACTACCTACTTACTAATGTTAGCTGAATATTTTATCTCGCTTGCAAATTTTCAATTTTATTTTTCTTCATTTCAGACTATAGATCAATGTTTTCATTTATTCAACTAGATTTTTCGTCCGAATGCTTTGCATTGGTTGAAATTTGACTGTCCCAAAAATAAGCTTTAAATAATGGAAAATATCGAAAATACTAATATTATAATTCAAATATTTCAATAATACAATTGAAAAGTTTTATCAATTTTGTTCTAAACATTTTTATTAATTATTTCTTTATTTGAAATCTAACTATCTTAAAAATCTTTGCTTATTTATTTTTATACTTCTTTTACTTTTTCTGATAATTTTTCTCTTGAAACAGCATCCTTTTTCGAGAATGTACTGTAGTGTATTTTTAAAAGTTCTAAAATTCTCCATGATTAACACATTTCATAGCTTTGAATTCTGACCCAATCACGTTGTTTGTATAATAATATATACAGACAGAATTTAATTTTCTATAAGATGGCTTGATTAAAAAAACTGTATGTGTGTGCGTTGTTTGTGCTGCATGTGTTTTATTCTAAAATTAGCATTTTTATTGTAATTAAAATAGTTCAATCAAAATTTCATTGTATTTTATATATGAAATTTAAGTATCTAAAATATACATAAAGTAAATGTTGAAAACATTTCAATTTTCTGTGTAATATTTTAATCGGTTTTACCGAAATAACTTGAATGTAATTTACTGTAATAATCTATGATTTTGTTTCAAAAGTAATTTATCATTTATTGAAATAACTTTGTTGCAATTTGATGAAATATTTTATAACTTTGATGTGATATACTGTTTGTGAAATAATTTCATAAAACCTAATAACTGAGCTTTTTCAAAAAATACTGTTGTCTAATCTAACCTTTTCTCGTCGGCATACTCAAATGACTTTTATTAATGGCGTTGTTAGAAAGTGGTTCTTTGATAAGTTTTTTTTTCCACGTCTCATATTATGTTTTTCGCCAATATTTGACAAGCCGATAAACTAAGACTTTGAGATGAGCTTTGCAATAAAAAATATACTTTCCCGATTTTAAAAAATTTATGTTGTTTCAGCTGTCGGTTTAGAATCTTTGGAATGAAACGCATCAGATTTTGAATTTTTTATAACAGTCTCTGCTTCGTTGGCTGAATATTAGGGTTAATTAGTTGAATGTCTAAATAACAGACAATAATTGTATAAATAAAAAGTACTCACGAAATGTATTAACAAAAACAAAAAAATAAAACTTATTACAAATATATTGTTCTTTGAAAAAAATATTTTAGATAACTTTAACATTTTAAATAGTGAAATTTAAAAAAGTACACTGGATTCATTTGATATAAAATTTGTTTTAATCGTCAATTTACAACCAATAAACAAACCGGAAATTATTATTTTTACTTTACAAATAATATTACGCCAAATTTTATGTGTATTAACATTTTTTTCTTCAAAAAAAAATTAAAATAACAAACAACCTTACAACAATATTTTTAATGTGAAAAACAATTTCTGATCTCTAGATCTTTAATATTGATTACATAAATTTGAGTAATTAAAAAATTTAGGTCTAGATAAACAAATTCTCCTATTATATTTTTTAAATCATTAAAAAAATATTACGGGCTTTTAGAATAATTTTAAAAAATAAAAAATATTTTTTTAAAATTTTTTACGTAACAAATATTAAAAAAATTAATATTCATAATTACGGAAACTTTGAACGAATATTATGGCTTTTGTTATTATTTATTTCATATTATAATTTTTTTGTTGATATAAATGCGGTGAAAAACATGAAATTTTTTAATTAAAAAAGAGTAGACTTGTAAATATTTTAAAATGATTCTTGCAGATTTTTTACAAATTTTTAATTGGGAAAATAGTTGCATTTCCAGATTTGGTTTTACAATTACACCCAAATTATTACGTCAACTGTATCAAACAGTTAATTTATCTTCAATTTATGGCTTCAGTTGGACTAATTTTATCAATAAATCACAGATTCACATTGTCTCATTGACTAAATTATAGAATTTCCCCAGTGAAGAAAAGAAATTTTCATAGCATTAATTCAGTAATCTAGTCTAAAATTATTTATTGTTTTAAAAATGCAATTTAGTGTGCACTACCATTTCACTACAATATATATTTCTCTTTAAATCTGAATATATAAACAAAATATTTATCGATTTTACACCACAAACAAATTTTTAATATTGATATTTTAAATGACCAATTAAAACAAATTAACATGTGCATTAAAAGCTAAATACGAACTTATAAGAATTAGGGGAATTCCAGAACTACAACTTGACTTGCTTTTTACTAAACTGAAATGTTATGAAATAAAAACTGATTAAAATTATTTTTAATTTTATTTTTAAATTTAATCATAAAATTTATTTATTTTTAAATATTTGTTAACCAATTAATGTACGAATTTATTTTGAGTTTGCTGTCAAAAAATGATTGAGTTTTTTTGTGATAATTAAGTTTTTATGAACAGATAAATATATAATTTCACATATAAATATAATGCTCGCCCGTGTCCCGCTCAAAAATGCGCCGATTACAAATATTTGTTTTAAATGACTAAAACAATTTTATAAATTACAACATTAATTAAATAATTTATACACTATTTATTTTAATTACAATGTTGTAGTAAGTAAAATTTAAATATTTATAATTTCCCCTTTGAAAAATGTGCTACGAAAGCACAAGCGAAATTAGAATATTTTATTATTTAAATACAAAATTTTTAAGATAATTAACTTTTTTATTTTAGCGTGTTTTTATAATTTTTATAAATTTTTCGAGTTTGCATTTTTTATTCAAAGCTAATTTATTATTTCTTTTAAATTTTTCGATTTAATATAACAAAAAATCATTTCTATTATTTCTGCTATTAATAAAATATGATAATTTACTAATTTTCGAATAAAATCTTTCCACTTTTCCTTTTTACTTTAGCAACATCTTATAAAGTTTCCAAATCTGTAATTATAAAAATCAAATTAAATAATAGTTATTATTAAAAAATTGTGAATTTCGCTAATAAGTGAGTACTGTAAGGGTCACTTTAGAGTGAGATAAAATGGCATATTTGTTTGATAAATGGTATAGCAAATGGTTTAATGCGATTTATAAGTTGTAGCAATAAGTAAAGGTGACATAAGGCCAGTAAATTACTGTTACGTAATAGTTGAGTTGTCAACTGTGAGTTATTCAAGATGACTTAAAACACATCAAGATATTTAAAAGATTTGAGTTCAAAGAAACCCGGTCATTGCACTCTTGACCCTTTTCAAAATCTATTGTAACTCACAAACCATATAAAAATGTATTTTTCCCCTAAACAGACAATATCGCACTCAATTATTTTATTAAAAAATTGCACCTATTCTCGTTGACTGAAGATTACTTTAAAAAGATGCAAATTCTTTGTGACCCACCTGACTAGGGATAAGGCGGAAAAAATATCATTTTATTAAGAAATATAAATCAAGCTTCAAAATTTTAAAAGCAATTATTTTAAAAAAATAACAACTCGTCGGAAATGTGAGTACTTATTTTAGAATACATTATTTATTAAATTAATAAAACAATTACAAACCAATTGTAAACGAATTATCAATCAAAAAATAACAAAACGAAAAGTATGTATTTGTCAAGCCTAATTAATACAATTCGGACATATCTATATTATAAAAAGGTTAACAAAAACTAACCAAGTTTTGCTCGGATTTTATAGTGAGCTGGGACCTCAGCCATTCCTTTAGCCATAACTTAAATAAAATGGCTTATAAAATTTACGTTGTCTGGGACTCCCATATTTTAAAAAATTTTAAAGTCCGTTTTAATTATTTGAAGCATGGTAGCAGTTGAATAGGCCATGTCCAGACTGCATCTCTCGCTGCTGAGAAAAAAATATAAAGGTAAAGATTTGATTTTTCATAGTATTTTTATGTATTTTTGTGTTTTTATTTATTACAATAAAACTATACAAAATGCAGGCCAGGTTTTAGGCATAGGCGACGTCAGCAGCTGCCTAGGGTGGTAATTTACATGAGACGCCAAATAGTTCTGAGAGTAATTCAATGAAAAGCGACCAAAAACAGATAATAGCAAATTTTTTTAAAAAACAAACCCAAAATGACACATACAATCTTAAAAGGATTGGAATGGATTAAAATATTTCGTGAATTTTTTAATTTTGATTTTCTTGTTTTATTTATTGAGGTATTATTGAGTTTGTTTCTTAACTAGAGGCGCCATATTTTTAGCTCGCCTAGAGCGGCAAATACTCTAGCGCCGGCCCTGACAAAATGTGTGTCTGTAACCTACTTATTTATTATAGTGATTTGGTTTGACAATATTGAGAAAATGAATCATACATGTAAAATTTTCGCGACTAACATATTTGTGACTAAAAACAATACTAGGAAAAAAGATTTTAGCTTAATATTTTTTTCGTCCGCAAATAGGAAGCTGGTCGGGATGGGAAATTAATTTGGCATCTAAATTTGTACATTTAAATTTTATTTCAGAAATTCGTTAAATAAATCCACTATAAAATTATAACTATAATCTATTAGCTCACTGTGACCTGTGATGCCTGCATGCTCCCGTCTGAAAATATTATATCATTAACATTAATTACCATATTTGTTCGAAAATTATATGGATTTAAAATGGCATAAAAGACATTAAACAATTAGTAAGCCGATGAGATAAAATAGAATTTTTTATTATTTTAAGTTTTTTAAATAAACTTTAATTTAAATTTTAAATGCCCCGATTATTTCCCATTTTTAATCCAATGAACATATGGAATCCCGTTATGGTGAAAAGTCAGTAAAAAAGGTTTTAATATAAAATATTTATAGTTTTTCATTTTGTTACGTCGAGAGTGACTAAATTATGTTACAATAAAATATGGGTAAACGATTTTAATGTTCCATTAGAGTTTGAACTCTTGGTATTCCAGTGAGAATACAAGTCATAAGAATCTTATATTTCGTTACATTTTGTAATACTAATTCATAAATATATATCATAAATATACAAAATAACAAATTCTAACAGATGCGTGTAATTTGGATTATTAACACTTGCAGGAACCTCATTAAAAACTTGTCGCATCAATGTCTCTTGTTTACGTATATTGTTTTAAAATCAACCTATATTTATCCTTCTATCCTCAACAGACTGAACCACGAACCCTTCTTTTCTTCGCATTTATCTTAAGTGTTTCTTTTTTCCAAACATAACAATCATCCAATCAAAATTAATTTAAAAATATAAAATTTTAATTAATTTTAATTTAATTAAATAGATTATCAACATTTATCGACTAACATCGAAAAGGATTGTTCGTAAATTTTGTAAAGTCCGAATTTTGAATGGATTTTTTCTATTACCTGAAGATTTTGAGTTTCCACCAATCATTTCATCTCATTAAATTATTATTGAATTATCATAATCCATTATACTTAATAATGCATCCAAAAATCAATAATATGATATGACAGTCTTCAATTTTCAACGGTTTTGTCTTGAAAAAGCAATATTAACGCAAAATCAACATACGAACTTGATGAACATATGTAAAAGTGATTTTTACTTGAAAGGCACAAAAAATTTAATAATAATATTTAGACTAACAAATGTAAGGTAAATTGTTTATCTCCTTTGTTTGTCTCTTTATTTCCTGGGGTTGACTACATACGATCTTGATTTTAACCGTCTTCTCAAAGTTATAATAAAATGCAGTGATTAGCAAAAATGTAGATCTCGATAATCTTCATTATTTATCAAAGGAAAATCGTCAAGCTCTCAAAATCTCTCCTATTTAAGTACTATAAATTGCAAAGTCAGAAAATTCATATTTTAAAAAAATAAATATTCCTTCAAAAAAATGAAAAAAATTAAATTTCCTGCCAAATGAAATAACTTTTTAATAACAAATTTTATTACTCAGACTTTGAGCTTTTTTATATGGAACAAATTCCTAACTTTATTTTGGGCAGCTTCAATTTTAAACTCGGTTTTCTTTGAAATTTATTTATTTTATAAAATTTAGTTGATTTTATTTTACAAAATTGTATTTTACAAAACTAACAAAACAAAATATATTCTAAAATAAATAATTAAATAAACATGGCAATGATTTACAAGAAGGTACCACTGAAGCATATTTTTAACGATATTTTTCTGTAATTTTCTTGTCATTATCAAATAGGATAGGAAAAAACTTTAGACATAGTAAATAACTTTACTTTAACAACTTAAACAAATTTTATTTATTTAAAAAATATTTTTTTATAAAATAAATAATAAGTTATTTTACAAATTTTGACTATTTTCAACAAATTCATTTCTAAATTTTTTTCTAATAGTTTTATTTTAACGTTTTTAAATTTTAAATTTTATAATGTAAAAATTTGAAAACATTTCCAAATCAAAATCAAATTCTTTTAAAATGAACTAATTTATAAAAATTCGAGAAGGAAATAAAAATTAGAATTAATTTACACTTTTTTTATTAGTAACTAATTATAATAATTTTCGTGTTAAAAAATTAGAGAATTGTAATTATTTTGATTATCTTCATATGTTGGAATATAAAACTGTTATTATGAAAACTGAAGATTCGCAATTACTTTATTTTCATTCTTTTTTAGTATATAGATCAATATTTTGTTTTATATTTTACACGTATTTTTATCCACCAGTTCTTGTATTTATAACATCCATTCTTCATACATTTCATTCACATTAACATACTAAGTTTATAATTTTAAATTTATAAAACATTCAACATTTTACATTATACATTTAATGTGTTAATTTGAAAATACTATCAATATTTTAATAATATTTTACATAATTAATATTTACAGTTGTTATTTAATTTTTAAATATATATCAGATAAGTGAATGAAAATTTATTTACTTATAAGTTGGATGTAACCATAGTTTCCAATGACAATATATTGTGTCAATAAATTCATTAAAGAAGTCAAAACTATGTTTGCATCGGAACGTCATAATTTTTGCATTTTGTTTTTTTGTTACAACTGCAGTGCATAAACACAATAATAATGAAAACGAGCTGATAATTTTCTAATTCGAAAGAAGTTTTTTAATGAATTGAGTTTTTAGAAAGAAACTAAGTCTAGACTAAAGTAATACACATACATAAATATGTTAATTTTATTTTTTTCCGTTTTATGTCTCACATAATTTGGGATTTAAATTTCAACTCGATGTCCATATTTATTGTAGATTTAATACTTTTGAAATCCATTCTAGATAAACAACTTAAAATATATATTTTCAAACTACAACTGTTTTATTAATTCTTTCTACCTAACAACTTATTCATCACAGTATTTATTCAAATTTTTCCCACTGAATTTTTCTCCTAGGGCCATTTCTTCGCCTTTACCGAATTTTACCATTTTTATTATTTCCTGTTTGGAAGCCTTGAACTTTGTTTAAAATGATCTCGGTGGAATTCTGAATAAATTTATTCTGCGTTTTTAAAAAATCTCTGTTGTTTTTTATTTTTCCCAATGATATTACATTAGCAAGTACTAATTATCGCAGAAAATTAAATTTTTTTCAAAAATTTTAATAATTAAAAAACCATTGGTTGAATTTTTAAAAGTAATTTAATTATTTTTACAATGGGAAGAAATTATAATATTGAAAGTTTAATATTGCAAATCTTTAGAAAACTTTGATGTCATTCAGTTTGGAAAGTAGATCAATATTTTCTATTTAATACAAATTTTCGGCAATAAAAAGCGCATAAGAAGTTTATCGAAGTGCAAGCGATAACTTAAAATAACTTATTCACACTTCTTATACGTCTTGATGGTCTAGATCCATATCAACTATTTTAATGACCTTGAAATTTAATAGTGTTTTGTTTTAATTTTAATCTGTTGTTTTTATAGTTGAATTATTATTAAATACTTAATATAAATCCTTTATACGCCTTCATTCAATATTAATTAATTGACTGTAATTTTCACAACCAAGTTGTTAATAAGTTTAAAGATAAAATTACATTATCAAATAAAACTAAAACATAAGAAAAATTAAAACTATTAAACATCAAGGTCACACTATTTAATGAGAAATCATGTAAGATGAATGATTGAAATGTATTTTTGAATGATGTGTTTATTTTTTGTTAATAATTAAAGAAATAATTTTTTTTATCTAAAGAAAAGAGTGTGTTAAAGAAAAAATTCTAATTCTACAAATTCAAAATTCGACTTCAAAAAAATTATCAAAACTGTAATTCAATCTAAACTAATTAGTATTTGTTTTTTTGTAATCTATGTCTAAAAAAACTTAGGAATTATGTAAAACAAGTTTTATAAAGCATGTTTGAAAATGTGGAAATAAAAATTACATTTAAATTAATATAATTATTATAATTTAAAGTTTTTTATTATTATTTTTAAATTATTAATAATAATATTATTATTATTAATATTATCACTTGGAAAAGGCTGTGCCTAAAATTCGTGAATACCTTAAATAAATCTTATTCGTAGTCAAATTTTGTAGAAAATATTATGTCACTTATAAAGAAATCAGAGGTGAAACACAAAATAAGCCCTTATAATATTATTATTATTATTATTGTTTTTATATTCCTTTTTAATATTATATAAACCTAATTTTTCTTTATTTGTATTTAAATTTATTAGTAATATAAATTTAATAACTATACTTGAATAAATATTTTACATGTTTCGTCCATTTACTTTTATTAGTTAAATTCTCAGTTAAATTGACATTTAAAAAGCAATTATTATTATTTTTTTTTTATTATTATTCATTATAATTAACATTATTAACATTGTAGTGCTCGAATTATGACTTTTAGTTATTAATGAAGAAAACAAAAAAGAAAAAAATTTTGACTGTAAAATATTTACTATGAATATAAGATATTTATTAAAAATAAAGTATTTTAAAAAATTAAATAAAACATAAAAAGCTGAAGATCGAAAATTTTAAATAAGAAATATTTTAAGGATAAACAATTTTGCAAAACCAAAAATATTAAAACTAGAATAAAAAAATTAAGAAGAATTTATCTATTTTCAAGTTTATTCTATGATCAACTGATTTCAACTAGTTTAATGTTATATTGAAATAAAGGTTTTAAGTTTATTATTAATTAATTTTTTATTTAAAGATACATATTTGCAGTCTGCGTAAGAACACATACATCAATATAGCATACGATCCAGAGCGCTCTGACATAAATTTTACAGGTGACTTGATTGGACTTAACAAATTCCTTTACACGCATTATTATTATTATTATTATTATTATTATTATTATTATTATTATTATTATTA
This sequence comes from Schmidtea mediterranea, assembly GCA_022537955.1. Classification (NCBI taxonomy): domain Eukaryota; kingdom Metazoa; phylum Platyhelminthes; order Tricladida; family Dugesiidae; genus Schmidtea; species Schmidtea mediterranea. The sequence goes on along the minus strand of CM039679.1, from coordinate 60,939,426 downwards.
TTATTATTATTATTATTATTATTATTATTATTATTATTATTATTATTATTATTATTATTATTATTATTATTATGACTTATTTTGATTTTTAAATCTGATTTCTTTTTTTCATTTTTAAATGACATTATATTTTCAACAAAATTTGATTATGAATTAGATTTATTTATGGTATTCACGAATTTTTGCAGTTTTTTTCAAGTGATTTCGATCATTACTTATTTATTTTAAAAAATAGGAAAAATTATTATTATTATTATTATTGATTAAAAGAATCACGCAAAATTTGGCTCTGAACTAAATTAAAGAAAAACACCAATCCAAAATATACATTCAGCTACAATATATTTCTATAGAATTTCTGCCTTTGTCAAGTAGTCTTGAACTTTACACTATGTAAAACCATTTTTATTACTGCTTTTAAATTTTCAAATTATTTTATCCGAAATTAAAAATCTTGTTTTATAAATCACAAATTATACAAAATTTTAAAAAAAATTAATTTTATAAAATTTTACAAAATTTAAATATAACTTTCAACAAAATATTTAAAAATTTTTATTGACAAAAATATTTTACAATTAGTTTCATCATGCATCAAAAATTAGCGCTTACTAATATCAATCAATCAGTTGACTGTGATCGAAAACTTGAAAGGAGAAATGAAGGGCAGCCATTCCAATGTAAGTGGTATTACACCCATGAAATATAAATTGAAAAACAAGATCCTAAAAAAATCTAAATAGGAATTGAATTCCACTTATAAACACAAAGTTCAGACAACAATTGTATTCACTATATTAATCAATTCTTTCAGACAACAGTTATCAAGAGCTTGAGAACAGAGATGACGAGCATTATTATTATTATTATTATTATCTTAAACATGACGCCAGCTCAAAATTACTTAATTTTTATATTATTACTCTTAATGATAAAAAAACAAACAATTTTTAAGAAAATGATATTAGAAGTGAGTAATGATGGAAATTTCAAGCAGTTCTGCTTTGGATGCAATAGAAAAACGAGCAGAGTATCGTAATAATACCCCATTATAAAATTACATTGAGATATTTTTCAGAATTCCCTCAAGATAATTTTAAACAATTTTTGAGGCCTTCAAACAGGAAACAAAAAAGCATGTGAGAAAGATGCATAAAAATATATGAATTCTCAGAAGACGCAAAATAGCCCTAGGAATACGAAAAAACATATGGTAAATAAATCGATAATAAAAATTATTTTTATTTTTAATTTTTGTAAATTTTAAAATGACTTGTCTGTTACATTGGTAAAAACAGGAGTTATGTTTTAGAGACCGGGGGGAATAAGTTTCCATAGGTTTCAATGTCATTACCTAATAGTGGTTTTCTATGGTCATCGGTGGATAAGCTTAGGATATACTTCGATTTTGTTTGAATTAAGGAAGTTGTAAAAATTAAAACAAAATAAAAATTTCAAACATTTGCACGACTTAAAAAGTTCATATTTCAAACAATATATTAACTGTTGAATATATTGGGATAAAAATTTCAGCGTCTTTATGAAGTAATCTCATGACTTTTCTAATCATCATTTCTACTGTCAAACCAATGTTTTGTTTGTTTAATGTTTCTTCTCTAATGGGGCAGAATATTATCATTGCTTGATATTTCTTCATTTGTTTGTTCGGTACTAGAAAATGTGCGCTCAATCTTTTATATGATCTCAAGTGCTGTTGAAAATGTTTTTTGAGTGCTCTACAAAATAGTGCTCAAAATATTTTGTCATATTTCAACAACATTCGCCTCAATAGATTCTTCCTTCAAATTCTGTTCATTATTAATTGTCATTATGTTTGAATTTGAACCTGTCATAAGTTCCATCAGATCTTCAGCATTATTCATACGATTGTATTCAGAGGTTTTGGATGGATTAGTTATTTTTCGTGGACAAGCTCTGGTAAAGGAGCCTTCTAATATTGAAGGAAATATTATTTTTTTACAAATCTAGAATTGAAAATTCGTTCCAAGCTTTAGTGAGTGATTTGTTTTCTTCAGAGTCTATATTTTCCTAAATATCCTGAAAAGACATTTGTACTAAGTCTTCCTTGAAAATTGAAATTAAATCTAATCGCTGAATTAGTGATATAGTGTAATATATATATATATATATATATATATATATATATATATATATGATTATTATATAAGTATCTGATTTTGCTCAGGATAAATTCCTACCCATCCTTTGCTCATTCTGTATTACGTGCCTTGACATTCACCCATGCAGTTGTACATGCAAGAAGCACTCGGCTGTCAAACCCAAGTCCATTGTTTTGATAAAAGAGAAAGTTAAAAGTTGAAATTAGTACAGTTGATTTTAATGTCCCGTCGATACTGTTTATCGTTTGGAAGGAGTTCTTGTGACAAAAAAACAGACGAACAGATATGTGTATTTTCTGTTTTATATTGTGTACATATATATATATATATATATGTTATAATTTTAACGAAAATTTTTTCTTAATTTTTTTTGATTTTTTTAATGAATTTTAGAAATGAAGAATTTATTAAGTAAAACATCTATTTATTTGATGGAATACAAAACCTTTACAGTTCATGCAAAGTTTATGCTTTTATCTGAAATTTTGGTGAAAATATTTTGATGTGATTGAATTGTTTCCTAAAAATAACCATAATCGGGTTTTTCATTGACCGTTTGCAGATAGCAGCATATCGAATATCGAAAGAAGTTTTACAAATGAATTGAAGAGAGAAGACTTTTGTTCTTATCCCATTTTGAATTTTGCTAAATACACTTTTTTTTGGAGTTTAAAAAATGGACTGTATGGACAAAAGGTCTTCCTTTATTAAAAGATATTTCGTTTTCTAGATATCTTGAAATTGTTTTTATTGATAATTGTAAATTCTGAATTGTATATTATTATCTTTTCATTTGGTTTGATGTTGCGTAATAATTCTCGTCAGCGTGCTCTAATAATTTTACATCATTGAACTGATTGATAACATATTTACCCCTTTCATCTTCCTTATAAGTCTCCAAAATATTGTCTAATTCGTAGAAATTTCACCTGACTTCCATACATTCAATTAGTTTTTTTATAGGCTTTACATATTCTGCCATTCAGTTTTTAAGATAATTAATTTTTTTAAAAAACTTGTACATTTCGGTGGGTTTCTCTGTTTGAAAAGAGCGTATGCATTAAAAAAATTCATAATTTACATTTAAAATTTAACCGAAATTCATTATTATATTCTTAGTATATTTTATATAGATTTTGTGAACTGTCATTGTGTGCTGGTATTTACTTTTCTTAAGCAAAAATTTTTTAATCCTCATATATTGTAAACTCCGAATCAATGTAGATTGTGGCTATGATGCATACACACATTTACACCTGTTTTGATTGTTTTGTAACTTCTATAATACAAGGTGGTGTGTGAATCCAACAAGTAATTTTTTTAAGTCATTTTAAAAATTTTAAAAAGACTTGAGATTTAGTAAAGTCATGATTCATGACTCATGAATCATTATTTAAGCTCTTTATTTAAGTACTTTTATTCAACATTTATTAAAAATTTAATTAATATAATTTAGATTTTATTAAAAATTTAATTAATATAATTTAGATTTTAGGAATTTAAAAATTTTAAACTAAAATCAATTAAAAAAAACAATCATCAAACATTTTTTATTACAACATTTTGGAAAAAATCGACGAATTTAAATGTAATATTTTTAAAAGTTTTTTTAGTCTTCTTTTCTGAATTGAATTTCCTAAGTCTATTTATAAATAATTTATTTAGTTAATGTGGCTGAGTTTATCAAGTTTTGAAATTCTATAAACATGTTATTTTTTAAACATAAGTTAATAAAAGTTTCGATTTTTTCCTCAAGTTCACATTTGATGGAGCTGCTGAGGGTTAAATCTATTTTAATTTCATGAAAAATCTTACAATTTTTTTTCTTCCTAAAATTTAGCCACAAATTTTTAGAAGTTTGTGTAAATATTTTAATATAGAGAGTTATTATTCATTCGAACAATTCCACATAAGGAAAATTTATAGGTTTTTTACTGTGTGTTGTGTTCGTGCGTTGAATTTATTTTTTGTTCCGCTTTCTCACTTTCTTTAGTAAAAATTAATATTTATTCGAACAAAATATATCATCACAGTGATAATTCAGTATGTCTCTAAAATATGAGGTTGTTGATGTTTTCTTTTCCTATTCAATTTAAAAGGTGTTTTATGCTAGTTTTTTGATTTGTTATTTAAGGTGCAATTTAATGTTCATTTATGTTCCAATAATTATTCAAAATATCCTTTATTGTTTATTTTTCAATTATTACAATAATGACTAAATATTTTAATTAAAATATTCGTATTTAAATTAAGTTCCAATAAATTTTTACTCTTCAAGAAATTAAAATTATGTAATTGAATGTATTAAATTAATTAAATAATTTCACATTTTTACTTAAAACATTTAACAGAAATTTTTAATAAATATTTAACAATGAGATTTCTTACAATGGATAGAAACAATAAAAACTTCATAAGAATTTTTATAACTAAATGATTTTTTTATTAGATGACAACAGATTAATAAAAAGGATTAGCACTTGACAAATGATGTGCTGAAAATTTGTTATTAGCCAATAGAATTTTATTGATTTATTGTTATCCAATTAAAACATAATTTAATTTGAAAAAATGAAAACTACCGATTCTAACGCAGAGTAAATATAATTAATTTAAATTAACTAATAATATTCAGCACACTACTGAATAATTTAATTTAAAAAAGGCAAATGTCTAATAGATATTGCAATCATACGTGACACATGAACATAGTCACATACAATATATGTATACACATGTTTTTCATGTTTTCCAACGGTACAGTGAACTCAGGCTAAGCATGTAGAGTTTTCTTCTCTTCAGTAGACCTACGTTCTAACCGTCATGAAATTCTGGTGAGTCAGTTCCATGAGTCACAGAGTGATTTGGGATATGCATCAGTGGATATGGAATTGTAGTTCTCCTTCAAACCCGAACAAAACAATATTGTAAAACCATTGAAACTGAAAATACAGAGAGAATGTTAGTTCCACAAATGAAACGGTTTCCTAGGAAACGTTTGCATTGCGTAATGATAAATATTTAATGAATGCAAGGCCAAAAAAGTATTTTATTGCATGTTAATAATACATAATTATAATTATTTTAATGCAAAATACTATTTGCAATTTTTTCTTTATATTTTATAATAATATAATGGCTTAAATTGTATATAATATCTCACTTTTTTATATTTTACTGTAAGCATTTTTTTTGCAAATTATTGATGTCCATAGAAATATTATACAATATTAACACTACTTATATTTATAATATATTACTCAAATAAAAATGTAAAGTGTTTTTATATATTAGCTTGTCTTTCAAATTTAACAGTGTTTTGTTTTAATTTATTTTAATAAATATTTAATATAAATTTTAATTTAAGATTGATAATTTGTTATTTAATTGTTAATAATTATTATGTAAAATTAAAATAATTAAATTTAAATAAAATACTATTAAATTATTGATTTGAAACCAAACTACACATTTCTTGGTGTTTCCACCCATGACCAATAAGTATATTTGAAAAAACAAAATGGATTCTAAGACAATAAACAAATTGTGAAAAAAAAATGATAAAAAAATTTTAACTATTAGAAAATATTATAACCTACAGTCATCATTTTGTATTTAATCAAAATCATTTTTACTCCAACAACTATTTTTAGGACAAATAATAGTGATAATATCGACAATTTTAACAGACATTTTAAAATTTTCATAATCAACATTTTTAAACGTAATTTGAAACTGTTGTATGTATTTTAAATTTTAAACATTTGATTTTTAAAATTCTTTCTATAAAAATATGTTTAAAACCTTTTTTAATTTTCTACAAAATCTGATTCATAGTCAAAATGTGTAGAAAATAATATGTCACTTATAAAGAAATCAGAGTTCAAAAACAAAAAACGTTCTTATAATAACTTTTTTAAATTATTATTATTATTATTTTAATTTAAAAACAATTTCGATTTTTAAATTTGTGGTCTTTTATTTTCCTTCTCACAAGAACTATACATCGTTAAAATTTGAACTGCACATTAAATGATAAATAAAAGGTGGAGGAGAGTATAAATTAAAAATAAACAAAGTATAATGAATGAAATCGGAAAAAAATACTGCAAATAATTAGAGAACGAGAAATTGAAGCCATTATTATAAACACTATTATTATATCAAAATAAAAACCATTAATATAACTATTAATAAGAAAATTGTTGATATTATTATTGTTTATTTGAAATATTTTTTCTGAAAATTATTATTATTATTAATATTATTTTAGGAATTGATTTACAGTAGTGAAAAATAAGTTTGAATTTTCAAGAAATTGAGTGCAAACTGATAAATGTCAAAATTTAGAAAAATTAAAAATTGATATATTGCGATGGACAAATGCAAATAAAATAATATGAAATCAATGGGATCACCAAAAAAAATATTAAAAATCTAAATTAATTAAAAATTAATTTGCAATTAATTTGCAAAGTAGAAAAAATTCAAAATATGTCGAAAACCCGAATGATAAATGGAAATTTAATGAAAATAGACATTCCTCAAAATGAATAGAGATAAATTTTTAACTAAATTAGAGTAATCGAACATGATATTAAGTTAAAAGGCGAAAGTTCGCCTACTCAGTTACTTTATGTACAACAAGATATAGCTTGCTTAATTAGTTTACTGTTTGCTAATATATTTGCGAGGGAAATGGGTGGGTTTTAATATCAATTAACGAGACAAATGCAAATACAATAATATAAAATCGATGGGAGTCATCAGAAACAGATATTTAAAGAATACAAATTAATTAAATACAAATAATTAATTAATTTTTTAGACAACCAAAACCACTTGAAAAACCTACGGATATAGAAAACTTGAGTGATAAATGGAAGTTTATTGAAATTGGACCTTCCACAAAATGAATTAAGAGATTAGTTTTTTCACTCAATTAGAGTAACCAAGCTTAATCTTAGGCTAATAGACGTGAAATATTATAGAAAGTGTAAAGAAAGATTGGTTAAAAGAATTTTTGAAAATTTATTGACAGAAAAATTTGAAGTGAAAATGTTATCAATTTGAAATTATAAGTGAATAAAATCAAAATAAAAGGTAAATTTTATAATTGGGGTTTTTTTTAAATTCAGACAAGTAAAATTTGTAGGTAACAGATTACTTTATAATTTACAAGGTCAAAGACAATTGAAAAATATAACAAGTACTTTCAGACAAACTAGTAATTTACACAACAATGATGAAACACTCGAAGCTACAGTTACTAGAGGGAATGTGAAAACACTGCCAGAGGCTTCGAGTCAATCAGTATGGAGGAGATTGTGTGGAATTTGTAGACTTTATGACTGGCTATTATATAACAAACAAATATTAACTTTACAATTTTAGTAAATCATATATTATCAAATAGTATCATTCATTTCTTTTTTTTTTTAAATTGATATTACGTATTTTTCGTAGGTGTGTGAATTGTTTTTTCTACCAGTTTAGGTACGTTTCAGCTTATGAATGGAATCAAGCAAATATGGTAGAAAAGGGAAGCATGTGGTCTAATTAAGCGATAGTGGTCTAATTATATCTGTATTATTCATATTGAAATTTGTAGTTTAATTGCTTTGAGAAGATCCCAGTGGCGATATAATATCCCCAGTTTGCAGAGTGTAGCATTTTATTAAGCACTCAGTTTAACCGCTTAATGTTGGGATTTATTTAGAATTTGCAGGGGAAAATGATGGAATATTTTGTGATGGAAAAAGTATTGATATGTAGATATTTATACAAATATTATAATTACTCTGTATCAGGAACTAGCATGTATTATTTTGAAATTAAAAGAAATGGTTACCTGTCCATCAGGGCATGTGCAAAATTAAGAATTTAAGAAGCACTAATGTCTAACAGGGGCACGTACGTTAAGTGGTTAAACAGTTTCTCCACATATTCGGAAAGATTTTTAAGATAGTTGAATGAGACCTGAAAGAAAAAAAGTTCCATTCGATTAAAAAGCCTGATAAACCAAATATGTACAACTTGATGTTATTTTTGTTTTATCAGTAGGAATAATAAATTGGGAATAAAATTAATTTCCTTAAAAATATCATGCTTTTTCTCTCGATTTTCTCCCGGACAAGTGACAATTGAGATGAAAGTAATGACCTGCGGTGATGGGAATAAAAACGGATTAGATTTTAATTAGATGTAAATGGCAATCGGCTGATGGGTTTGATTTCTTTGGCCCTGGTGGGATGGCAACTAAAATATAAATAAATAGTTTTTTTTAGTTTCGACATTTATTTGCTTTTCCTCTTTCTAAATTAAACTTTTACTCATACTTATTTATTTAATTAATACATTTTTGTGATTTATCGATAGTTTGTTTTTAAAGTTAATATTTTTAATTAAATTTTTAACAAATGTTTTAAAAATATAATTAAATTTTTAAATATTTTAAAGTTTAAAAAATTTTTTTTTCACGAAAAAATTTTTTAAGTTTACTTAAACCATTCCCAACCAGACAAAATATCGAAATAAAAAATATAGCAAAAAATCTAAAAGTTAAAATAGCCAAAATATTATAGACTTAATTAATATATTTTAGACAAAAATAATATGTTTAAAATATTTTAATCTAAAGCTTGTTTTAAATTTTTTATACATTAATTTTAAAATTTATATAAATAAAATAAATTTACATCTATAAAATATAATCTCAAATTAATATTAAAAAGATAAATTTAAATCATTTTAAAATAAAGTATATACAGTAAACCCTCGTATAACACGGTACTCCGATAACACGGATTCCCTACAACACGGCACTAAAATTCCGACATTCCTCATACAACAGCTTAGGTTATCCGTATAACACGATTTACAATATAACTGTATAATAAAAATAAAACCAATTTATTACAATTTTACATAATCAAACTATTTTAAAACGTTCAAAACATTCTAACTCATAGGGTTTTTCACACAGATCTTTGAATCAAATGACCTTATCAATAATGCTTTACATATAACACGTTCATAGTAATCATTAAAAATTTTAAAAAAATTTTAAAATAAGATGTTTAATTTTTGAAATATAATATTAATATAATTATATAAAAGAATCACAAATTGATTGAACAGATTGAATTAAATTAGAGAAAGCGCAACTCAAAAATATAAATTATACTACAATATATTTCGACAGACTCGCTGTCATCATCACATAGATTTGAACTTGAAACTATATAGAATTAAATTACTTTTTTTCAAACAATTTTTTTTATTATTTTTTAAATTTTAAAAATATATTTTAATTAAAAAATTATAAATAATAATAATAATAATAATAATAATAATAATAATAATAATAATAATAATAATAATAATAATAATAATAATAATAATTCAATTACATTTAATATTTTTATTCTACTTTTATAAACTAAAATGGAGGTTCCAAATCGATAAACAGCAATAAATTATTTTAATTTTCATTTATTATTAATCAAATTTTGTGGAGAAATATGGAAGGAAAATCAAATACCTTATTGGCGTGTTTGGCTTATTTGATTGAAAATCTTTTCAAAGCATTTATCCGATTTATCAAAGGTGAAAAGATTCCCGGTGATTGACATGCTCTTCTCCATCAGATCTTTATTGAATTTGAGTCTCAGGAACATTAATGAAAAAACAATTTCTTTCAATTATTTATCTAAATTGATTTTGGAATATTTTTTAATTTAAGAAAAAATTTAAAATATATAATTTATATATATATATATATATATATATTTCTTTATTTTCTATTATTTAAATTTAATAACAGTACGAATTTTACTTTGTTAATCATTTAAATATTTATTTCATAGTTCGGGGAGTGCGCTAGAGCCCCCGGCATCTGCAGTTTGTAAATTCCTCAAATTAAAAAATGAGCTGGTCAATCATTCATCGTGTGTAATATCTTCTTTTTCAATTTTTGGCCACCTTAATGTTAAATGAACCTTCTAACGTCCTGATAATCATCTATAGTTAAAATTTAATTAAATAGTAATTAATTTTAAATTTTTGCCGCTTGAGGTAAACTAATAATTAAAACAAATTTTTAAAGTTAATTATTTTATAAGTTTTGTAAATATGTTAAATTAATTTTGTTATAGAAGGTTTTAAGTGTTAATCCAGTGTTTTATTTTTTAATTAATTTGAAAAGTTGCAGCCTATGGTAAATTAATCATTAAAACAAAATAAATTTGTAAATAATTTTTTGTAAATTTTGTAAATAAGTTAAACTAATTTTGTAATAAAAGTTTTAAATTATTTAATGTTTTATTTTTGAATTTATTCTTAATAACTGCCGTTTACGGTAAATTAAATATTTAAATAAAACCAATTTGTAAATAATTTTATAAATTTTGTAAATAAGTTAAATTAACTTTGTTAATACTTAGTTCTATTTTTGAAGTATTAATTTTAAATAATTGCTACGTAAGGCAAATTAATTATTTAAACAAATTTAATTAAATAATGTTTTTGTAAATAAGCTAAAGTAATTTTTAATAAAAGATTTAAATTAATTAATGTTTTATTTTTGAAGTATTAGTTTTAAATAATTTCCGCTTATGGTAAATTAATTATTTAAACAAATTTAATTAATAAATGCTTTTAAATTAAATATATTTTAGAAAAATGAAGTGAATATGATGAAAAGTTCCAGAATCTAATCAAATGTATTTGTGTTTTATATGTTAATATATTAGAGTGGGGCGTCTTTAACTACTTAAATTTAGTTCTGTGTGGTATTTAATTGATTTTGAAAAAGTATGTTAATGTAATATTAATTTTTAATTTAATAATAAATAGAGTTTGTATGCCGGATATCGTGGTTGATGTTGACCCTTAATTCATAGATTTTGACACTAGAATCGACTTTATAATGTAAAATTAGCATACAAATGTTGTTTGGTCGAAAACTGACGTTTTGTTCAAAATCTGATCCTGACCTCTCATAGGCTCACTTGAGCGTTGATTCATAGATTTTGACCCTAGAATTATCGTTTTAATGTAAAATTAGCCATAATATGACTGAAATCTAATTTTTTCAAAACCCGAAACTCTTACAACGACAAAACCTTCAAAAGTACCATGAAATCTTGAGTTTTGAGCCCATAATCAGCTTTTTCGAAAAAAATTAACCAAAAAATGATGACTACTTCATTTAAACAAAAGTTCAAAATTTCCATTTTATTAAAACTAAATTCAAAATATCGACTTTATTAAAACAAAATATGGTGACTTCATTTAAACAAAAATTCAAAATAGAGGCTTCATTTAAACAAAAAAATTTAAAAATAGTTGGAGGGGTTTTCTTCAAAAAAAAAATTAAAAAAGGATGGGGGGGTCTTCGGAAAATTTTTGAAAATGCAAGGGGGGGGACCCTTATCTTTTTCAGAAAAATCAAGTATCTGGAAAGCACATTACTACCTACTGGTATCAACCTCAATAATAAGATCAAAACACAATGTAATTTTCTTTTAGTTCCCTTGTCGCACCACCCGCAAATTATTTCAGAATTATTTCACTTTGATCCACAGGCCAATTGTGTTTATCTTTGTTCATTTATACAATTGTTTGACCAATCAATCTTGATCTAACTATGAAAATGACACAGCAATCACCGGATTCCCTACATGAATTTGAGATCATCTCCCACAATTTTATTTATGACACTTTTAGACTGTCAAGCTTCTCAAGTCGTTCATGATTTATCAGATTTCTATGAATAACTTGAATAATTATTTAATTGATTTAAAATTATATTATAAGTCTTTAAAATTTAATTTGTCACCGGTTACCACCTTTACCTGCGAAAAATACTGATTGTTACTTTTTCGAATTTTCATTAGTTCTTAATTAATTTCTGATAATTTGAAAATTTTACGTTGTTTCTTGGATATGAATAATTTCTAAATTTCGTTTTTCGTTCTTGTATAACTCAAACTATTTTGTACAGAAATATACAAAAAAAGAGGTGTACAATGTGCATAATTTTGCAAACAGCAAGATTCGATACGATTTATTTTTGTTGGTTGTTTTCTAGTGCATTGATTTATTAAATTGAATAATTTATATTTTTTATTTTTACAATTTCTTTTTACAAATTTTTTGTTTAAATTCACATTAGAAATCATAAAAGTTATAAAACTTGAAAATAAAATTATTAAATATATTTTTTAAATTAATAAAATTTGTTTAAATAATCTACAATATAAATAGTTTATAGTATCCTACTTTATGTTGACATGATTGCTATGTTCGAGTGGCTTTTTCTTGTAAATAAATCATTGCTGAAAGAAAATTAAAATGAAAATATAACGGAATCAAATTTTTAATAAGCATTAAAATCATAATATCAAAGGATGTAAAACTTATCTATAAATATTCTTTTTAAATTGTTAAATAAGTAAATGTTTGATATTCAATATAAATTATATTTTAAATTTAACCAACTTTCCAATCAAAGTCAGTTAAATAAAAGTCACCTCCCATAGAATTGTTTAAATATTATAAAAATTGTTTTAATATTTATCAATTTTTAGGACAACAATGAAAATGAATACGATATTATATTTACCATAACCTGAATATTTAAACAAAACTTAATATCACATTCCCACGTAATCAGTACGAAATATAAAAACTTTTACTATGATGAAATTAAGATGAGAGTTCTGAAAATTGTGTTGTAAAAAATATGTTTTCAATATTATTTGATTTTAATAAATTATTAAATTTTTGATTATATATTAAAAATGAATTTTCGCTATGTTATTCTTTAATAAGACGCCAATCATTTTCTGGAAATAAAATGGGGAGATAATTCTCAATAATTGACATAAATAAAGTTAATAAAATGTAAAAGTTAACAAAATTTAATATACTTTGCCAGTCTTTTAGTTTCGACAAATAAACCTTGATTTATATAATGAAATATTTATAAAATTTTATTTCAACATTTATTATTTAAAAAAATTATAAATATCAAAAAATAAGGATTATAGTTCAAAAAAGTAAATAAATACCCTTTTAAGCTTATTTTATATTATAACATTATAAGACAATTGTATTGATAAGGGAATATGGGATAGAAATAACGATAACAAATTCATGTATTTTTTCATATAAAAAAGGGTTACATAAGAAGACCAATACAGCATTATGAATTTTTTTGCACGCCATTTACACCATATCCAATTTCAATCTGCTATAAGTGGAAGAATGTGTACAAGAATTGTTGATATATATATTTATAATAATTTATAAATATATATACAGGCCCGGTTAGAGAGGAGCTAGGAGGACTATATGGCACGGGGTCCAATTTCAAATTAATTAGGATAAAAATTTTAATTTCTAAACGAAAGAAAAATCTCATGTCATAAATAGTTCATTAAGTTTCTTTTAAAAATTTCAAAAAATTGTGAAGTAATAAGAAATAATCCGAATTATAAATAACCCTAAGATAAAGACATTTCTGGGAAAAAAATTATACATGTTTATTCATACCATTTTTTTTACTGATATACAGTATATTAGTAAATAAAAAATAATTGTTTTTGTCATAATTCAAATATCAACCCCAAATTAAAGAAAATTAAACATTTTTTAAAAAATATAATAAAACCGATAATTTTGAACAAATATAAAGTTTTAGTTTTACGTCAATACAAGCCTCAACCGCTAACCTTTGGATTTTGAATATGTATAATGAGAATTTAGAATAAATTGCATTTGCAAAAACCTAGAATTATGTTGATTTTGAAATATACCAAATTGTTAAATCTGGTTCTTTTTTTAACCACAAACTTATTTTAATATATATTATAAAATATATAATTCAAACAATTATAATAATTCACAAATGTAGATTTAAAAAAAAATTCCTTAAAGAAAAAAACTTTCCTTTTAGGTTACCGGGATAGTTGTTATTCCTTCGCTGCCATACTTGGCCCACGGGTCGCTAATTGAATATCTGTGCTCTACGCTGTAGAATAAGTTGGAAAACCAAAACCTTATTACAATACCAATTCATTACAATAATACCAATAAATATTCAAGGATATTCCAAAATGATTACGTCAAGTTGGCAAACTATCCTTACGTAATCAGGATTATCAATATTTTACCGTGTAGTATTTCAGGGTCAGGTTAGGTTTGGCTGTTTTTTTCGTCCTATAATCATAAGTTACAACTTATAAGGGCCTGTGGCATTTACTGATTCTGGTAATCCTCTCCTTGCTAATTTTTCTTCCCGATGCATTCTTAACATCATGGAAACCAAAGTTTTTAAATTTAGGTTTTGTCATCTTTATAAACTTGTTGAGGCAGAATTTGCAGCTCCTCAATTTTCTGTTTGAAATTTTAAATAAACGCAGGTATAGCCGAATTATTTGAAGATTATTTTTCATCACACTTTAAGAAGTCTTATTAGCGTGTTTTCTTTTAAATTTTTAAACCCAATCACTGTTTGTCAAAAACAAAATATTTGAGTTTAAATTTTCATGTAATTTGTACGTAAACAATATCGTATTATACATGAATAATTTCCGCTTGCTTCTTACACATAACGATTTGGGTATTTAATAAATTTAAATATGTGACAAAATTAGGTTAATAAGCGAAGATATGTACAAAATTAGAAATCAAATAACATATAAATGAAAATGATACCAATATCCAACAAATATTGTAATAATTCTTCTTCAGTAGAATTTAAAAAGAAAGTAAAATTGGGTTGCTGGTTCATCGTTTGAATTTTCATTTAACATTTTTTATAAGCTTAATTGATTTTAATTGATTTTTAATTTTGTACATATCTTCGCTTATTAACTCAAAATTAATACCTGTAAATGTAATTTTCAAACAACGAAATATAGAAAAGATTGCTTTTGGTAAATCAAATTTTAAAATTGAATCAAAAAAGTTGTTTTTTTTTCTAAAGTTACTTCAGTATTTAATTAAACAAACGTTCAAAAAAATATAAACATTCAAAATTTTAAATATAAAACATAAACAAAAATCAAGACTATATTATTAAACTTTATTATTTAGCTATATTATGACTTTATGTTTATCTTTTATAATTTTTAAAATAAAATGTTTTAATATATTTTCTTTATTACTATAAATTTGCCATTTAATCTTTTTTTATTTTAAAAATTATTTTAAATTTAACTTTTTTTTTATACGAATAAATCCTTTTTTGTATGTTTTTGCAAAATATATTTTCAATAATCACATAATTTCAAAAAAAAACTTAAACTAAAAACTACCCAATTTTTTTTGCATAAAATGCTCTCGACGTCTGAATTTTTTTTGTTTTGTTTTAAAAGTATTTATAATTGATTTATTGCACCAACAGCTCAATATGGGAAATGGGATTTTTTTTCTCTTCTTGAATTTCTCCATTAATCAAAAAAATAAATCAATAAATCAAAATCTAACATAATTAATCCTCTTAATCACCGTACCTCGGAGCAGAGCCATTGATTCTGGTCGAGCGTTTATCATTTAAAAATTCCTGAGAGGTTTTCCCAAGTTGGCCAGAGAGGATCTAATCAATCATGCTGACAGCAATCTCTGCAAACCTTCATTCCTACTTCAGCAGTCTTGAAATTAACTGATGCGTAAAAACCAAATTATCAAACAGTTTTTCTGTGTACAAACAGAATTTCCATCTCAATTCGATTCTCTAGTATTAGCTTCTTTCATCCACTGGAAATATTCAACTGTCTGCGAGAGGGAAATAAATTAAACTTTTCAAACCGAATACGATTTACGACAAATGATAAATATAGATTTTCTTAAATTATATTTTTCAATTATATTTTTCAGTGTAAATTTATTTTACAATGCTTATACATATAAAAATATAACTATAATTGTCGCTTTTTTCGTGCTCACTCTCAATCGAAATCTAGCTGATGTCGTAGCTGTTCAGATTTATTATCAATAATCAATAATTATTTTTGCCGATTGTTTTGTTAAATTATTTTTTTATAATTTTAAAATTGAATTAAAAAATTTTTTTTTAATTGGCTAATTAAATTTTGTATTAAAATTAATTATTTTTTGGTTATAAATTGAGAAACAAAAAATCGTTAATTATAATAATTTTTATGAATTTATAATTATAAATGTTTGATTGTAGAGTGTGTTGGATAAAATTAATTGCTAAAAATATAAAAAAAATATTTCTCAAATATTTTATAATGTTGTTTGGATATTATATTTCAGATATGTTTTCATTATATTAAGATATTTGATGTTGCCTGGTGGCGGATTGGTTCTGTTTCAAACTTGTCAACGATTAAAAATAAATTTGATTGTGTTAGTAATATTTTATTATATTATAATGTATATTTATATTAATTAATAAATCTTTATTTACATTCTTTCTGCCAATTAATGAATTTCTATCGCGTCTGTGTGCCCATTATTTTATTGTAATTTATTTTGAATTTCGTTTTGAGTTTTTACCAAAAATTCTAGAGCTTTTTCATCAATTTGGTATTTGCTGGAACTTTATGAATTTATTGAAATAATTTTTTTGAGAATTAAACATTTTTGTGGAATTCGAATTTTCTGGGTTATTTTCTAATTACCATTGTGTTTTTTGAAGAAATTCCTTTGGAATATATTTTTTTAACTTTCTAGTTTTGATATTTAAAAATGAGTACGGAACTTTATATTTCGAATTTGGAAAATTATTCTTGTTAAGTTGGAATTTTAGTTGATATAAATGGAAAAAAACAGACCCAAATATGCTTACAAACATGGAACGTTGTGGTATCGTTAGTTCTGATAGCGATGCAGGAGATGAAGCTGGTGTAATGACAGGAATTTATACGAACTATATCAATATTTCGCAAATTCGAACATTGCTTGATACGCAATAAGAAACTGTTGCTTGTGCTACTCAAGTATACACTAATGTATAAATAGATTAAACAATATGACTAAGGGCGTAAGCAAACTATGCTGTGGAAAACTTCAACAATACTTGCCAAGATATACCAAAAGGTTTTTCATTTAATCTTATTATTCAAATTACTTCTGATTCGGCTAATTCTTTTGGTTAAAAAAATAATTCAGCAGCGCATTGCACAATAATACAAGGTCTTGGTTTTAGTACTCAAACATTACTTCAAGCTCCTTAATTCCAAAAGTAATTTATTTGTTTGCCATAATTATTATGGTTAAGTATTTTAAAATAAGTAACATTAAAAATATTTAACAATTTTAAATAAAAGTATTTGAAAAATAAAATTAATTTTTGGCTCTTCCGCGGACCTGCGATTACTATTTCCGGTCAACTGATCTAAAGTATTTCAATTCAACGACAAATGTCTTTCAAAGGTATCAAATCTGTAAATCAAAACTCGGTATTGAAATTTTAAAACTAAAAGCCCTTAAACATATCTTTTACAATTTTTATCTGAAATTAATTTTGGTTATTTTTTTGATTTTTTGATCACCATTACAAATTTATAAAATTTCAATCATTAAAACGGGGGGTATAAAGGACCAGTTCACTGTTATTGAGCTACACTATTTATATATTATCTCTTAAAGTTTTATTATTCAGTCTCAATAAAATTATATTAATAAAATTCAAAAACGAAAAAAACTAGCTTGTTAAATTCATCGTGGGAATTAGCAATGATGAGATAAAATTTAAGAAGACTGAGACCAGTGGCAATAATTATTTTTATTGCAAAAAAAATTATTATTACTTTATTATTGTTGAATAGCTTTTATAATTATCATTATTAATATTTTATTATTGTTCATTATTATTGTTATAATTTATATTATCATTATTATTATTATTATTATTTATTATTATTACTATTATTACTATTCTTTTTCTTCTTCTTCTTCTTCTTCTTCTTCTTCTTATTATTATTATTATTATTATTATTATTATTATTATTATTATTATTATTATTATTATTATTATTATTTTTATTATTATTATCATTATTATTATTAATATTATTAATATTAATTAATGATTTTTTTATTATTACCAACCAAGGAAGGAAAGTAAAAGTATTTATCAAAAATCGTAGCCAGTCACAAATAGGTAATTCCTATTCTAGATAAACGTCCAACAATAACACTAAAGAAGAAATCAGTGAAATCTGTTGTTGCATTTGATACTTTGATATTAGGATTAAACAGATAAAAAATTAATTTAAAATAAAAACCAGAACGCATTTGATAATTGAAACTGCAACTTTTCAAAAAATTGAAAAGAATTATTTTATAATTAATTTTTTTTATCAATTTAATTTTGTGTTATTGTTATTATTATTATTATTATTATTATTATTATTATTATTATTATTATTATTATTATTATTATTATTATCATTTTTATTATTATTAATATTATTATTTTTATTATTATACTGTCAGCAATGAAGCTTATAAAATATTAATTAAAATTTATTATATTAAATTTCTGAGGCATAAATTGACCAATCGAAATGGGGTCGAGTGATTAAATTAGTAAGGGCAAAATTCCAACTGATTGAATGATGTGGTGAAGAAACTGAAAAGGAAATTATCACAATGAAAAGGAAGCCAAATATTATTTTACTGACAGATTTCAATTTATTTCGTATTTCCAACTGAATTCTGACATTGTTTTTATTAATGTAAGAATCTTAAAAAGATGGATTGGATTAGTAAATAATTTTTTTTGAAATGTTTTTGCATTTAGAATTTTTGTTTTCTTTTATTGAAATTAATTAAACAAAACAAAACAAACATAAAATCAATAAATGTTTCCAAAATATTTACACTTAATAAAACTTGTAAAAATCGATATTTAGAAATTTAATCGATAGAAAAAATTATCAAATTTGGAAATATAGATTTTCGTTTTTACAGAACCAATAACAGGTCAATAAATTATTTATAAAAATAAAATGTAAATATTATTTACTGTTTTTTATATTTATTTATTTATTATTATTATTATTAATATTATTATTATTATTTTTTTATTATTAATATTAGTATTATTTTTATTTTTACTATTACCTTTATTATTATTTTTTATTATTATTATTATTATTATTATTATTATTTTTATTATTATTATTATTATTATTATTATTATTATTATTATTATTATTATTATTATTATTATTATTATTATTATTATTATTATTATTATTATTATTATTATTATTATTATTATTATTATTATTATTATTATTATTATTATTATTAAGAAAAACTTAATTCAGATAAAATATAACCAATAACGAGAATAAATTTCGAAATTTTTTAAGAAAAGAATTATGCAATTTAATCTTTTTAGGAAAATCAAATTGTTTTAATGTTTCAAATAACCTTATTTCCTGTCTAGTTTCTACACAGCATTTCAATTAATCATTAGAGACCTCAGAATGAAAATTGAATTTTCAGAAATTTTCACGTTTACTATTCAAACAAATGCTCGGATATTCATAATAATAAACGAAAACTTTTTTTTCAAATGATAAAAATCTTTGCTGACTTTTCTCTTTTGAAATTCCCTAATTTTTACCTTGAAATTTTTCGATCAGAAAACTGTGAGTCATCCTGTGGGATTAAGCAGGAATCTGAACTGTCCATTGTTAGACAGGTCATCCGATGAAGACAACCCAAGGGGGGGGGGAGGGGGTTGACTCAAAGAAATAAATCAAAATCAACTGTTTCAGTGAGACTTACAACCAAATCAAATTCGTAAGATAAAAACGAAAAATAAAAATATGATTTTCTTTCTAATAGATATTTAATTCATTGTCGATTAAATTTGATTTATTAAAACAAATATATAGAATTATGGAAATTTTTCATCAACTCATCTAGAGAAAAATATTTTTTAACTTCTCCGATTCTGCTTTGATTTATAATTAAGTTTCGATATTTAAGTTTAAATTATACTTTATCATTTTTTTGCATAACTCGGGGGAGGAGGTGTGACGGAATTTTGAATATGATTGAAAATGAATATGCAAATTGATAATTGGACTCACTTGACAATAATATTGTCTTATTTCGGACATGCTTTTTTAACTACTCTTTAGAATAAACAAACATTAAGAAAAACAACAAACTGTGACATCTTTTCTAATGAATTTTCTAATAGTCAAAACTCTCTTTTATCTTTCAATATATGTTGCATTTATTTTAGACATTTGATCTACGATTAAACATAAACTCTCAACTCCGACTCCTTCTAAGAGTTTAGTAAATGAGATTTTCGTTTATTATATGACAGTCAGTTATATTAGTAAAAATTGTTTAGGTATCTTATTTTTAAAATATTTAAAAAATTAATTATGTATAATCATCAATAATAAACATGTTTTTATAAACATGTTTTAAATATATCCGTTTTCGTTTATCTTTGTTGTCAGAGTTGGAACTATTTTTAACGACTCCACACTCCTGATAAAATTATTTTGCCCTCGCTAATCCTTCATTTTTTATATATATTTTTAAATATTGTTTTCCTTACTTTACGATTAAAACATTAATTAAAAAAATTATTATAGTATTTTCTACAAAATTTGACTGAATCAGATTTATTTAAGGTATTCACGAATTTTCGGCACAGCCTTTTTCAAGTGATTTCCTAAATATTTGAAAGATAGAGGAAACGTTTAGGTTTGAATATCCAAGTACTTTAA
This sequence comes from Schmidtea mediterranea, assembly GCA_022537955.1. Classification (NCBI taxonomy): domain Eukaryota; kingdom Metazoa; phylum Platyhelminthes; order Tricladida; family Dugesiidae; genus Schmidtea; species Schmidtea mediterranea. The sequence goes on along the minus strand of CM039679.1, from coordinate 60,918,539 downwards.
CTTGAGAATAAATAGGAAAATAGTACCAGATATGAGCACCCGGCAGCAACCAAAAAGGAAGAGTTGACAACTGATGGAAGACTAGAATCGACCTAGACAAATTTAGCACAACCACACCATGTATTCTGAATAGATTTTGAATTTTTAATCGCCAGTCTGTTATAAATAATATAAATTTTGTTTAATAGTTTAACAAAATTAAATAGTGTTTAATCAAGGATTTATAAATTAGAATTTTGCATGATAACTGTTTCAACTGAATATCAAATCCAATAATAAAATGAAAAATTTTATAACCTTATATTATAGACAGTGTAACCGGCGTAGTGATGTGCTTCGTTCGAAGGAATAACAACAATAAAAAATGAGAAATCAGAAGAAAAAATTAATTTAACACACAAACACAATACATAGCAAAATGCATACAAACTTTCAAAGTGTGTAAATTTTTAGATGAATAACAGCTATTCATTACTATAGTGTAATTATATATTATAAATTTTAGGTTAAGATTTTAGAAATTAATCCTGAGTGGATATTTGAGCATAGTTATCAACGGACATAAAATTAAGTTTTAAAATGATTAAAATTAAAAATAAATTTAAATTAAGTTTTGATAAATTAGTTAAAAATATTTTAAAAAATTTGATTAAAAATTATTATACTAATTATTAAATAAAATAAGTACTTCATTATATTTTAATTGAAAAAAATAATATTTTGAATAAAATAAAATTTTAAAATAAAAATAAATTTCGTTATTAATTTTGTATAAATATTCGGAAATATGGTAGATATATTTTTGATTTGAAGAAATTGTGGACTTTTAATGACTACAGATTTTGAACTAAACGAAGATGTTTTCACAACATCTAAGAAATCCAAAAGATCTTATATATCTATTCTTAAAAAGCTAAATGATGCAGAAAGTTCACTAAGTTTTGGTTTTTTCAATTATTCTTTTTGTGACCAAGTTAAATTTACGAGTCAAATTGTATTATTAAAGTTCTAATTGCGTTAAAATGGTTTTTTATGTCGTTTACGCAGTGTTCCACAACTCCTGGGCCACGGAATGGTACGGGTCAGCTGAATAAATGGTACCGGGTCGCACAAAGAAATTAAATTATGCTGGTGTACTGGGAACAGTTGTTAAACAACTGACGACTAACACTTGCTAGCATTGCATACTTTTCCGGTTCTAGGGTCTAATTTCCCTCGCACACCACATAACTTGCGTATCACCATCATACACCCTTAGATTAATCCATGTTGTTAATGTGCATGACAGCCAAATGCCATTCAAACAGGTGAGTATCGTTGCCAATACTACTCTTTGAATGACCTTCGATTTTGGATTCGAAGCGGCAGCTGAAGGTCTTATGCATTATCTCATTATCTAATAATCCAAAAATTTATCCGGTTCCTTAAGTTTAAGCAACAAAACTTGACTTGGAAGATATCGAATGTTAGTATAGTAAATTAAAATTATAAATTTAGTGTCAGTTACTTTCTACTAACATTTAATTAATTTCACTCAATTACTCTACCATCTATCATTTAAATTTTTTATTTCCTCCGTTGGATTTTTATTTTTCCTTTGAAAGATTTGGACATTAATATACTACTAAGTATATTAATTTTACAAAAATGGGTAAACTACATATTTATATAGTTAGTGAAATAGTTAAACTAATATTAGATTTAATATTTATTTGATATGAAATAAGAAATATCAGGCTTACATATTTATTTTTCAATTACAAAATGTCAATGATATGATTATCAGGTACAAACATTTCAGTCACAAGACGTAAGAAATTTAGTAGTGAAATAGATATTATTTAAACTACATAACTGAATGAATTAATTACAAGATGAGAATTAATAACATAAGTAGGAGTCGTCTCGGTCGACTATTATAACAAGATGGCAGAATGTAGGTCTACGATAGTAATAATTTGATTCACGATCGATGCCATTTCGGTAGTGGCCCTTTGATTTCGGTTCTGGAAAATTTCGCTTCATTCTTCCCGGTCAATATCCACGGGTAAACATCGGCGTTTTGGTAATCGTGATGTTCGGTGGAAATCTGCCTGTCGAAAGGGATTCGCCCTCTAGTCTCGAGACACTGTCGGTTCTACGACCGAGATAATTTGCGGTGACGATCGCTCACTAGAAGACCTTTCTCCGTCAGGAATCGCATGAGAGACAGTAGCGATATGAATATTAATTGGAGACTCGGCAGAGTGACCATTTGTAATAATTGTAATCTGAGCCGGATTGGGGACGGTATGAGAGAACTCTGACTGAATAAGAGCATATATGACTAGAAGTTGTATGTTCCATGACCATTAGATCTGAAATTTCTCTTAGTTTTGAGTTTCCATTGATTCTCAAATTTGCCTGTAACAGGGCGTTCTTGGCTCTACGCCTCTGCCGACGACGGCGATTCCGATTTTGTTTATGTCGGCGATTGGCATTCGAATGAGAGGCTCCATCCGTGAGTGCGCTACCATCATTATTGATCGCCGGATTTTCTGTATTGATCGACAAGTGATGCGGCGGGATTATGTCGATTTGTTGTGCCAGATTTCTGCTCGGTAGGCGAACTTGAATTTCTTTCTCCGTGAAGATTTGACAGAGAGCGCACTTTCTCGGATATCGTAATCAGTTGACTTCTAGTTTTGATAATGAGGTCATCACGGGCATGAGAGAGTCGTGTGATCTTTTTGTACAGTTTCTGGTGGCCTCTGGAGAGCACTAAGTGCCCTTTATCTTGTTATACTTCTCTCGGAGAGTGAAGTTCTCCCGCTCGTGCCACTCAACATGTTGTGTCGCAGGTACAGCAGACGGAGCTGGCACGATTCTGGGAATGCGAGGCAAGTTTTTTTGTTTCGAGGAATAATAAATTCCACAGGTGATTGAGACGAACGGCTTGAAATGAAGAATGATTGCGAATCTGGAAAAATACCAATATGTCTTGATTTAATAAGTACGTAATCCTGGGTTCTTATACAGAATTCACGTTTAATTAGAATTCGTTTTCTACTTGTATTGATTAATTTCCAAATTACGAAAGTATTGATTTGAGTAGAATAGTTGTTGGGAAAATTCCGACTCCTTGATAGACAGAAAAGAAAACTTAAAGTACCTAAAATTTACGATTTTAAATTAATAATATTTAAACTAAGTCACCTTAATTGAAATTGATTTTTAGTTTACTAAATCGATTAAATTATTACCGGAATGAAACGCGCAGTACGTTACGCCATCTACTTAAACCGTAGGACACGATCAAACTGGTCGGCCTACAGAAATATTTTGATGTGGTTATAAAACAAAATTTATCGTCAACCATTCTGTTAAAGATAATTCTAAGCATAGTTCTGGGGCGCTGTCATAGATCCGACTTTGGGTCGATTCAAGATGTTTTTATCATACGTTATTTTCCTTATTCTCGAGTTTGGGAAATCTACTCTATGCTTATTTTTACTGACTATTATAATTTTTTGTGATTTCTATTCATTAGAATTTATGTCGTTGTGTCGTTCACCTTAAACTGTGACGTTTAGATGTATCTCCTATGAGAGTTGTTGACCGATGCTTCCTGTGTTACATTCAACCATTGAATAATAAGATGCTTGACTTAATCAGCCCTAAAATAATTATCTTATCACTAGCTACCCGGTCGAATTGAATTTAGAGAGGGTTTAAAAATGCATACTTAATGATATGCTAGAGATCAATCCTAATTCCTTTACCTCATGGCGCCCTTCCCAAATGTTAACCTGCTCGTCTCGACCGACGTTTCCATCAGCCGTTACGAGTTGTAAAAAGATACCCTGCGGGTAAAGTCCTATGTCTTACGACTAGGCCTCGTCGCGGACAACCGAGTTGTCGAGAGTGCATGGCCAGCGGTGATGGAAAAAGCTAGCGAGTATCTTATTTCTAATGGGTTCCATGTAGATGTCGAAAAACCACCGCCCGGTATTGAAACACGACTACGACCAGACCTAATTATAAAATCCAAACGAAATAACCTGATTCACATTCTAGACATTAAGGTTCCATATGACCACCTTATTAACTTTGAAAATGCCAAAGAGGAAAACTATAAAAAATATAAGGACCTCTCCCTAGAAATAGGCAAAGCTAATAATTGCCATACAACAGTAACCGCACTAGTAGTAGGAACACTAGCGTCATGGGACGGTGAGAATGATAGGACACTGACCAAAATAGGACTTAATAAGACAGAGATCAAAAAACTGGATAAAATATGTATGACCACAGCAGTTATATCAGTTGTAGAATATACATGGATCATGTGACCAATAGGATAAATAATATAGGTACACAAAATTGATGCTTCAAACACTAAGTGCTTAGAAGCACAAAAACCTATTTAGCGAAATATCATTCATAACTTTTCTTTTAGAAATAATAATAATAATAATAATAATAATAATAATAATAATAATAATAATAATAATAATAATAATAATAATAATAATAATAATAATAATAATAATAATAACAATAACAATAACAATAATAGTAATAATAATAATAATATAGAAGGGATGATACTTCGCTAATAGGTAAATTGAGTGTTAAAAATGTACCTACATGCATCTAGTGGCATATTATGCTTATTAGTGAATCCCCACGGATGAATGAAAATAAAAAATGTTATTTGGCGTATGGCATACTTCCAAATACATTAATAATCAAAAAATAAACAGTAACACAAGATAGGCTTGGGTTATTAATAGCACTGGATGTCATTAATAACTTAGAGATACGAACATTGCTGATAGATATGATCAAAGTGAGGTTAGGAGCATTGGATGCTCACTAGCTTGCACTCTCTTACCCAATAATAACACAAATAATTGGTACGAGACCATATAGATCCCAATAGAGCACTAGCACTTAGATGCCACTGCCTTTTACTAGAAGACAATGGGTTGATATCTAGCCAATATCATCACATCAGCAGACATAACCAATCAGAGGTATGTCTGTGAAGCATCGCTAAATGATGCTCAAAACTGGGCTCTGAACTGACATGGTCTAGAGGAGGGGATTGGCGGGAGTGCTGTCTACTTGGGCAAGTATTGTGATGGCTACTGATGATCCCCACGGGGAACTCGGTATAAATCTCTAAAAGTAGAAATCTAAAAACCAGTTGAAACTTTCACGTTTCAACTTATCCTTATGGATTATACCTACTCTTTGGAGAGGTTGGTAAAACCAAGCTTGGTGACAACTAACGAAAGTAAACTCGTTAACCGGACCACCAGCATACCTCTCGAAATCTATTTCAATACATATTATATAATAAATTTTTAGGGACCTCTCTAATGGTGAAAACATCATGAGCATCCAAAACATAATTAAGGTTCAAATATTTATTTTTAACAATTATACACAAGAAAATTAAAAAATCAATAAACAAAACCTTACTTCCAAAATCGAATAGATACAAAACAGTTTTTAAGTTTTATAAAAGTTAAGTTTTCAGTTTTTTGAAAAAGTTTAGTTGAGTTAAAATAATGAATTTGGTTACTGCACATATAGTTGTTTCATGCATGTGTGCGACCAATAGGCGATTTTTCGCCATTTTAAGAGCTTTTATTATTTTTATTAATTTTGAAATATTTTTATAATTTTTTATTCATTTTTCTTTATTTTTTGATATATTATTTTTATGTTATCGAATCTATTTTCATTGCTATTTTTTATTCAATATTCTTTTTAGCCCTTAAACTTTTGTTTCTTGGTCGCCGATTCTGCCTATGTTTATTCTAAACCTTATTTTGCAAGGTTTTGGCAGTTTTATTTATTTAATATATGTTTCTTTTTGCTTCTGTATACTTTAATCGATTTTATTAATATAAGTTTTAATTACTTTTTTTGTATTTTTAATTTGTTTATTTGATGTTTTTATTTTATTTTTAGTTTCTGCTGGCGGCGCATGTGTATGTGCAATGTTCATTTTCCTCATTTTTACATTTTGTTTTAACAGACATTACAATTATATTTTGTTTTAATTTTGGCTTTAAGCCCAACAATTATTTCCATTTTATTTACTGTGGAGTTCTTTCTATGGATTGTGAAAATTCATACCTCTGTTACAAAAAAAAGTCTTGTAAATAGTTTAAATTAGTTTATTTGTTTCAAATATTTTAAAATTAGACATTAAAATTGTAATCATAAAGTTGAAATTAAATGCGCTCTCCCGAAAGAAAAAAACGAAACAAATAAATAAATAAAATGAGATTTGTATCGAACAATAAAAAAACGGTAACGTCATAGTTAACATCAAAGTTATAATAACATTAACATTTTCAAATTTAACAAATGTCAAAAAACTGGAATAATAAAACAAAAGCATTACTAAAAACCTAAACACTAGAAATCGCATTCGGCAGACTCATGCATTAAATCAAAACATAAACAATAATTTTCACCCCTTCAGCAGTAAAATTATCAAACGATGATCGATCCGTGGAGAAATGTTGGAAAGAACAGGTTTACGGGATAAATATCTGTCTAGAGTATGAAGTTTGTATGGGTTTTAGAGTTTTTAGCTAAACCTGATACGGAGGAATTAAAAACGGGGGATACCAAGTTAACCGATATTATTTTTTTACTTTAGTGTCAAAAGATTCAAAACAATTCATTGCGATCAAAGCGAAATGAAAACTGAATGAATGTAAAACAAACTTGGATCAGTCCCAGTCAAGTTGAGAAGTTAAAGTAGCGTATCTCTCGGTTGTCGAAGTTTACGGATAACCTAGTGAGTGAAATTATGGTGCAGGTCAAATCAATGAACCTGAAAATTTGAGGCTATCCTAACCGCTAATTATAGAAACGAATTATAAATTTAGAGCTTGTCACTCATGCAAACTTAATTCCAGTCTATCACTTGTCATGTATTCAAATATTGATACTAGCAACGTAGTAATGAGGATAATGATCATAGAAGTAATGATAACTTACGCGAACAATAGAAACAAAATTCCTCTTTGTACGAATCGATAGAACGATAAGTCCTTGCAGCAGGTATGTATACAACGTGCATGACAGAAATTGAATTAGATTTAGAGTAGGATATGCGAAGGATGGGACCTTAAAAGCCAAATTGAGCACAGACTTTCTATTGACAACTTGTTGTTCTTATGGATCGTCCGGTTAATTATAACACTAGCAGTAACGTTCACCACTCATACACAGTTTCAAAATTGTTTAATACCTAGTGCCAAGTTAAGACTCGGGTCTATTTTACTGTTGCCATGATGGATAAAAAAATTTGTTATATCATGTTGGTTCTTTTAAGTTATATTTGATGTTTTTTCCATTTGATATTTTACTTTTATGATTTTAATTTTAATTGTTATAGTATTCCTCGTGATTCTATTATATGAAGTTGATGTTTATATGAGGTTTCAAAGTTACTTCTTGAGCGTTCATATGCAATGTATTAAAAGTAAGACAAAACACATCTATCAAAATGTTCTAGATATTTAACTAGAAAAATGAACATGATCTAATACAACGCTAAGGTGACCTATCAAAAGAATCGAATATTATCAAAAAATTTTAATTTATTTTTTTATAACTTTGAAATAAATGTAAATTGATGAGTCCGTTTATTTCTGTAAATAAATTATTAAAATAATCATAATTCGTTTAATAAACTAGTGAAACATAATTATAAATAAAAACATTTAAATTGTGCTTAAAGATTTAAGTAACTTGAATGATATTTAAAAGTAATTTATTGTAATTAATAAATGCCTAACAAAGTTTTAAAAATGACAAAATATTTCAATAATATATAAAATTTATGAATTTGTTTATTTAATTAATTTTATTTATGAAAAATTTTCTCTAATTTTAATTAATTTCAAAAACTACTTAAATGTTATGGAAGCATAATGAATCCGTTTCTGAATCTACAAAAAATGAAAATTTAAATACAGAAGATAATTCTGGGGAACGTTCCCAACAGAACGATTTTGATGTAATTAATGAACTGTTCGTTTCATAAATACAGTTGATTTTTTAAGGGTAATGAGGATTCAAGGCAAGATATTGATTTTCAATATGATGATACTGATGAATATACTACTGAAATTGCAGGTTTGAACATTTATATAACATTCAGTTGTTAAGTTTTAATTTAGAATTATATAGTTATACCGAAGAAGAGGAATTTCATTTAAATCGTAAATATTTTTATGAAGATTTCTACTTAATTTGTAATATATATATTTAAGTAAGGAAATTAATGAATTTATATAGATGGAATGAATTCTAAATGGATTGATTTAAACGATACTAATAGAAAAGCCCACATTAATAGATTGTTAGGTCAATTAGATGCCAGTCAGAAGTGTTTAAGGGAAAAATCGGCTCGAAGTTTATTGTATATCTTACAGGGTGTTTTTGGTGAATGTGAGTTAGAAGAAGACCAAGTTACATGGACTAGACATGATGTGTTCCTTGCTTTGGAGTGTGGCATTGTCAGTATTCTTGTTGATCTGTTGTTATTTGAAATCAAATACGAGTTAGTTGAATTATATTTCCCATTGATATCAATCGAGAAATGTTTACTATTTGGTTAACTTTGTAAGCTGCAAGGGGGCGGGATTATCTTATTTAGGACGTCAAGGGGGTTTCAATGTTTCCACTGACTGATTTCATGAACGTTGGCATTATTTATTAATTAATATTTTTGTCCACTTCCACGCCAACTGCTACAGTTGCCTTGCCACGTGTTGGAAACGTAATATTTTCCCCAAAGCTTATTAGCTGTTTCCAAAATATCTTTAAGCGGCAATCAATTAATAATCAACTATTTTTAAATGCTATTTTGTATGTTATGGTTTTGGTTTTAAATTTGGTACACTAGGGACTGGCAAAATGAGATGGGAGGGTCGAAAAACGGGGAAGGTAACTCCAGGAATTTAAGGAAACCTCAAACGGCTGCCGGTGGAAATTTGGCTGTGAATGCTGAATTGAGAGTAGTGATGAATATGCTCTATATAATTGTGGAGACAGTGCGCTCATATAAATGGAAGCACGGTGCAGAGGGGCTCTAGTTGATGGTAAGGAAGTGAAGCCTGTATCACATTGGATGAGACTGGCAGATAATCTCATTGAAGAATTGTGTAATGTTTTGCAATATTTATCACTGTGGATTGATAATTGGCAATTTATAGATGATAGCATTTCTAGCTTGGGCTCTGTCGAGGACGCCCCAAATTTAATGATTGTTTTATTCGGAATGGTGCACCGGTTTTGCAGTGGCCAGGCTCCACAGTTTCCTATGAAAAAAGTTTTGTTGCTTTTATGGAAGATTTCGTTGGTAGGAAATCTGTGATGTTATATTGTTTTTATTAATAATAAATATAATTTATATAATTATTATTTACTAATATTAAAATTTATTTTAATTAATATAAAATTATTTTTATTACTGAATACTTTTATATTATTTATTATTATAAATTTTATTTCATTAATATTATTTTTATATTTAAAAAAATTATTTATTATTATTTTGATTTTAGTTATTATTATTGTTACCATTTTAATTTTTTTATATTTTAATAATAATTAATATTATTTACTGATATAAATATTTATTTTAATTAGTAGTTATAATTATTTTTATTATGATTAAAATTATTTTAAAAATTATTTGTTTTCATTTTATTTTTAAAAAATGTGACTTTTTCTAAATTATTTATTATTATTAATTTTTAAATTTTGTTATCATCTTAATTATTTTATATTTATTTTAATAATATTAACTAACATTAATAATAAATAAATTACTTTTATATTATTATTTATTAATATTATTATTTTAGATTTTAGTAATTGGTTTTATTTTATTTTTAAAAAATGTGACTTTTTATAAATTATTTATTATTATTAATTTTTAAATTTTGTTATCATCTTAATTACTTTTATATTATTATTTATTAATATTATTATTTTAGATTTTAGTTATTGGTTTCATTTTATATTTATTTAATAATAAAATTATTTATTATTATAATTATTTTGACTTTAGTAATATTATAGTTATCATTTTCATTTTTTATTTATTTTGTAATATAATTTAAATTATTTATTGATATTAATATCATTTTTATATTTTATTTTTAGAGAAATAATTCTTATTTTATTATTTTTATTTAATAATAATAATATTATTATTATTTTTGATTTTATTTGTTATCATTTTATTTTATATTTAAAAAATATAACTTTTTAAAAATTATTTTAATTTTAGTATTATTTTTGATTTTATTTCTTATTGATATCATTAAATTTTTTTATTTATTTTTATAATATAATTTAAATTATTATTGATAATAATATAATTATATTTAATTTTATTTATTAAAATTAAGAATTTTTTTATATCATTTTTTTATTTTGTTAATATTTTTTTCCAAATTATTATATATGTTATTTATAATAATTATTAATATTATAATTGATTTTACCAAGTTATGGTTATAATTTTGATTTGCCATTTACGTCGTGTGATGCCATATAAAAATCCCCCCGATTTCAGTTGATAATGGGACCTGTGACCAACATGTTCGATATGAAGAACAAAGTCCGACATGGCCTCGGATTATCGCCGCTGACTGAAGACACGTATAAAATTGCCAAATATATGAAGGCGAGCAATTTGCCGACCTCTCCAGCAGATTTGCTGGACATGGCTCAGTCATTGGGCCGGGCAAGCAGGGCTGGGCGGCTGGCAATGTCTGGGCAAGGTCCTCGCCAGGGCAGCTTTGCCGGTGGACGCAGCAAATTACTAGCCACCTCAGTCGATGATCCTCCTACTAAATCGTTTCGGAATAGCCTAATGCTGGATAATGCCAATGACCAAAATGACTATCTGGAGGATTCCAATGAAGACAATGGAGAGGAAACGGTTCTGGCCGATGGCAATAGTAGTGAGGAAGACTCGCTATTTGATGTCGGTAAGAGATTTCTCTCTCCCAGTCGATGACCACCTTATTCCCTCTCGGCAGATGAGGACACGATCGATGACATCCCTGCCAAATCCAGTGGCGATCAGCATTCCGGTGAGACGAATAGTTCTCCATCCGATCTCAAATGCATTCCGGAAACCGGAATGGCTACTCCGAGGCCATCTAGTCCAATAAATGGCCCACTTAATATAAATTCCCTCGATTTGGCGGCTTCTAACAATCCGAATCTCCACCCGAGTTTGACCAGCCCGCTTCATGATTTTAAAACTTTGCCGTGGAAACCGAAGGTTAAAAGCAGAGATTTGGAGGTAACTGTTCATAAATGGACAATAATTTACAATTTTCATTATCATGATATTAATTTATAATTATTATTATTATTTATTAATATTATTATAATTTAATTTTAATATTATTAAATATTTTTAATTTTATTAATATTATTATTTATTATTATTATTTATTTTTATTATTTTTATTTATTATTATTATTATTATTATTATATTATTATTATTATTATTATTTATTTTTAATATTATTATTAATTTTATTATTATTAATATTATTATAATTTATTTTAAATATTATTTTTATTTATTATTATTATTATTTATTTTTATTTATTATTATTATTATTATTTATTTATTTATTATTTTATTATTATTATTATTATTTATTAAAATGATTATTTTTATTTTTAATATTATTTTTATTATAATTATTAATTATTATTATTTGTTAAAATTATTATTATTATTTATTTTTAATATTATTATTAATTTAATTTTTATTTATTATCATTATTGTCATCATCCCTAAATCATAATTTCATTTAGGTATTCATGGAGAACGTCCGGGGGAAATTCATAGGTTATCCCTTGAATGGCCAAGATAGTGTGACATTGGCCGGGTTACCACCGCCTATCCAGGACGCCGTGAAGGTGCTCAAAGATCACCTGTACGTATCCATCGGGGAAATGCACGTCAAAGCCGAAAATAATATATTGCAATATCCATTATCTATAGTTACCATTTTATGTATTCAGTAATAAATAAAATATATCAAATCATTTGCAGGGATCCAAAGAAGCTATTGAAGAGACTCCTGCAGAAATTCTTTATCGCAACATGCTGCCGATGCTCCCTCAATATATGGTAAGATTTAAGTGATATTTTAATATTTAATTTTTTGATTTTTAATATTCATTTAAATAAAGTAATTTTAAATATTTTTTTACTTGGATTAATTTTTTTTAATTTTATCAATTAGTTTTAATTAAGTGATTTTTTATATTTAATTTTATGATTTTAAATAATTTTTTTAATTTTTAATAATTATTTAAATAACGTAATTTTAAATATTTTTTTACTTGAATTAATTTTTTTATTTTATCAATTAGTTTTAATAAGTTGATTTTTTATATTTTCAATAATTTTTTTATATTTAATTTTATGATTTTAAATAATTTTTTAAATGGATTTTTTTATTTTTAATTTTTATTTAAATAACGTAATTTTTTATAACTTAACGTATTTAATTTTTATGATTTTCAATAATTTTTTTTAATTTAATTTTATGATTTTAAATAATTTTTTAATAATTATTTAAATAACGTAATTTTAAATATTTTTTTACTTGAATTATTTTTTTTATATTTTAAATAATTTTTTATATTTAATTTTATGATTTTAAATAATTTTTTTAATGGATTTTTAAATTTTTATATTTTTAATATTTATTCAAATAACGTAATTTTAAATATTTTTACTTGAATATATTTTTTTTAATTTTCTCGATTAGTTTTAATTAAGTGATTTTTTTTATTTAATTTTTATGATTTTCAATAATTTTTTTATATTTAATTTTTGATTTATATAATTTATTTAAATAAAGTGTCGGTAAAATAGATATTGTTATATTTTTGAATCAATTTACCGACACTGAAAGTTTGATTAGTTCTATTTTCTGGATTATCTATTGATTTTTGTTCATTTGGAAAGTGATTATCGATTTGGATCAATACAAAATTTTGTCAAATGTTTGGTAGAAAAATTTGCCGACAATTAAAACTTTAAAAACTGTCTCATTCAAATGTGTCTATATATACACACATGCATCATTGGGATAAATAATAAGCAATGACGTAATCCAAGGACCCAGGCAATCAAAATAATCCATACTAAACATTAATTATAAGGGTTTACATATACTGAACGAGGAAATCAATTATCCCAAATCAATTACATCCCCCAATTTTTAAATGGCTTCACTCATTCTACATTACTTAGCATAAATTTCCCATCTAAATCTTTCAACAAATAATTATTTTTGTGAATTTTTTCTATTATTTCAAATGAACAACAATATCTATTGTCTTGTTTATTTCTAACATCTTCATTGACGAGTACTAATTCACTGACACCGAAAGTTCTACGAGTTCTATTTCTGAATTATTGTTATTTCTACGATTAACTGATTTGATGTTATTTAGTATTTCATTTCTTCTTGATTCTTTATTATTCGTTTCTGCTGGACTAACTTTCATACTTGTTTGCATTGTTGAATTGGTTCATAACTTTTGATTTCACGTTTTTCTTCTTCATTGTTAAGCCAGTGTTTTAGAAAGAAAGATGTCAACTTTGACATTGTTAATTTGTGCTTCAAGATCTTCTGGACACCTTTTTCGACCCTATTGATATAGGTTTCTACATAATCTTCTCTCTTTCGATAGTTGACTAGATTTTCTTCAAAAGTAAATCTTGGCCTTTTCAAATATTCTTTTTCTTCTGGAATTTTGTCATATTTGTTGCGACAATTTTCATCCAAATGTACTCGAATAATCACTTTTCTTTTGCTGTTGTCCAATTGAATTACTGAAAAATAGGATTCAATTTTCTCGATAAATTCATCCAGATCATCTCTAACAGAATATGTCTTCGGCTGTGGAAGGATTGGCAGTAATTCTTGAGTTGAAAGCGTGGTTGTCATATAAGAAGATAAAGATAGCAATATGTATGAAGAGTTTATTAGTGAAAGGCAGACAATATCCACTAAATGTGTGCCTACAGCACATGCATCACTGGGATAAATAATAAGCAATTACATAGTCCGAGGGCACCGATAATCAATGAAACATGCAGGCAGTCATACACATTCATTATAAGGGTTTACATTAATGGGACAGCGGGCAACTCAATTATCCCAATACAATTACATCGCATATCGATTAATAAGTTTCCCATCACCACATGTATATCCATGTCTATTGATCGTTACGCCGATGAAATGATTGTTGTTTAGATTGCATTGCTGAAAATTTTGCTGGCTGCCGCGCCCACGTCTAAATCCAAGACCGAATCAATCAATATCCTAACGGAAGTGGTGCCGGATGAAATGCCGTAAGCATATATATACATATATATAACCCATTAGCCAATGACAACTCGCCATTTAATGACGCCCATATTAAGGACAACTGTGGTGCAATCAATCAAGCTCAATTACGATGTCAATCGGCACAAGGAAATCATAGTGAAAGCCATTTCTGGACTGCTGCTATTGCTGCTGAAGCAGTTTAAATTGAATCACATCTATCAGGTTATCATCACCCATCGATCGATCTATCCATTTGATTCATTCCCTCATTTACAGTTCGAGTACATCTCCCAGCATCTGGTGTTTGCCAACTGCATTCCTCTCGTGCTCAAATTCTTCAATCAGAATATTCTCAATTACGTCCAGGCCAAGAATTCGTGAGATTTCCCGCATCACTTGTATATTTGTATTTGATTGTCGCCATTTCCGGTTTCAGAATTCAATCTATCGATTTCCCAGCATGTGTGATTGGTGAATTTTCGGAATTGAATGCCGAGTCCTTGGTGAGTTATTATTATTATAATTATTATTAATGTTGTTGTTATACTGGGCTTCCCTCGGTGCCTCCTGCAGGCATTCTACACACTTTATATTGGGTGGTGATAACTAGTGATTATTTACTACATTATTTATATGGTTATTTTGGCTGGGAAATTATCACATCGATTATTGATTTATATTATTATTATTGATTCAGATAATACCTATTCATTTATTGGTATTATTATTGATATATCAATGTTTATGATTTACAGTTTAAACATTATCGATTTATCAGTATTATTTATTCAAATATTAATAATAATTTAACAGTATAATTGATTCAAATATAGTCATTATTGATTTGTAGAATATCATTAATTTATCAGCGATATTGATTTAATTATTATTATTGTTGATTTGTATAATATTATTAATTTATCAGTCATATTGATTCAAATATTATTGTTATTGATTTTTATAATATTAATTTATCATCGATATTGATTCATATATTGTTATCGATTTAAATAATATTATTAATTTATCAGCGATATTGATTATGTCTGGTGCTAAAATTGGTCTTAAGAAAACAATTATTTCTATAATGCTGATATTAATATTATTATGTTTGCTCTGAAAACCGTTAGTTTGTATGTGTGATTTAGGAGGCCAATGAGCAGGGCTCCTACTGCTGGCGTAATGTATTTTCTTGCATAAACTTACTGAGAATCCTGAACATGCTCACCAAATGGAAACATTCTCGAACAATGGTAAGTTCCGCGCGCTAATATGTCTCACTGTCATGTCCTCGCTAGATGATGGTTGTATTCAAATCGGCCCCGATCCTTAAAAGAGCGCTGAAAGTTCGACAGGCAATGCTGCAGCTGTATGTGCTAAAACTGTTAAAATCACAAACTCGCTACTTCGGGCGGCAGTGGCGCAAGTCCAACATGCAGATAATGTCAGCCATTTACCAGAAGGTGCGACACAGGCTCACCGATGATTGGGCGTATGGCAATGGTATTTCCGGGCTTTGTCTATTCGGGGTGACATTGATTCTCATTGTTTGCGTTCCAGATGTCGATGCGAGGCCCTGGGATTTCCAGGCGGAGGAGTGCAGCTTGAGGGCCAATGTTAATCGCTTCAACAGCCGCAGATATGGTGGGGAAGATCTTGATCCGGATTTCGTTGCAGTTGACAAGAGTCTGTTGAGTGTCCTATCGAAACCGGTCCAGTTGAGTGAGGAATTCAAAAAGAACTATGAACAGTGGCTGGAACAAGAAGTTTATTCGGTCCCGATCAATTGGGATCAAGTTCTTGCTCATTAAATCTGATTTCGTTTGTATATTTCGCTTGTGTTATTGATCACTCTGTTCATCTGTACTGAATATCCAATAAAATTTCGACTTCATTTTAACCAATAGGAATTTTTAGATCAAAATAAAAAATTTATTGATTTTTGATTCATTAGAAAATTAATTATCGATTTGGAATCATTTGAAAAATTGATTTATAATCAATAAGTAAATATTTGATAATTTTGGTTCAATTGGAAAATAATTATCGATTTGGAATTATTGCTTTTAAATCAATAAAAAAATTTATGAATATTAGGTAGATTTATGTTCGATAATATTTATTTGAGTTCAAAATTTAATTTAAAAATCAGGAAAAGTAATTAATTAATTTGAAGGTCGAATTTGTTTTAATGCAGTATGTCATTCATCTTAAACATAAATATTGTGATATTCTTAGCTATTTTATTTAATCAAAATGAATATTAGTCAATTATACACTTAAATTTGATGTCACAAACAAATACACTTGCGTGCAAAATCGTAATATCTTTTATTTTTATAACAAGGTGTTGCACTAAGCATTTGATCGGTTGGGTGACCCTTCATTAGTGATCAGTGTACCTCATCGCTTCAAACGTTTCGTACAAAGTTGGGTGTGAGACCATAAGAAAAATGTAAATCAATATATAGGAATTTGGAAGAAAATGTAGACTAATTGGTCTCTTCTTTATCTGTCCTTGAAGTATAAAATTTGACCTAAAATACAAGTAACTGGTGAATTTAATCAAGCGGTGATAAATCGTCCAGAAAATGTTAAACTCATCTAGACAGTGAAAAAGTAGAGAATAAAGTCAGACTAAACTAATTAACATAATTATCGTGATAATAAAAAGATAACAACGGGAGGGCGAGAAAGTACGAGGAAACACTCAATCCCTCTTAACTCCTTCAAGCGTTTGACCTATTCTCATTTTTGAAAATTTTGAACCATTATCGATAAACATATTTATTGATCATTACAATATAATATGTTTTTCTTTTGTAGAAATTATCACCACCAAGATTAAAAAGCTCGAAGTAGCCAAGAGGCGGGAAGAAAATAGCAGCCTAGTGCAACAACTATTGACGGCAAACAAGGAACTAATCAAGATTACCGCCACCTTGTTTGAACCAACTCCCGTAAATAAACTATATAAGTAACTGAATGAAACACAGGAACGCTAAAGATTGAGTGACTTGTATTGGGTTTTAATAAGTCACACAAGTTCCTTTCACGAACTATAAAAGTAGCTGTTGAAATAGAAAATGTTGGATAAAAACTAATTTGAGCCCATAATTTGTTTGAACAGCACGATAATGCCTGTGTGTTTTTGAGCGGGAAAACTGAATATAGAAGGAAAAACGAAAAATTTAGAAGAAAAATTAAAAAACTAAATTAAGTTTTGATACTCAAAACGCAAAAAAAAAATAATAATAAATCAAAGGAATTAAAAAGTTATATTTTAAAAATATAAATTAAAATTCCTTGTTTTACCGCATCAAAACACACATGGAAAATCGTGATATATAAGACAGTGCTAAGCAAATTTCAGTACTTTTTCTTTTAAAATTTTTTTATTATTCTCAATCTGTACGTACTATCTACTTTAAATCTTTATATCGATCATTTGGAAGAAATTAGAAAGTAAACCTTGTTATTTTTAATGTCCATAATTTACTATTAATATTGTCTGGTACTATTTTGTATTATGAAATACTTTTTATCATTAAAAATTTTGTTCAATTACTAATTTGATTCCTATTTCTATATAGCATAATTTTATAAATTTATCTCAATTTCGGTTAAATTGAAATTTTCTTTATGATTGAATCTCCATCGCGAGGAATAAATTTGAATTAATAATTTTTATTACTATGCAATTTTCTTACTCACCATAATCCGCACGCACACAAGTCAATAAAATTAATTCTTTTTACCCTTGATTAAACCAGTGGTTAGTGGGAAACTCGCGGTGAAGGCGTTGCTGGAACTGCCCTATATTCTCCTTTCCTAAATCCCATAGCCCAACAATCGAAAGAGCACGTGATGGCCTTGGGAAAGGTTTAAATATAAAGTTTCCAACTAGAAGAAAAATAAAACGACAAAATTTAAGAGAAAATAACAGAGAATTAATGAGGAGAATCATACTAAAAATTAGAAATCGGTTGAATCAACGACACATAAAGTAGCATAACTACCTAAATGAACACACCACCAGCAAACAATAGTGATTTTGAATCTGAAAAGAAGCAAAATGTCAAAAATTGTCTATAGTCGTCAATAATAGAATTACGAGAGACCTTATTTAAATTTTCTTTTATTCTAACAGCATCAATTTTAAAAGTTTTACAAAATTATTTAGTACAAACGATATATAAATAAACATCTTATTTATCTTATTCAATTCGTTATACTAATATTATTGCTATTATAATTAATACTATTGTATAACTATTATCAGTATTAACTCTACTCTCATAATCGATATTAGTCGGACAATTATTATTATAAATAAATAACTAAATAAATTTGGCAACGATTTAATTAAAAGATAACGCCAATAAAAATTCTTCGTACGATATATTTCGACAGCATAGCTATCATCTTCATGTACACAAAACCAGCTAAAAATATTATGAATTAACTTTTAATTTAAACAAATTATTTTTTAATATTAATTTAACTTTATAATAAATAAACATTTAATAAATATTCAAATACTTTTAAATAATTTAAAATGTTATAATATCATGTTTAAATCATGTCTATGTATTGTTTTTAAAAAAAATTTTTTAAAAACAATACATAAACATGATTTAACATACTTAAACTATTTAAAAACATTCAAAACATTCGTAGTTACAGCACTTTGCACATTAATCACATATCACACGTTCCCAATAATTATTAAAACTTTTCAACAAAATTCTAAAATCAGACATTCCTATTTCACTTTTACAGCCTCTATTGTGCTCACTAAAATTAGTCAAATCTTTCAATCGACAATGCTCTAGAACTCGAGTACAGAGATGACGGGAAGTCTCTCCAATGTATATGGCACTACACTCATTACATGTAAATTGATAAACGAGATCAGAACACAATCCAACCGGAGTTTTTGATTTATTAATAAACATATTGCGTGCCTTACACGAATTAGAGACGATCTTATACTCTAAATTTCCCATCTGTTTACTTAACTTTGTTTTATAATTTGTAAAACCTTCAGAGTATGGCAATACTAAAACATATGTATGCTCAATTTTTTTAAATCCTAATATTTTTTCTTTAAAGCTAACTCAAAATATCTGGGATTATGATGTGAACCAGGGTGTCTCAAACAATGCTTCTACCACATTGGCCAAGTTTCGTGTACACGAGCATTGTTGTAGAGATCCTCCCAAAAATATAGCAGGGGTAAATTACAGTCTCCCTCATCCTTTCCATCATCAAAATGATGCAAAAATTTCAAAAAGTATTGGGTTATTATTATTGAAAGTCGGTTTCCTCTGACTCCTTGTGTCCTTTTCAAATCAAATAAGTAAACCCAACACAGATTAATTTTATTTGCACTTTACCACAGTTACAACTCTATCCGATTTATTTCAACGTTTTGTCATTACAATTTGTGATTTATTTGCACCTTTCAACCATCGAATAAATTTGATTATCTTAAGGTAGGTTATCAAATGGATAATCACCTTTTTTGATAGATAACTTTTGACTTTACTTGTGCTTAGACTCTTTTACTGACCTGACTTGACTACTCGTTTGTTTCGAGCCTTGGGCATTTCGTGTTTTTCGCTTTTCCTTTTATACTCCTGCTCAGACTGTTTTCAGACAATTATCAAAAACATTTGCTGCCATACTAAATTATTAAAAATAATTCTCACAGACCACCTTAGCCGACATTTACCAACAACGTTTGCTACATTACTAAATTACAAATTAGGAAATAATTACCTCTCCATAGATCAGTGGCGCCCATTTAATATTGTTTAAGCTAATTTACCCTTTACTATTATTCCGTATACAAGCAGGGTTTTCCTCATCACTCAGGTTTCCCATTGCCTCCGACTTCCATTGACTCGGGCTTCCCATTACTAATTAATTTTTTTTATTAATTTGTTTTTTGTCTTATATTATTTTCTAGGGACCCCTCGCTAAACTTTTATTATTATTTCTAAACTCGTCTCTCAATTTGTCGTTCAACCATACCAATTTTCCCTGATCAATACTACTTTCGAATTTTTGTAAATTTTTTTAATTAATGTGACACTTTTATCATTTTGGTGTTTTATTGATTTTACCGTGCTTTTTCGTAATACCCCAACATATCTCCTCCCTTTAATAAAGATTCGCAGTCAAATCTATTCATTTGATAATTATTTTTTGTATACTAGTCCTGGTAGAGTAATCTCAATACCATATTATCTGAAAATCTAACAATAATAACAATAATAATAATAATAATAATAATAATAATAATAATAATAATAATAATAATAATAATAATAATAATAATAATAATAATAATAATAATAATAATAATAATAATAATAATAATAATAATAATAATAATAATAATAATTGTAATTGGTATGATACGTTTCGATTGTTTGACATTTTAACAAGTGTTTAATAAACAGAAATGGACTAAATAGATTGTTCTTCATTTTTACTTTGATTTTAATATTTTTTTAATCTACTTGGCATATACTAACACTTTATGCTATTATTAATGTATATAGTAGATGAACCATTTCATTTATCTATATCGAATCACAGCAAAAATATAAATGAAATTTATTTTTCGGTAATAATAATTCACAATATTCTATAATAAATTTTATAAATTATAATAACAATAATATTAATAAATATTTATAATAATAATAATAAAGTGAATAATATCTTCAAAAAAATCAAAATTTTTAATTTTTTGACACTTCCTGCTCATATTATCTTAATATTTTTATTTCTTTTTGGGTATAATATGATAAATAGATTTAAAAAGATTTTGGTATTTTATTTTATTTTAATTTATATAATCAGAGAACAATGCTTTGTTATGCTTATTTTACATTAATATTTATTAGGTAAAAGAAATAATTTGTTAAAAATGTCTTTCGTAAGTATAGATATAATATATCCAATAAGCACAAGATAAAATTGTGATTCTATTTTGAAAATATTCGAATTAATGTAATACAATGTGTTTATTCTGCCTGCAATATAATTAATCAATAATAATGCTAATAATTAATAATAATTATGATAATAATAAAAACATGATAATAATAATAGCCGAAGGCTAATTTAATTTGAACATTTGTGATAATAATATTAATAATAATAATAATAATGACATTAACAATTTTCCACGGCGCCATTCAATTATCCTCACAAAGACGCCATTCAATTATCAATAACCATCAGGAAATTGTCTGGCGCCAAAACATACCCGAACTTCTTGACTGAATTTTTTTTTGTAATGAAAGTAGTAGGATGTGAGCCCGTCAGATACAACCCCCTGGCTTACGTAATTGTTACATAAAATTTGACCTCTGCACACGCTGTTGCTACCTGGAGCTTGACCTCTGTCCACTAGTTGCTACCTAGTAATTGACCTTTGGTCAATGACCTCATTGTTGGGCTCAGAGCCAAAATTAAAACAAAAATTACAAAACCAATTTAAACAAAAAGGGAAAATTTTGTAAATTAAAACAAAATAATTATTGTCGTTTGGAAATTGTCAATATGGCTGCTGTAACATAAGCACGCACCGCAAGAAGAGACCAAAAATAAAATAAAACATATTAATTAAAACAAAATAAAAATATAACAAAATTAAATAAAAACAAATAATTAATTAAAATCCTTGAAAAAGCCTACAGCTGCATACAGAAACATACGAGAAAAGAAATAAACTGCCAAAACCTTGCAAAATAAGGTTTAGAAAAAACACAGGCAGAAGAGGCGTCCAGAAAACAAAATATTGGGGTTAAAAAATAATATTGTAAGAAAATAATAATAAAAATAAAATCCAACAATAAAATATTAATATATCAAAAAATAAAGAAAAATATATAAAAAATTACAAAAATATTTTGAAATAAATAAAATAATTAAAAACCCCTAAAAATGGCGAAAAATCGCGAAAAATCGCCCATTGGTCGCTCACAGGCACAAAAACACTATATATACGGCAGTCATTTTCATAATTTCTAACAGAATTTTTGACAACCGAATTTTAGAAAACAGAATAACAGAATTTTAGACTACTAGACAAAATTTTTAGACATTCTTAGACGAACAGTGAATCACTTGTAGTCAAAATTTTTATGCCAATTTATGCCAATTTGGTTGCATGACTGTGGATCGTAAGTATTGTTTTTTTGTATAAATATATATTCCGGTGTTAAAGTTTTGATTTTATTCTGGATGGTTGTGGAATCTTTTGGTGCCACTGACAAGTCCCCCTAAAATCTTATTTATAATAAGTATTGCAATAGCTATCGATCAGGCAAATCCCGGTCCGGCTGGTGGATTAAGTTCCCTAGTTGTGATTGTGGGTCGCGCCTATCGAAACCTCGGTCGGTCCGCAGTAGGGTTTGGCAAAATTGCACAGGACCTCCACGCAGGGCATCGTAGAACGACTCGCAACGGCTGATGAAAATTGGTCGAGGCGAGCAGAAATTAAAATAACGGGAAGTGCGACTTTAGTTAAGCGGGAATAAAGTTTTGTAGGGAAAATTTAAAATATTTACGGAAAATTAATTAAAAATCAAGTAGGAAAGGATAAGATAGCATAGGAATGTAAATTTGCAAGTATCTTTTCCAAAAGTTGAATGATATAATCTGACAGAAGAGAGAAATGTTTAATGAAGTGACCGCAGAGGGTTGTAACTACTTAAAATCATGGGAAATGTATCATGAGTCAAGGAACTGTTAGTCAACTTTTTAATATAGGGAAAGATAAAGGTAAACTAGGACAAATGTAGTCGATACCGCGATTAAACAAATGAAATAGGAAATTTATCAAAAAATAAGGGAGGAACGCTGCCCAAAATTTTGAAGGACACATTAATAAACAACGGGTAAAGATGACAAATAAGTATGAGAATTGTAGGAATAGACGAGTAAGGACCAGGATATAGAAGGAGAAAGACGTAAGACCTTCCATCGGCAGTCCAGAACCCGAAAGTGAAAATATCATGAGGAGTAGTTCTAGAAATGGAGCTCACCTGCTCATGAATTTTCAACCCTTATGTACATTACCAACATGGCAATCACCATGGGTACATAGGTGGGATAGAATAATAATCTTGCTGGCGTTTAGGGGGTAGATACACAGAAACCCTAGTAAAAATAAATAAAAATCCACCCTGTTGGCCAACATCATGATTACGTCACTTGACCACTGGTCAGTCACATACTTATTATGTCACTGGTCAGTCACACACTTATTATGTCATTGGTCAGTCACACACTTATTATGTCACTGGTAACTACTCGGAGACACATTTATTACTTAACTGTTATTATGTCACGTAGTTGTGGACCAAAACATCTACCTTCTAGAAATTTCAACACACATACCCATCCTACCCATTCATCCCCATCCATACCCATCCATACCCATCCATACTCATCCATACTCATCCATACCTATCCATACCTATCGATACCTATCCGATCAGCACCGATCAGCACCGATCAGACTTAGCAAAATCACTCACTAGTACTATTCAAAATTTTATTAAATATAACAAGTTTGTTTCACAGTGAAAAGAATATGCTCAACATGAAGCATGCAATTCATACTGCAATCGTAGTAGAGAAGGATGAATTCAAATGTAAGTTATCAAGTATTTGATCAATCAGTCTCTTCTGCAATTGGCGTCTTCTGAATTTTCTTTTGCTTGATCTGATATGAGGATTCATCGGCGTCGTCATCCGGCATTGCAAATTTAAATTATGCAGTAATAAATACTACGAACTAAGCTCTGATTTGATTTTCTAAGTTTTCTAAATTCAATTACGACTTTTACAAAGGCAAAAGTCAGGTTAATAATATTGAATTTAAAGATAAACTACGAATGTAGTCTGAATCATTTCAAACAAATAAAATAATTCTGATCTCAATGAAAAAGTTTAAGTTAGTTTAAATATCCATTATTTTAAATTAATTGCAGAAGTCTGGTAGAATGCCATGAACATGGTAATACCATATTTTAGCTGAGTGCATGATATTGCTCATTGCACATTCTTTTAGCAGACCTTCTGTTTGAAGTGGTTCAATGCCAAGTTTACAAATCAGATCATAAGTTGATGGAGGAATCGACCCTAATGCACCAATAATACAAGTGTAAAGCTCTACCTGATAATCAGGTTTGGCTACCTGTAATTCACTCTGAAGCAAGCTATATTTCTCAATATTTGCCTTATCAGTCAACTCAAAATGTGAAACAGAATCCATTGGACACTTAATATCAATCATGAATGTTCTTTTTCTTTCAGTATCAGTTATTATAAGATCGACGCGTTGTTTAGAATTCAGGACAAGAGAACAAGAATGATCAACCACGACAATAAAATTAGGATTTTTTAGATTATTCGTTATTATCTTTATACAGTCATTGTGTCTCTCTAATGTCAGTATTTGGTGAATCTTACATGACTGTAAGGCATGAGACATAGTTTCATCCTCTTTCTCACAACGTGATATATTATAAAATTTTATTTACATGAAATTTTCAATTGTTAATTATATTATTACATAAAAAATTATAAAATAATAATTAAACATTATAAATTAACATCAAACACGTCTTAAAAATAAATGTTCAATCCTAAATTATTTAGCTTACTGACTATTTTGTTAGTAATATATTACGTAACAATTTTATCAAAATAATCATAAAACTTTAATAATTTTCATGAAAATTTAAGTTTAAAACCATTATAGTATATTGATAGTTTATTTAATTAAAAATAAGTCACTCAAAACTTAAATTTTATCACTGGATTTACAATATTTTAAGAAAATAATTCAACAAGTTTAAAATTTCAACTTAACTAAATGTAAAAAATTATACAAGATTTACTTTACCAATTTCTATAAAATTTTAAATTTACATCAAATAAAATATACAGATTTATTGCTGCTGAAGCAGTTTAAATTGGATCACATCTATCAGGTTATCATCACCCATCGATCGATCTATCCATTTGATTCATTCCCTCATTTACAGTTCGAGTACATCTTCCAGCATCTGGTGTTTGCCAACTGCATTCCTCTCGTGCCCACGGTAGGAGTTGAACCCCTCAACGAATTATTATCGATACCACTGATGTAAGAATTTTGAAAATAACTCATTCAAGATAGGATTTAAACATTGGATTTATAAAGTTTATGAAAATAACCCATCATAGGATAATTTACATGTAAATACTTAACCAAATTCTATAAATTTATAGCAAATATACTGTTTCTAATAAAAATTCAATATTTTGATAATAATAATTCACCAAGTTAGGATTTGAAAATACTAATTTACAAGTTCATTCGACTCTATAAATTATTAGCGATACCATCAACTAAATTCGTTGTAACAACTATTTTAGTGTTTTTATGAAAATAAGTCACTGGGTTTACAAATGAAAGTCACTGAGCTAACTATATAAATTGATAAACAATAATCGATCCATGAGTTTTATATCAATATTTTTTAAAATTTCACGCATACTGGATTAATTAATGCTAATAATAATGCTATTGATAATAATAATTTAACTTTCACAATTAAAAAGATAATTTTTCACATGTAAATTTATTACAAACACGCATTACATTGTCAATATCAGTCATGTGGATACTATTGATATCTAAATATTAATTAAATGTTGATACCAAAACGTGTAAAATTAGATTTAAATTCATTAACAACATGCTAATTAATTTCGAACATTAAAGCTTTATGTAACCAAAAATTGATTAAATAACCATTAAAAATTCATCATGTGCTACATTTTAAATATTTCAATAATTTATGATTCAAACTATGTATATTATAATACTTTTCGATAAATTTATGGATAAACTATTACATGATTTGTTATAAAGTTATTTAAAAGGTTAAGAATTTTAACCCTATGTGAAGAAATATGTAACAATTTTAACCCAAAGTAATGAAATATTTAATAATTCTAACTCTAAATAATGAAAGAAGACACGATTTTAACCCTAAAAGATGAAATATAACTTTGAACCCTATGTGATTAAAAGTTATAACCTTATGTATACCAATAATTACTAAATACCAAGTAAACACATGTCTTTAATAAAGAGTAGTTGGTAAAAAACATACATATATTTAAAAATCGTTGACAATTTTTAAGTACCAGTTAAAAATGGTTTGAAAATATGAATAAATATTTTAATTTAAGAATATTAAATTGAAAATCTCTATTGAAATTAGATTAAAAAGTATATAAATTTGTAATTCTTCAATTTAAATAAACTCGTAAAATTATTGATTGATTAAATGCAATTGTTAATTTGGAATATTATTGACTGAACTTATTTTTCAATAAAAAGTTATTCTTGAAACAACATAAAAATCATATTTCAATATCTTTTCTTTAAATTAATTTTGAAAAAGTACAAACCAAATACTTGATTTTGATTGGTTGTTACTATTGCTATTGACAACGACATTATTTTTCGATAAATTTAATCGCTAAACTCAAAATACTAAAAAATTTATCAATATATTAAAATTATAACAGTTTTCTTGAAAATTATTTGAAAACGTACAAACTATTTTTTAATAAAACTATTATTAAACTAAAAATAGATGAAAAGTTGAATAGATTTATAGATATATTTATTGTAATTTTTCTTGAAAATAATTTGAAAACATACAAACTATTTTTCATTAAACTTATTATTTAACTTAAACCGGTTGTTGAAAATACTAATAAATTTATCAATGAAAATTATTACAGTTTTCTTGAAAATAATTTGAAAATGAAATTATAGAATACTTGATTTTGATTGGTTAATTCTATTTATTACCAATGACAACGACTCAAATTATTTCAAATTTTAATGTTCAAATTATTTTCTAAATATTATTGGTACCGCATTGATTAGTCGATAGGAAATCATAGTATTCAATCAATAAATCAACAAAAGTCATTTAAAATTAATATAATGTTGAACTTATTGCTAATCACCGACTTATTTTATTTAACACTTATCCGAATCTAATTATATGCATTGTAAAACACTACAGGTAATAATTCTTTGATGCTCCTATTAACATTACAACTTTTACATCCTGGACCAATATATTTTCCTGTAAAATGGTCATGGTCTCTAACCTTATCTACTATGTTCTTATTACAAAAATAACAATATTCACAATTATCAAATGAATATTCTTCAAAAATTCATGAACGTAGTTTTGACCAATGAAATGATGGTAACTTGTCATATCAGTGAAGTTGTTGATTAATAAGAGTCCATCAGAAATTGAAAAATGTTTTTGAAAATAAAGGTTATCTTTTGGTAAAATAGATTCAAAATCTGCATAGATAACGAAATGAGGTGTTTTGACCAGTTTTTGAACTCCAAATATTTATTTTTTGGTAATGTATATAGCGTAGTACCCAACTGATTTTTCTTACATAACTCTTGGTGTTTTTCAAAGGATTTTGGCTTAAGAAATCCATTTAAACAATTTTCACACCATTTGCAACAAATTCGAACATTACAATCATTATTTTTATGACAATTCATCAAGGATTGTAAATTAGTTACTGCTGTATAATGATATTTTTCACCCTCCTTTATCAATAATAAATAAATTGGATCCAATCCAGTTACTTTTGTTCGGTGAATTATATTTAAATATGGATGCTTCATTATAAGTTCTTCTCTATCCTCAAAATTTTCGTTATTATAAATCATTACATTAATTGCTAAACCAGGATTTTTCTTCACAAAAGTTGGAATATCACACAGTTTTATTGACATATCGTTAGGATCGTATACCAAGTCATTCATATACGGTAAATATTTTCTTGGTCTATCTTTCTTGATTTTATCAGATTTCAATACAGCCAAAACACTATATATGAAACATAAATTATTGGTATTTTGTACGTTAACTATTATCTTTTTACCTATTAGAGCTTTAGGTGTTGGAATATAATTATGTCCAGATAACCTAGATATATTAGAAACTTTGGTTACCTTGAAATTTACTTCTATTATTCGGTTTATTTTCCAACTACTTCCTAATTCTGTTCGTTCAACAATCTTTTCATTTATTTTCTTTATAAACTCATCAAGAAAAGTTGTAGTCACTGAAGCAGCGAGATTTGATATACTATCTACTTTGAGTTCCCCATCTTTCTCAAATTCTACTTGGACTCCAAATTGAACTTTTGAATGTTTCATTTCATTTAATGTAATTCTTAATTTTTCCAAAAGAGAAGGGTGAAGAACTATTTCATTAACATTATATCTTCCGATGTTCACTTTTATAATTCGATGTGAGCGTAGTAAATCATATTCAATTTCTGGTTCAACAATAATGTCACTTAACCCTAGTCCAATTTGTAAATCATCTTTAATAAATATTTTTTCAAGTATTTCAGATTTTATGGTGCTTTTTCGTTTCAAACTGTATTTAAACAATGATTTTTTATCCGTATAAAATTGATATATTACTGACCATTTTCATGTAAAACTCTACATTTTTCTGCACATACTCAATATTTAGCGAAAATATCTACTTTAAATCAATATATTACTGATCATTTTCATTAAAACCCCTATATTTATCTGTACATACTTGATATTTAACCATAATATCCTCGTAAAAATTGATATATTACTGATCATTTTCATAAAAACCCGATATTTATCTGTACAAACTCAATATTTAGCAAAAATATCTCACTTTAAAATTGATATATTACTGATCATTAAAACCCTATATTTATCTGTACATACTCAATATTTAGCCATAATTTATCCCTTAAAATTGATTTATTACTGATAATTTTCATGTAAAATGTAACATTAAATGATTATTTCAACTCAATATTTACCTTTGATTAATTTCTTTTAACACTGTATAATATGAAATTACTTATACTGATATCCAAATTATTATTACGTCATAATTAATGGATTAAATTTCTCACTCAATATTTCCCCTAGTAACTTACTACATCTAAACTCGATATTCCAACTTGTAAAGCATACTAGAATTGATCAAAATTCCAATCCATAGTGATAAATCTGACATAATAAATTTGTATGCATGGTAAACGTATTTAACAATGTGAATTATTTCAAAAATTGAAAGCTAATAAATTTCTCTTTTCAACGGCCGATTGATTGAAGCTCATAGGACATTTGATAGCAGCCTTTCGTTTGCACATAAGCCAGAGGTTGGATTTATTTTTATTTTATTTTAACTTAATTTATGTTGCAATAAATTATTTTTTAATAATAATTTTTAAGCAATTAAAATTAATTAATTTTTTTTTAATTTAAAAAGATATTTTAATAAAAATACTATTTTAGAATTGATTAGAATTTAAGATAATTTTTTCATAATAAAAGAAATATTTTTATTTAAATAATCAAACTGCAATTTCGTTAATAATAAATCATTTGTATTACTTTTTAAATGTAATAATAACTTTTTCATTTGTCAAATATTCTTATCTTTGAATTTATTGAAATAGAAATATTTTTCTTAATATTTAAAATTTAATTTTAAAAATTCGATCTTATTAAATTTTAAAACTGTAGTTTAGTGTCCAGTTGTGTATTTTTTTTATTATTGAAATTTTGTAAACTGTGCTTGTGTGTATTTATTTATTTCTCTAATTTTTCGTGCTCGTCCATATTATAAACTCATATTTAATGATATCACTGTAATTCAATGTCCATTTTGTCAACGACACACTCTTTTATTATAGATTAATTTTATTTTTATTATTGAAGATTTAATTTATTGTCATTTGAGCTCTTATCAAATGCACTTTGCTAATAACTTATTTTGGAACAACAAAGAAAATTTATTGCAATAAAAAGGTTGAGGCAAGCGTTGTTTGAACTGAAGTACTTTATCATTATTTTAACCTCATTTGTAGGATAAAAATATACCAGTATTATTCTGTGTTTTTTTAACCTCATTGAAAAATAAATAAACTGATTACAAGAATTTGTTGATTTATTAAACTTCTTTATTTTTCAGTTGCCAAATATGTCATGCATCTCTGTTATATTGTTTTGATTTTTTTTAAAAGTTAACCAATTAAATGTTTTACTTGCAATAAATGTCAACACATACGGATCTTATAAGTCACGATTGGTATAAGTTGTATATTAGAATGCTCCACTCCTCCTGCTGCTTACGCCAGGCTGCAGACATGGGGTGGTTCTTCTTGTGCGTCTCATATCCCGAGGTTCGAGATCTGAGACTCTCAAGAACTGATAATAGTAATAATAATATTAAAAGTAATAGTATCAATAATAATAATGCCAATATCACTTATATACTAATTATGATAATAAGTATAAAATTTTGCCTGATAATTATATTCTTTGTCTTACACATTTTTGTTTCAGTGTTCATGCTTTTTATTTATTTATTTTTGTTACTCACTTATTTGTTTTATTATTTTTTTCTATGGGACAACATAAATCGAGAGAACGAGATTCATTAAATTACTATTTTAAAAATAAATAATATAAATAACATTAATTTTTTATTTCATTTCGAGTTTCAAAGTTTTAGAACCACATTTATAATGAATGATAGTTTCTTTCTTTCGATACGTGAGTCGATTTATTGTGATATTTTCTCTACTGTCATTCTCCAATGAATCCAATGAAGCATTTATTTTTCTGTTCCTTCGTGAAATAATTGGCCCATGCTCAAATTTTGGTATGATTCGATGAATCGGTTCGTTGATTATTAGAGCCAGACTCTCCTCAATTATTTCAATGCTTTCTTCAATTGACCATTTCAATTGAACGGTTTAGGTTTAACTATCGATTTCCATATCCTCTGCTGCCGTGAGGTCAATTTCTTCCGTAATTCCGGTCATTGATGTTGAAGCGGTGTTGTGAAGCTTCCGATATGCTTCCAACGAATATTTCCTTGATGGCTGCTTTTTTGGTATTTCGATATCATCGATCCACAGTTTCTCAATTTGCAAATATACTCTTCTTATGTTCTTTACATCTTCAAGGACTGAGTGTACGTCCACCTGCATTTGATCTCCAAACATCTCCTGGACAACAGTTTTCAGTTTGAAAAATTCTCCTCTTCTGGACATTCCAACCTTTTCCAATGCTTGCGCTGTAGCCAAATCTCGAATGCCATGCAACTGGTCTATCCAAAGTTTCAAATATTGTATCTCCGCATGAAGGTCGTGGCCAATTAATATTTTCCCAACGACCAAATTTTGAACTTCCTTCATAATTGCATACTGGTCATATTGATTCCTACTTGCAACTTCCGTTATTCCATAAATTTGAGAATTAAAATGCCGCAATTTTCTTCTTGGAGTTAGGTACACATCCTTTATTGTCTTGCCATAATAATTCATTATCGCAATAGATAACAGTACCATCTGTTTGTTTTCCGATGTCCCATATTCCGCATCAATGAACGAGATCTTGTTTCTTATCTCCTCTTGATCCATTTCGTTTCTTAAAAATGACATTCTTTTCTTTAGCATCTGTTTAAAAATTGTTAACAATTTTTCATTCACAGGTAGTGTCGATATCATCTGCGGTACTTCTTGAGCTTCTTTTTTAATTCTGGTTTCTAACAAAATCAGTGCATTTTCATTTGTGGCTCTCAACATTTTGTTCATTGCATCTGTCTCCATTTTCCATGACGACCTTGATGTACTTCCCACCATATCTCCTGATTGTCATCGAGCATTTCTACATTTTCCTTGATAATGTGAAGCATGAACTCTTCCTTTTTTGTTGCATTTGTTTCCTCAGCCAATTTTATTCCATGATTTTCTATTCAACCTGAATATTTGTATCTTCAATTTTTCTGTCATCATCACGTCATTTGGGATCTGTGAGTTTTCCTGGATTCCGTCCAACATTGTTTCTATGTAGTTTAAGGTAGCTATCATAAATTGTCCTCGCCCATTGAATTTGTACCATTACTAAAATATAGCTAGTTAATTATTTTCTAATTTAAAAGTTGACACTAGAATCAAGGTGAAGTATTCAAGGGATACTGCATTAACTGGTAGCGGTATAAATAATAATATTAATAAAAATTAATAACCCATCTTAATTTGAATTTTATACTAATTTTATTTACTTTTTTGTCTCTTATATACCCCTTGATAAATTTCCTTTGCCTCAAAATTTTCTACCTGCGCAAATTTTGCTTCCCCTTCTTTGCTCTCAGCAGCCAATCAAACCCATCTATGATCGAAAGGTGCAAATTTTTACATTATCCCAAATTAAAAGTTATACTTACACTGTACTACTACATTATCATAATTGCATGCAAAATAAATGTATCTTACTACACGAATGTTTCCTCATAGAAAATCCAAGGTCTTTGGGCCATGGATTGACGTTCAAGACGTTGCTTTAGTTTATGATGACATGCTAGCAATGGAGAAGAAAATTGATAGAAAATGATATCACACTGATTGTACTGATCGATAAAATTACACATATGATTTCATTGTTATCAGATAAAGATGATGTAGTATTGTTTTCACGAATTTGCACATTAGCCATATGGTCATTGAACGAAGATAATATTGTTTTTTGTTTTCGAATATTTACATTAGAGATATGAGAATAATTGGTGTTCTTGATGAGTTCCGTTGAATTATATACAACTCGAATGAATCTTGTTTCGACAAAAATTATTTCCCATGGATTGAAATTTGATATTCGTTTGTAATACTTGATTTTTAGCATCACAATTTTTGAGTTTGATTTAAATCGCATTTGCTGAAAATTAAACATTTTTAAGGTAAAGTTACTTGTTAACGTGGCTTGGATTTTCCCACAATAATAAATCACAACTTTTTCATTAATACCTCTTGCCGTGGAATGTTTAGTTTTTGGTTAACTAGCTGTAAATGAACTTGATTTGTTTTGTTTTGCAACAATATTGATTTTCAACTAGTATAGATCTTGACGCAACGGTCATTACTCTTTGTACCCTTATCTTGCAATACTTTTTCGTAGTAGTAAATTGCTATATCATAGGTATGATGCAGTCTTAGATTCACATAATGCACAAGAGACTTTCTGACATTCAACGTATCGATTATATAATTCTGTAAAACTATTTTCAATTGTTGGGAATTTCGGGGCTCCTAATATATATTGATTCAATTCAGCACTGGTTCTATGGAAGCATAGTTATTTAGATTTTTTGTCCATATTTCAATATGCATCAGATTATTTTCTCAATCTTCATGATTCCTTTTTGAAAATATTTTTGCTCCTTTTTATTATTATCGATATCATCGTTATTATCGTTACTGTGATCACTTGCTGCACATGGAGATACTTCGCTTCTTTGATCGGTTTTCAGTTGTGCTCTCACACTTGCCATTTCTCTATATTGATGATAAGTAATGAAAAATCTCGCTATAAGTTGAAAACAACCAATAATCATTTTCCATGACCATCCGGATATTGCATATATTCTATGAGTCGATAATATTTGCAACATTATTACCTTTATTATTTTGATTACAACATAGAATCCAATTAATCCTGCGCATGCTTGTCCTAAAAACATGAATTTCCCATAGGTCTTTTTCATCGTTTTATATGTTGCCTTTCTAAAGTGATCTGGTGTTAGAAGGTATTCATAATTGACTTTACCTTCCCTGTTAGGCAATATTGTATCAATCATTTCTGAAATTACACGTTCCTTTTTTGACGGAAATAACAAATTTCCATGAGCCTCTTCGATATCCTCGCTTGCATAGAAACCCGTTTGTGCCATCTTATTTAAGGATGTAAAATTTTCAATTTCTTTGGGTATACATCCGGACATTCTGCCATGTCTACAATCGAATAAATTTTCCCTATTTCTGTTTGGGAACAATTGTAAGCTGTCATACCTGTAGCTTGTGCAGTTATTGTACATAAAATAAAGAGCATAACTATTGCCCATATAAATATCATCTTTTTTCTTAGCCCTGGGCAACCCCTATTTGTATGGTAACTTTATTTCATCCCTTTCATTTACTGTAAGATCATTATTCAACTTCTTCTAACCTCCATTCTTTTTAACCCACTCTATAAAATATTCGTTTGAGATTCGTGCTATCAAATTTTCCAAATTATCCGTTTCTGCTATCACATGAGCTCCAATTTCTAAAACCATATAAGTTAAACTTGTTAACATTACTTCTTTATCAATTCCATTTTTAGTCAATTAATTTCTTATCACGAAATTTATCTTTTTCTCCAAATCTTTGCACGACATTTTGAAGTCTGTTTTTCATTTCAGTTACCATATTTTCTAACTCATACTCTACATCCACTTTTTATTTCAAACATCGGATATACTGCATTAATCAAGTCCATTAATATTATTTTTGTTTCATCAACTTCCTATTCAATTCTCACTAGACTCTGCTTTATGTCCTATAAAGTTCTAGGTTTCCTAACAATTATTTCACTATTTATTTCACCTCTTGGTGCCTCAAAAATCTTTTGTTTTTCCAAGTGTTCTACCTGAATTTTATTATTAGATTCATTTCCTTCCTTTTCACTGAAAATTTCATCTACTTTTTCTCGTTCTATTCCGTTTACGTTATCTTCCTCTATATCTGTATTTCAATTCTCCGAATTATTCACTGAGTCTACTTTCTGTTCTTTTATTGCTACTACACAATTCACTAAATACCCTGCCCTTCCCTCGGCATCTAGGTATCCGTTTTCATCTAATTCCTGTGGCTTAAATCCACAATCATATAAATATTCATCATCATCTAACTCTTCATCTTTGAACATCAATACAATAATTCCATCTTTTTCTATTCGGTTAGCAGCTCTTTTTCGTAACTTCTGAACCTTTTTACACCAATGTTCCCCTACATACTCTGTTTTTCCGCAATCTTCATAATCTATTGCTATAATAAATGGTTTTAATTCCATTCCAGTTTCTCTTAATTCTCTACCAAATCTTCGCAACGAACATTTTAATTTTTCTCCATACCTCGATTTATCATATAAATATGGTAGTATTATGTTTACTATTTCTATTTTAGCCTTTTCCTCTAGTTCTATTTTATCAATTAATTTTAATTTCTCCGAAATTTTAAATCCATCCCAATTACATAAAGCATCTCTTAAGTCTCTTGTTATTTCTTGTGAATCACTCATTTTCGCTACTTCTTCTCTAATCATATACTCAACCTGCAATTTATTTTTATTTCCAGGTATAAAACCACAATCTATTAAATCGTCTTCTAAATATCTATTCTTAAATTTCACCTTTATTATCTGTCTTTCATTATTTTCTTTTAATCTATCTTTTAAATCTTTAACATAATCTTCTATTTCACAGTGAATACAGATCACACTATTTCTACTTTCATTTACAACATCAATAAAAATAAAATCTAACCATTTATTTTCTCTGAACGCTTTCCCAAATATTTGCATCATATTTGCTATTTCATCTCTATTCTTTGAATTTACCTCATAATAATCAGCACACAGTTCAATTACACTTTTCAATTATTGTATACTCAGTGACATCTGACTCAATTTCAGTAATTATGTCATTATTTTAGACGTTTCCACTGCTCTCGATTCTATTAATTTATTAATTTCAACATAATCATTATTGCCTTTTCACCTTGCAAATCATCTTTAATCAAGAATGGTGAAAAATATCATTATACAGCAGTAACTAATCTACAATCCTTGATTAATTGTCATAAAAACAATGATTGTAATGTTCGAATTCGTTGGAAATGGTGTGAAAATTGTTTAAATGGATTTCGTAATCCAAAAGCCTTTGAAAAACACCAAGATTTATGTAAACTCTTACCAGTTTGTTAATGACTCATTAGTTAAGGCTGTGAAAACTTTGACTAGTTTACCTTTAACGAGATCTGTTTTTACCGGTACCATTGTTAATGAAAAAGGTACTTTTCCTTACAACTTTGCCACTAGTTTAAAAGTCCTTGAAACTACTTATGAATTGCCTCCAATCTGGGAAAGAGTGAGTGAAGTTGAATATGAGAAAGCTCAATTAATTTGGACTGAAACTAAATGTGTGAATTTGCTCGACTATATGATGGTGTATTTGAAACTCGATTGCTTTCTTTTGGCTGACTTTTTCCAACAATTTCGGTCAAAATCTATAGCTCATAATAGATTAGAGCCTTTGAATTATTTTGGTATTCCTGAAATGTCTAGGATTTCTAAGTTAATAACTTTAGATAAACCAATTGAACTGTTTCAAGACATGGAAATTTATCATTTTTATGAAGGTGGTATTCGTGATGATCTTACATTTGTTAATAAGCATTTTTTAAAAACAAATGAAAACACAGAGTTGCTTTATATTGAAATTAATAATCTTTATTGTTGGGCTTTAGGTCAACCTTTACCTTGTGAAGAGTTTAGTTGAATACTTGATAGTTTTGAGAATATATCACCTGAATGTTTGTCTTTGAACTTTGATTCGTTGTCTTATGGGTATACTCTTGAAGTGGATATTGAAATGCCTTCTAATCTTCAAGATAAATTGAATGATTTCCCTATTGCTGCCGAAAAAATGAAACCTGTAGGGTCTAAAGTAGAAAAGTTGTTGTTGACTCATTACAGTAAAAAGAATTATATTATTCATTGGAGGTTGTTTAAGTTGTACTTGATTCTTGATGTAAAGGTCACATATGTAAATAGAGCTGTAAGATTCAAACAGTCTCCTATTTTTAAAAACTACATTGATACCAATACAGAACTAAGAGCAAAAAGTATAAATACACTAAGTAAATATTATTATAAGTTGTTAAATAATAGTTTGTACGGTAAAAACAGAATGAATTTAAGATTACTAGGTTGTGTAAAAAGTTCCCGGGCAGCTTTGGATTAGAATTTCAACAGATAGAATGACAATGAAAGCAAACAAGATTAACCAACAGTTTTATTCGTCAAAGTAAAGCAATGATAATATACTAGGTCGTGTAAAAAGAGTTTTTTAACTTATAACTTCCATGTATGCAAAGTGCTTTGTAAATTCACTTGCTGTTGCCGTCCGGGAATTTCTTGCATGACCTAATACGTAATACAGAAAAGAAGATAATAGCATATGCTTCCAAAACAATTTTTCAAAGAAGTGTCAAAATTGTTGATGATTTAATTGCTGCTTTGTTAAATCCTGACTCGGTATTTTTAGATCGACTGAGTTATATAGGTCAATCGGTCTTGGATTTTTCTAAACTTTGTATGCATGAACTCCAATATAAGAACTTGGAAAAATATCGACATCAGTTTAACTGTGAAATCAATATTGTTGCTGGTGATACAGGCTCTTTCTTTATAGAAATAAAGCATTGTAAATTGGATATTCTTTTGTCTGAAATGGTAAAAGACAATCTTTTGGATACCTCTAATTATCTGTCTAATCACCTACTTTACTCAAAAAGCTAGATTCTGTCATCGGTAAATTCAAGGACGAAAGTAAAGGAGAAGGTTACGATGAGTGGGTATTCCTTAGACCAAAATGCTACAGTTTGTTAGGAAATTCGAAATGCCTAAAAGCTAAGGGAGTAACATTAAAAGATACAGAGTTAACACATAAATCATACAAAGATTGATAATAGAAAAACTCTACCTCTATAGTGCCTCACTTTCGTATTGGTACAAACAATCACCAACTCTATAGTTTTAAAACTTCAAAGGTTGCTCTAACAAACCAAGATGATAAAAGGGTTTGGGTAGAAAAGAATGTAAGTCTGGCATACGGTCATTATATGATAGAGAATGGTAATGAATAAACAGAATATTTTCTCACATATTTATCCAACAGTACATCCAACCGATCACCCAACAGCACATCAAACAAATTATCGGATCGCACATTCAAAACATGTCAACCAGCTCACCCAAGAGCACATCCAACAGCCTATCCAACCGCTCATCTAACAGCTCATCCAACTGTTTATTGAATTAATAAATGTAAACAACTTATTAATTTCTTATTAATTATTTTTATAATTGATGTATTTATGTAATTTTTTATTTTTTAAGAGGGAGTACCATAAAGTGAACCAGATGGGACACATCTACCTACTAAAATGATTGCTGATGAATGATACAGTGAGAGGCTTGAAAGTTTGGGAAATCCTTGTCTGTCACCAGCAAGCCAGTTTTCCTTTCTAACATTGAGGGGCACCATCAGTGGTAACTGATATAAACTTCTTAATGTCGATACCATCTTTTACTAAACATTCCTTCAGTTCTTTGTATGTATCTTCACCTCTGGTTGTATTTTTTAGTGGAAGCAGTACCAACAGTTCTTTTAAAAGTTATCCTTTACTTCAAATTGAATCCAAATTATGAGCTGTTTTATTTAAGTTGTTTCGCAAGATTCATCCAACGCTAAACTGAATCTAGATGCTTCCCTCAAACCGCTGCACAGCTGCTTGCATATGTCATTCTACAGTCTGATGGATAACTGAAGATCTGAAATCTGTTTCTTGAAAACATCTTTGTTTTTAAGCTCAGCAAACAAAGAATCGGCACATTCTTGAAAACATTGGTTAACTGTCGCCATCTGAATATGCTTTTTGCTTTTTTAGCCAAACTCAGCTGAATTTTAAGGATGCCTCTGTTACACAGTCACTTGCGGTCAGAAGTTCTCTGAAAACATGCAGCTAGCCAAGAAAATTATTTTTTAAAGAAACAACTTTTTCTTCTCTCACCTTTGTACCAAGTGGATAATTCTTTTCGAAATTACTATACATGGACGTGTACTACACGTCGTGTAGTGTCTCTGTAGATTGGTCATTTTCAAAGCTGATATGGAGTTTTGACACAAACCGACTTCTCACCAAGCATTGTAAACAAAAATTCAAGTTCTCAAGATGAATTGAACAAACGATTTTCTTACGTAACTTTTTGCTTTCTGCTGCTCATTACTGAATATATACTCTGGTTTGCGTCCTTTTTTTGCAATACCGTAATATTATGTTTTAGAAAATTAAAAAATAATACAAATTATTAATTCTGCACATGCACTTCCAATTTGACAATAACTGGTAAGTAAGTAATGGTGGGGGTAAGTAAGTAAATAAGTTAGCTAATTACTCTCAGCAATTTATAAATTTATAAACCAGGCCTCCTAGTAGTTAAATAGTCAGTTTAATCTTAATATATTCAAAATGTTGAATTTAGTGTAGTCGAAAAAATGCAGTGAGGTTTGATATAAGGTGGATTATTCATCTATGTTGGCGTCAGTTTGCCCCGATATACTATCTCTCTCAGTGGTAATTTTTCTTATTATTATTATCTCAGTTTTATTCACATGTGTTACCTCCAGTTTGCCTTGATATATATTTACTTTGTTCGATGGTAATATTATTATTGTTATTTCAGTATTCAGTTTACCACAGTGCTTTCAAACAATTTGAGTACGAAAAAACAGTCCTCTTTATGGTGGTTATTTTTTAATATGTGGTATAGCCTACTTTATGGTTTTGAGAAAGTGTAATGGTACTCTTTAGGACTATAATTTATGACTGTATAACAAATAAGAAAACATTTATTTTAACAGTTAAATAGTCAATAGCACTCAATAAGCATTGTTGATATGCACAATTTAGATGATTTCCATTTTCTGTGATTTTGCGTAAGGTTTTGAAATGATACAATATTAATCGTAAATTCGGGAAGCTTTTACTTTCCTTAACTTTTTAATTTGTTCTTTACAACAGCCAACATATATGTTGGATCGATCATGTCTTCTTCAACATTAGTTGGAGTAACAGTTTCAGTTAAATCATCATCATTTATAAATTTTTTACATCTTGCCACTTGTAAAAGATGCTCCCTTGATAAACAAACTTCATCAGCGGCTAAATCCCATAAAGCTGGAGTATAAGGTGTTGTGCCATAGGTTTTCAATAAGACAATACCTTCAACATCCAAACATTTAATAAGTATATCATCTTTTTCTTTCATTTTAAGTTTATCTGTACCAAGATAATCAGACATTGCTTAGTTGTATTTATTTAAAATTTTAAATCAAAGACAATTTTGCATAAATTCAAATATTTATTCAATAAACAAAATTTCAAAGCTTCTTTTAAAGTGTCCTTTACTTTATAATTTAAAACACCAAAACGAAAAATTAAAAATACAATTAATTCACTAATTTACAAAATTTAATTCAATCAATTTTATATATAAAAAACTATAAAATTTATACATATTTTTTTTCTTTTTTATTGTTCAACAGCTAACATAGAAAATATTTTCATTTGTCATTGTTTTTAAGTATTGATCATTAATTTCCAAATTAATGTAAACACAATGTATAGGCTCTAAAATATTATTCACATTCCATAATACATAACTCTCTAACATTATCAAATTGAATATCGATGAAATAACACGTCATTTTTACATAGCACATATTTTAATTACAATGTTTATACATTAACCATGCAAGACAATGTTGACCACAAGTAATAGTTAATGGATGTTGAAACCGAATTTTGTTGTAATCAACTGGTTTTTCAATAGTTTCTAGTTTTTTGATCACAAGAGCGGGATAATAGAAACCCATGGAGTCAAAAACATATTTTTTAGGTTTTACATATTCACCAATCCAATGTTCTCCTTCAAGAGTTGGTGAATGAGTGTTGACAATTATAGCCTGATTGTTTTTTAAATAAAGAATTTTGTCTAAAGGATACACTCCAACAAATTCTTTACACAATAATTGACTACCAATTCGATTTATCTGAACAGAACTATTATAATAATAACATTAGTTTTATAAAACTTACTACATGACAAATTTCGTCATTTGTGTTACTTTATTTATGATCAAACCAAAACAGTTCTATTTGCAGTAATTTGCACAAATTTCTTAAAATACTTGCTGGATTCATATTTTTTAAAATTTTTTGAAATAATTTTGACAAATTTGGAAATTGTCAATGTTTATAAAGAAAATCAAATTTTCAGCATTTAGCCAATCACATCTTAGCAATACACACATATAGGTGAGATATTTTGATGCAGTTTAGGCATATGTTCTTTGTAAATCATATACAAACAAAAGCATGTATGTGTTTTCTTTGAAAATTACATACAGTCTTGAGTGTGTGTGCATGACGTGGCGTTGTGTAGTTATTCAGATATAACCAGAATGCTGACTTGTTGTTTTCATTTCATTTTTACCAACCACGTGGAATATGCCTTTCTATCAGGAACATTCGCGAAACGAGGGAGTCGATAACACCCGAGAGCATGTCAGTAGGACAACCAGAGGAGAGTCAGCTGCAGTACGAGAAGGTAAGTCCGTCTTTGACATAATACATTTTTACTGTTATGAGAGAGTCGGCTCCGGATTTGACACAATTACGAGTATGAGATTTCTTTCTACCAAGAATATAACTACCCAGGCAAATTATGATGGACCAGCATTGAGGAACATATCTCGTATTGAAATCTTGATCATGAATATAACATTTATTTTTCTTCATTAATTTGTCCAAATTCATGCTCATCACCAACGAATAGAATCGAAATTTGACACGTCCACGGTGCCCATGTCCCGACGCAACGGGATAAAATGAACGCCATAGATAAACTCGAATAAGTTAATCAAACGCTTCAAGTTAAGAGACGCAAACCCAATCAGGAGATCGACCTAAATAACTACGATGGAAAAATAGATGACAAAAACACCATTTAAACTAAAAACTGATTAGGTACCATTTCAAAGTTGGATGTCCAGTGCAATTTTTAATCGTCATTACAGCTTAAACCAACTCCATCACGAAATTTAATAGTTAATCAGACAAAACTAGATAGCACAAATTCCATGGCGGAATGCGGTTATTATAATAATGTAATGAATAAGCTGAATTAGGTTAAAATTTAAGTAATTGCAATGATGAATTGAAGAAAATAAATTAGCTTAAGACAGGTAAATAAATACAACTAGGAAGTAGGAAAAGAATAGGAAAAAATAAATTAAATAACAAATTTACACAATTTAAAAGACGAAGCTAAATGAAACTAAACCCTATCATGACGATAGACGAAATACTCCCTGTATAGAGTTTGGTGAGACGAACCCCATTATGAAATTGAATAACCGTTCAAAATGAGTCCTCTGTGGAATTTAAACAAAGCCGACGAAAATGGAAGATAGAACGAAACTTAATGAACTTATTAATAATCCATCACTACTACGACTACACGCTCAATAAACGTACCTAAACCACCCTAACGATTTATTGATGAGATCATTAAGATAGAATAATAACGAACCGAATAACTATTTCCGTTTTCTAGACAACTCCTGGATCGACGCGTCCCGGATCATGGTGCTACTCCGGGCACATTCGGCCACTAGATGTCGTCAAGCAATGTGGGACGCGGGATTCACTGTCTCTCCCATGAAGGAATCTAAGTCAGACACTCAACGGGATTTCGGGAAGGTCGACTTCCCACTTGTCGCTATAAAACGAGAACCTGGACGTAACCCGGCACGAAAAATCCGGGGACAAGCTGAATTCATCCTAGCTCACCTCGAGGAACACCAACGTCAAACCAATCGGCAAGTAGAGAAAGTTAGGCGTTATCTGGATGAAGTCAACGAGGACATCGCCGCAGGGAGAATTCCGAGTACGTATGTGTACGTCCCCCGTACAATACCTCATTCAACCTCGACGATCGGCGACTAGATGTGAAATCAACAGCACTCAACGTGGTAGTCCCACGGAAGATCCTCCCACGAGAAATGCGGATGGGAGAAAGACGACCCGAAGTTGTATTTGGGGTCAAGGTGCACAAACCACAAACCCCACAGCAGTATGGCTCACCTTTTACTAGGAACCGCCCATTGGAACATTTCCAACGTCATTTTGACGGGTATCCAATGGTTATATCTCTTGTGCGCGCATCTGATGGGAATCCCTTGCAAGTAGCCGCGAAAATCCTATATCTTTTACCCATCAGGTGCCCAGTACTGTCATTAACAAATCGCAAGACACACCAACAGAGGTCGCGAATAAAATTTAACCTATTTTAACCCAGTCTACACACGAGTTAAAATATGCTCTACATTCTCTTTGTCGAGTA
Source organism: Schmidtea mediterranea (assembly GCA_022537955.1). NCBI lineage: Eukaryota > Metazoa > Platyhelminthes > Tricladida > Dugesiidae > Schmidtea > Schmidtea mediterranea. Next base: position 60,874,919 of record CM039679.1, on the reverse strand, counting down.
TTGTTCATCACCAAATTATGTTATAAAAATATATTATTTCTACAAGTTTATAAAAAAGTTTTACTTATTTTTATATTATTCCAATATATGTTCTAACAATCTCATATTTTAATTTTTATTATAAAAGAAGTCATAAATAATATTTTTAAAATAATATTAAAAATATTTTAAATATCATGTAATATGAATTCTACACGTTATTGTTTAAATAGTGTTTAACGTTGAAATAAGTTTAGTGAAATGAAATTTATTTTACAATGAAAGAGTTATATATATTTATTTCGTCGTTTTTGTGTTTCCTTGTAAGTTATTTTCAATAATAGAAATATTAACAATATTTTCAGAGTTCGGTTTTTGCCGAATCTTTAAATTGTAAATCACTGGGATTCTCATCAGATCTCAAGTGTTCTAGGTGTTCAGAACTAAAAAATTTTAATTTACTGACTATTCAAGCTTCTTGTAATTCTTGTTGTGATAAAAATCAAACTGAATCTACAGCTACAAAATATCCATATGCTAAATTAATTGTATGTGGGTGACAGTTAGGTCGATTTCCGCAGATTCAAGCATTTGTTAAAAGTGCTAAGGCCGCGGAATTCCCTAATGTAGAGATCAGTTATGTTAGAGGATCTGAACCTGTCATCAGATTATTAGACAGCAATCGAGTAGCAGTGGAAGAATTGGGTATAGAAAAATGGGATACTGATACTATTGTAGAGTTTTTTCAAGAGCGTCTTTTATAAACAATGAATTTATTCTCAATTATGATGCAAACGTGGTAAACAAATTTCTTTGTCCACGAGTGCTGATGCTGGGAGAATATATCAACACTTGATTGTATTTTTTATAAAATGCGCGACTAATTTTTATTGATATTCTTAATATTTAATTGGTATTATTTTGTGAAAATAACTGTCAATCTGTTGCCACTATTTACGTCTTTGAAATATAAATTTATTGATATTTAATTTCATTCAATATTAAAAATTTATTTCATTATAAATGTATAATGATGTAGTGAATTGTCGCAATTAACTTGTGGATTTTACTGGTCTTTTCAATTTCCATCGGGATACATTTATGATGCTGAGATTTTTGATTCGATTGTGATTTTAGTTTTGTTTCCTGCTTAATGATGAAAATAATTGGATTTTAATGACTTAAATATAATTTCGCAATGTTGAACACTTAATTGAATTGCTGCTAACAGCAGTACAATGAAAAAGGGAACCATATACGGGTTCTTCGCTCCCACCCAGCTATCTTATCAAGAACGGAACGGACCATCACAAACAACCAAAGTCAATCGCCCGCATTCGAGACCTTGTCGATTCTAGCAAATGAAACTGCGCTTCCACAAAGCCGGAAATCATCAATAACAGTCGGAGTTAGAACATTTTGAACATTAATTTCATTTAAAAATGAAGGAAAGAGGAGAATTAGATAAAGGTTATGAATAAACAGCAAGAGTACCAAGTGTCGAAAGGGACAGGAAGACGCAGAAGACAAGCATAGGCCGTTTATCGGAAGCTGGCTGGACCCTATATGAGGCCGAGCCTTAGCAGTCTTTGAAGAAGGGCTCACCTTTGGTGGTCTCATAACAAGTGTTTACAGTACCAACATTGTCTAGCAACGGGTAACCATTGGAGGAGGATAACATTTGTATGTTAATGGTTACAAGGTCATAAATCATTAACCCCACAATAATAATAATAAATTCATCAACAATCAAAGAAAAAGTTAACTTACTTGGTATCAACTTCTGAATATTGATAACCCATACACACTGAACAATTCATTGATTAATAACTGAACAACAGTCACTAGGTACTGTATACAAATGACTGAGTACTGTACAACTCACTATATACATATTAGGCATTGAATAATTGAGTATCTTATTCATTAAAATTTCTTATATAAATAATATTTACCCTTTAAACAATGATATTCAACCAACTTAAAAATAAAATTTTATCTCAATCATTTTCCCTTAAAATACTCGGTTATTCACTATACACACACTCACAATATGCTATCAATAACTAGTTACTGAAAAAATTAATATCAAAAATTGTTTACTGACCAAGAAATCTTTAAATAAAAGACATAAAAGAAAATTTATTCCAAGTACAATGAAAGTAATATATGTTTTGAGAAATTAATTTAAGAATCTTTCTAATCAAGTTTCTTTTCGTTAGCAATTAGATTGCCCACTACGTGTACTTACTAATTAATTTATCATTCAGTAAATAATAAGAGTTGGAGTGAAAAGATTAGAAAATCTATAAAAATTTTGTGGATGAAAAAAATTTATTCAAAAAAAATATTTCAAACAATTTTAATTCAAAAATTTCGCCAAAATTTGAATTTATAAAAATGCGCCAAATATTTGAATTTTCAAAAAATGCGCCCAAAAATCTTTTTTGAAAAATTTGAGCCAAAAATTTTAATTTAAAAAAATTCAAAAAATTGATCAAAAAAAGATGCGCACACAAAAATTAATTATTTTGATTACATAATTATATAATCAAGATAACTCGGTATTAAATTACCCCCCCCCCTATTTTTACTATGCAATGGTGTGTGGGCGCAGAAAGCCACTAACTACTTACTCATGCAGAATATAAAGATAAAAAAACTGAATATTTCATGCGTAAACGAGATGATTTCTTACGAGGTCAAAACTTAATTGTTTCAACTTTTAAAACTGAGAATGAAAAAGCTACTGAAGCATCTTATCTTGTTAGTCATCGTATTGCTTCAGCAGGCGAAGCCTATACAATAGGTGAGAGATAAATAAAACCTTGTGCAATTGATATTGATAAATGCCTCCTTAAGGAAAAATCAGCAAGAGCAGTTTCTGCAGTACAGCTCTCGAATGACACAGTAACACGTCGTATTATAGATTTAGCAGCCAACGTCAAATATGAATTAATATCTCGCTTAAAGTATTGTAATTTCGCTAAACAAATGGATGAGTCTATGGATGTGGCTGGACTTGCAATGTTATTTGTATTTTTAAGATATCTGTATCTTAGAAGATCTTTTATTATGTGAAACATTGCAAGGCTATACTACAGGCGAAGAAATTTTCAACATCGTGCATAATTTTGTTGAGAACAATGGATTAGATTGGTGTTAAGGTAATAGTAGGTAAGACTACTGGGGTTGTCTCCAGAATAAAAAATTTACCACCAAACTGCACCAATAGCTACTGCATTCTTCACCGTCAAGCTCTTGCAGTAAAAAAAATACCAATTTTATTGAAAAATGTCCTTGATGAGGCAATAAAAATAATCAATTTTGTTATATCGCGACCTTTGAAAACACGAATTTTCAAAATTCTTTGGGCAGTATTCATAAAACCTACTCTTACATACCGAGGTGCGATAGCTATCCCGTGGCAAGGTACTTTTAAGACTGTTCGAGTTGCGTTGTGAATTGGCATCTTTTTTAATGAAAACGAGATGAATTTAATACAAAGGTTGACAGATAAACTATGGTTGTTTCTACTTTCGTTCTTGGCTGACAATTTTTCAAAAACAAACGAAGTGAATCTCTCACTTTAAGGAAAAAAAGTGACTTTATTTACAGCCAACGACAAAATTGAAGCTTTTTAAAAAAATTAGACTTTTGGATTACTTGTTCTAAAACTCGTGATTTGAATTGCTTCCCAACACTAATGGATTTTTATAATGAAATTGATGTCGAGATTGGAAAAAAATTATATTTCGGGATTGTGTGGTTAAATTTGTGAACATTTTGTGGGTATATTAAATTGTGTCAACCAATATTTCCCAGATGACCATAATAAAAAATTAAAAATAAATGAATCTGTCAGAAAACCTTTTGAAGTCAATCAAAAACCGATAGAATTCACAGTTGAAGAATATGAAGCTTTTATTGATATGATTTCGGATTCCTCACAGCAGTCAAAATTTGAAAAACTACCTTTGCCGGATTTCTGGTGCTCTATTAAAGAAGAATATCTAAACTTATCAAAGAAAGCAGTTAATATACTTATTCCCTTCGCTACTACCTATATGTGTGAGTCTGGATTTTCATCTTACACGTCGACGAAAACCAAATACCGCAATAAACTAAACGCAGAAGCTGACATGCAGATTCAACAATCATCCATACAACCAGACATTAAAGAAATCTGCCAAAATAACAAACAAATGCATTCATCGCATTAAAAATATATTTTTAGTTTTGTTTTTGTAGTCTTTGTTTCTTATGTGCAAAATATGTTTAATTTTTGTCTTTTTTTTGTTAAAAATAAAGAAATGTACATAAATACAGTTTAATTCTGCTAGACATATCATATTTTTTCAAAAATAGTAAACAACTAGGGTTCTGTAGAAATCTATATATCTTTCAAGGGCTCCGCAACTGAAATCATTTGAGAACCGTTGCCTTAGATCAAATCTGCGTGGATGTGTACGTGGAGAAGCGAGGTCGTTGCAATAATAATCTCAGCCGTTCAAATACAAACGGTAAAAATCAAGAACTAGCAAAACGATCGACTTAAAATTATCTTAAAACGTTATTACTTATAGTTGAAATCTAAATGAGCAATTAGTTACAATAGCCAGCTTATACGAGTAAATCCAATCTAGGATGAATAAACTAGAACCTCGAAAGCTAAATAACTTAGGTAGTCACCGTAATGAAAGCAATATAATCTTTAAAGTAAAAGGGGAACGCTGTGAATTGAATTTAGATTAAAAAACCCAAGGACTTAAGACTGTTTTTAAATCGAGATTCTAAACAGATTTCTAGAATATATTAGCAATCAATTTTGATACTCATATCGAAATCAGCATTATTTATTTTGCGGTATCAATTCTGGTCCTTACTCGTGACACAATAGAAACCCAAAAAATCGACTTATTACACCACTAATCAATATCTAAGGTGATTGCATCATATCCAAACTATCCCTACATAACTAGAATTATAAATATCTCAATGTAAATCACTTGCTCGATATCGCACATTATAAATTTTGCATTGCATATTACCACAGTGACATAACTGGAACAATATCGATAAACACGTAATAATCAATGGAAATCACAAAACAAAATCAACATAATTAATTTATTGTAAAATTACTAACTAGCTGGATGTCGTCAGCACGTTAATCACTCCATTCGATTGCAACACACACACACACACGAACGCGCACACAGACAGACAGAAAATTTAAATATAAAATCTAATAAGATCTACAAAAATAATAATAATAACAATAAACAAACAAACGACTGATTCGAATGACTAATAAATAATTTGTCCAATGAAAACTCAATAATCAATACAATGTAATAGAAAAAACGAAAAAATCAATAAATATTTATATATAGTCCGCGAAATCGATAAATCAATCAATAGCCAATCCGGAATCATCACTACTACTCGATTGCCATATTGACGAACTCAATAAACCGCTTGGCGTAGAGTTCCGGTCTCACGGAGCTGATCTCGGCATTGTGCCCGTGACGGACCGATTTGTAGGTCTGAGCAGTGCGCTTCTTCATCCCGTATTTTGTGAATATGTTCACCACCCCCAGGAAATAAATCGTGTTGGCATTTTCTGGAGTTATAAAAAAAATATATATATATATCAATCGATTAGTTTTTACTTGAACTCTTGATTCCGAAAAGTTCCATATCGGGATCGAGATCACCGGTAAACTGGGGGTAAGGATTGGGAATGAAACCAGGGGAATCAGGCGGTGACAAACAGGCGTTGTCGCCTTGTTTCAGGGTTGACTGGAACATCCCAGGAGCTTCCGAGTCTGAAGTGACATTTGCACCTTCTGATTCATGGCCAGCTGAATCGACGACATCATCGGTCCCACCGTTTACGGTATCATCATCTTCACCAGGACTAAATGCACATTCTTCATCGCTAGGAGTTTTGTCAACCTTATCCATCATCAAAGGATCGTGAATTCCCACCAATAGACTATAGCTCATCATATTGTTAGTTTGAAGGAACTGAAGATCAAAATTAATAAACCCAATATATTCATGCTTCAAATCAAAATCAACTAATTAATTCATTAATCTATTTATATATACAAAAATGATATTAATATTTAAATCGATTCCTAAAATCATTATTGCATAAGAAAATATAGATATTCGGTTAGTAAATAAGGAATGTCGTTTTCTGCATAGTTGAACTGTAATGAATAATTACTGTTTAAATGCTTCAATATTTATTGCCGTATTGTATATCAATTTAAACCTTGAATCCAGCTCAGTAATTTAGTAATTATTTTTATGTTAATTTTATTTAAGGTAATTAATCAATGGTGGAAAGTAACGAAATCCGAACAATTTACATTTATGAATATAAATGAGGTTTGAAAGCATCAGATATATCTCGCAAAAATTGACTAGCATACAACTAACGAATAGCGGAAACATTAAAGGCATTATTTGAAGCCGATCTCACCGTACATCCAGAGAGCTTGCTAAAGATTTGGCTGTAACGCATTCAACAGTTTTACAAAACATTCCAAAGCAATGGGAAAACAAAAAACATAGACAAATGGGCCACATGTGAATTGCAAGAAAAACAAACAAATTGTCGTTGGCTTATTTGTAATACATTTTAATGTATGATGAGAAAAAGATCCTGTACGATAATCGACAACGATCAGCTTAAAGGTTGGTACAAATTGAAGCACTGAAACATTTTGCAAAACAGAAATCGCATCAAAAAATATAATATTGGCCGTTTGGTGGTCACAAGCTGATCTAATTTCTAAAATTGGGAAAGACGATTACAGAGGAGATACACGTTCGTGAAATGCATTATAAATTTCAGTGTATGTGACCAGATTTACTCTTTAGAAAGGTTCAAATACTGCTACATGACAACGGTTCACTCACACCTTACAAATGTAACTCTGAAAAAATTGAACTTTGACTCACCCACCAGATTCGTCAGAACTGGCGCCAACGGACTTCTATTTCTTCAAACATCTCAACAGCTTCCTACTCAAGAAATGCTTCAAAAACCAGGGTGATGCTGAAATGGTCTTCAGTCTCCTGATTTTTTTGTTGTTGGAGTTAACAAACTTGTTTCTAGAGTTCAAAAGTGTGTAGGTAGTAACGGATTTTTTAAAATTAATAAACTTTATTATGTTTTTTTTCTCTTTCTAAGTCAATCAGAAAAAACCGACATTTCTAATTTACTAACCTAATAGATTACAATATTATATAGCCGCCTTACATCGATCTATTAATGTTTTATAAAAAATTATAGTTTAAATCTTATTTCTTGTCTATAGATGAATGTGATTTCCATCGCCTATAGGCGATATTGAAGATATTACAGTTAGAAATAAGAAGGAAATTGACTCAAATGTTTACAACTTACTAATTGAATGAATAGAAATTCAATTTAGACTGGTCAAAAATAAAACTATTTCAGACAAAGGCGAAAAGACAGAGGATGACATAACAGTTGGTTTTGAATTGTAAAGAGAGTCACAACTGTTTGATGTCTATACATGAAAGCTCCCGACTAACAAATCGAATTTCATGAAGTCAATTGCAATTTAAGTATGTGATATCAATAAAGATTTAACATTTTGTCGGGAATTCATTGATAAATGAAACCCAGCCATTTCATTTCTACAACGATACACACTGCAGTCTAATATTTTCCATTAAACAAAGCCGACGTTGCCTAACAACCTCGTAAACTGACCACAAACATATTTTATATTAAAATGTCATAGTTATGTAATTCCTACGATGGCTTGCGTATATGTGTGTATGTATATGCATATATCTGACATCATATTGTTTTGCGATTATATTCACAAGCAATAAAATATGATGCCTTTCTCAAATAAATTCTGGAAACTATCTAGAAATGAGTGGGAATAATTGCGTTATTGAGACGTGAGATATCAAATATACGCCACAAATCAGATATTTATATACCGATTATCAACTTACTAAGACAATTGATGCTGATTTAGAGTCATAGCATACGGTTTTTATTCATACAGATTATTAGGCTTATATGCTAGGTCTATTGAATAGTTCTGTATTACAATTTACGGACACCCTTCAACATATACCAGGGAGTAGAGCAGCACTGTAAGCTTAACCCATATCATCGATGAAAGAACGCTGAAGAAGCCTAATAAATTTCCGAACAACATATTTTGTCTTTTTCATCTTAAATTAACCTATTGTGCGATCGATAACCAGCTGCATGAAGCATATGAGCATAAAATACAATGCAAGGTCACTATTTATTTTTGCGTAAGAGAGTTTTCCTCTCACAGTAACAATGTATATGTTGAATAAAAAAGTTGACGACCTCAGGAAATTGACTAGGAGAAATTAGAAAAATTGAACATTATTATGAAAGAAATAGAAGCCATTGAGTCTTTATGTTCTATATCGTGAATGGTGTTTCCAGAGAAAAGGTTAGTATGACTTGGGATCCAAAGTGTATTCAATACCTACTTTACTGCGAGTAATCAAATGGAGATGCAATTGCCAAAAGAGCTTTGTGTTGGTATAACAATTATCGTATAGTCCTAACATGGCTACTAACGATTTTTCTTGTTTAATCATTTATAAAAGACAAATTTGCGAGTAGAGAATTGAGCCCAAAGAGGATCTCATGAGTCTAATGCAAGGTCTCCTTTCACTGATAAATCACAGGGGAAGAAGTATCTGGAAGCAGAAGGCAGTAACATATAAAAACAAATACAAAGTGTCATTGAAGTAGCATTTATATTATTACATGAGTATGAAAGGACTTTATCCCCGCTTTGTATAGTTGATAGCGATATTTATCAACGTTTGATAGCAGGAACTCGTGCTTTAACTATAAAATAGAATAGAATATGTTGCATATATAAGAGGAATTAAAAAGAACTTCTATATTATAGAATCTGTTAACTATGAAAATTCCTGTAACTAATTTGTAAATTTCAACAGGGAATCCAAAAGCTGGGTTCGGCAATAGATCATAACAAAACGTAAAATTGCCACTCGATTCTAGCAGAGGTAGAAGTCAATTTGTAAATTCAAAATTTTTAATCACGAGTGGAGAGAAATTGCTTCTTTTGAATAAGTGTTAGAAATGATTTTAATGATACAATTTCTGAGGGAGATCGCTTGTGCATTTTGAAAACAATTAAATCCTTTGTTTAGTTTCATATTTAAAATACCCGTTATCAATCCAGCTGATAAGAATAATGATAAATACGCCGAACTGTTATATCGACGGAGAAAGTTGCAAATGGTGAAATGGTAAAACTTATCAATTGGACGGCGAGTAAATGTGTAGATGATTCAAAAATGTCAAAATCGGTAAATGAAACTATTTAGAGAATCCAAAGACACCCATTTCGAAACTGAACGAGAAATACCGATTTGTAAAGATTCATATGACTCAGTGAGAAAGTTTAAAAGTGCATTAAAAACAATCTATTCACGAGACTGAAGGCAAATAATGAACAATTTGATAAGTGCTGCCGAGAAAAAAAGATTTCTTTCTATATTGTGCTGATAATTGGAAATTATGTCGCTAGTGTCGACAAAGAAAAGGAAGCCTAAGGAATGCTAGAATCAAATAGTGTCGATATATATATATATATATATATATACCAAGAATTGTATTGTTTCCCTAATGAAGGAGCTGACTGGGGAAATAATTAAAGGTGCAGAAGATCGGTACAAATCATATTGCAAAAGTGGATAAAAGATTTCACGGGAAACCTATGAATATAAACGCGTTACTGACTGTAAAAGAATTTTGGTGTTATGAAAAACACGCTCGAAAATTTAAATTATTTTATCACAAATAGTTGAAGTTCAAATTATCATCAAACATTTATAAAACTTAATTAAATATTTTGTTATAGATTGCGGTAAATTGTGAAATAAATAATCAGCATTATAAGTGCTCATTTTATAGCAGGTACATTGTGAATTGGAAACATTACACCTGATGATGACAGTGCCAAATATTTGTGTTGCATGGAATATTAAATTTTAATCTTTTAGCAAAATAAATGATATAAAAAATATTAACAATAATAAAAAATTAAATAACAATAGTAAAGAAAAAATATAAAATTATCAAAAAATTAAATATCAATGAGAAATATAAAAATAAGTAAATTATTAAAAAATTAATATAAAATAAACAATATAATCAATAATAAATATTTTGGGGTTACTCAGTAGACATGATATGTACTAATATTTTTAAAGATGGAGTAAAAATCAAAAAATATAAATTAAAAATATAACTAAATAAAATACAAAAAAATTAGTTTACATCGATATCATTTTGCAACATGTTCATGAAACGGGTCTTTTCTTCTTGGCCGATCTCAATCCTACAACCGTCGTTAGTGAAATCTAAATCTTTAAATGTCGGTTGTGGCTTTGCCTTCGTGAAGATTAGTTAAATGAAAAAAAAAGAAATGAATTGAATTTACCAACCTTTTCTTTATTTGACGCCTCTCTATCGACTGTGCATCCCTAGTAATAAAAAAAAGAAATCAGAAAAAGGATTTTATGATGCCATTTTTCACCTTTAACTGATATTTTTTGAAAATCGATAATCGCGGACTGAATGTATTTTTAGTAACAAGCATATAGTATATTTGATCCGACACGATCAACCTGTACATGGCTAGACACCGAGGCAGCAAGGTATTGCCATGAGTATTGACAATATACTGGAAAGATAGATTTCATTTGTATGATGTCATATGATAGAAACGAATAAGAGTAAATTGAAATGTTAACAGTTGATTGAGAGTAGTGAAACACATCGGCACGTGAATAATATTAATAATATATCATTAAGCACCGAATGTCGATTGATTTTGCACCAAGTTGTTATTACATTTACTGCATCATATACCGCCGTCGCCGCCGAGTGGCATTTATCAAACTAAATTAAGGGTTATTTTCATTCCCGGGCCACAAAAATGAAATAACTACATTGTAATGACGCAATTGGTCAAGTCACCACACAGGCAATAACCGTACAAACTAATAACGTTACACTAGACCTCAACAGAAACCCTCACCCGCAACAATCTATGGAATTGAAAAATTGAAAACAAGAGTCACTAAAACTGTAAAAGTTAGTTCATTTGAAAATTTTTCAACGCTCTGAAATATTTTGTTTTTATCAAATTTTTAGACGGGACAAATTACTATCATAGTTGCCAAGGAAAGAAGATTTAAAACAAATTTTCCTCACAAAAATATTAAAATGGCAATTTTTAGGCGGCAATGATTTTACAGGTTTAGAAATTATAATGGCTACGTAACAGTGAATAACGGTCATATAAATTGGAAAGAGTGTGCTGAACACTTGTTGTTAGTGTTAAGAATCTTATTAATTAATTAAATTAATTGAATCAAGTTGTGCATGACCATTGAGCCCATATCCGCAGTTTCAACATATTGAATTAAAAAACCGTCATATCACAGATGAATATTTCTGTAAAGGGAGCGATAATCCAGAAAATCATGAGAACTAATGGTATAGATTTATTGAAGTTGGAAAGAACAATATCAAAATGAGTTTGCATGTTTCTATATTATAAGGTTATTGAGTCTTCTTTTATTATAAAAAGCATATCTCAGTACGGTATAGTTTATTACGTGAGCCGATTTTCTAATCAGTTTTTGGCGTACATTGCCAGGAAAATTATGACTATTAATATGATCAAAAATTTTTTTTTTGAATTGCATAATTATTAGAATTTTTGTGAGGAACTATCTAAAAATTATCTTTGTTTCTTTCGGAATTTAAAATATAGAATTTATGATTGATCATTTTCTTTCCTTGGATTTAATTTAGCTTGGTACTAACAACTTAAAATAATTGCTTTGAAATCTATGATCAGAAATATATATAACCAAATTTACATATTATGACACGTAAAAATCCGTTGTCGAAATTGCCTAATGGAAATGGGCCAACTCAAATCAACCACCCCATTGAAATCTATGATCAAATATTTCCCTTTCTATATTATAAATTTCCTGCCCAGTGAAATGGCTATAATTCAACGGGTCATCTACATTTAAAAGCATATAAAATGGACTTAGTGGCTATCTTGCTCCAGTTCAAATGCAATGCTTATATGATAATTTTATCGGACAGGAAACATTACACCTCATTCAAACGGATATTAATGATATTCAAGAAAAAGATATTATATAATAGGACGCATACATTATTATCAATCACTGAACCATTAATTCTGTTATTTTTAATCTCTGCGATAAAAGCAGTTGATAATGATTATGAAACTTTCCATTATGGAATCAGTGAATATTATTAAGTTACGTAACGAGTGGTGTTTGTGTGCCTACAACATATGGCGTTCCTAATAATATTTATAACGTAAATAAAAATTGGATAAGCTATTACCAGAATATCGAGAGTAGAGTTTATATCAAACAATAAACATTTTAATTTAAATGAAAAACACAATTGTTATAAATTCCTCGCTCCACATGAATAAAAAAGAAAAATATCGGTAGCAACCCCCATTAGAATGGGGATATACAATGCGGGAAATTAAAACAATAACGCAAGGGAATTTAAAAATACGAGTTAAATCAGTAGGGAATATAAAAAAACTGGCAAAGACATTAAATTATGAAATTGTAATTTAATAACTTGTATAAATTTAAACAGAAAATTTGTTGTAATTAGGAATTTTGTAGAAATATTTTATTTACAATTTCCTTTATATTCATTCCTCTAGCCTATAGACCAATTATTCCAAAAGCGGTTTATACCGATCCCCAGGGGTCGACTACAAACTGCGAGGGGTGCGTGAGATGTAAATAAGGGTCCGAAAGAATGAATCCAATTTAAGAATGTCGTGACTGAAATTTTATCTTTCCATAAATTAAACAATTCACACAACACAGATATTACTTATATAATAATTTCTTATAATAGACATAAATTACCTATGAAGTAAAAACTGTTACAAGAATGAATGAATTAACAAAAACTATAAAAACAAGCAAATTCTTGGAATAATTACGTAATGCATGTGAAAAGGTATTTTTTAGTTTAAAGCCACGTAGAAAATTTCAAAATCTATATCTAAAATAAGAATAAAATGCGATATGAGAAAGTATTATGTAACCGTTATAATACCCTCAAACAAACAAATATAAAGCTTATTGATGATTCCAGGGAAGGTTCCAATAAGTTTTACTACTCACATGACTTATATGATATATTGTTACATAATTAATTAATCTTAATTTCCACAACTTACGGGTACGAATAAACTGTAAAGTCTCACGTTTTGAATTATATAACAATTTGTATATTTGAGAATTGGATATAATCTAGAATCAAGATGGTACCATAGGGTATGGTACCATTTCATTGAAATATTTGGTCGCCAGTCAAAGATGTGCAACCAAATAATTTATTTTCCTTATTGCATAAGCAAAATTTCTTTTAAGATTTGCTATTAAACAGTATTTATTAGAACAATTTTGTATTTTTTTTCGAATTAATTATTCTTAATTTTGTTAAAAATTACAAAAGAATTAATATTATTTTTAAATTACGACTCCAGGATTAACTATTTTATTCTTAGGTGTAAATAATATTTAACAGTTGACACGTTGATCGTTTTAAGTATTATTAGCAATTACTTTTTCTATCGGCTACTCACAAAGTTCAAAGATATTTATAAAACGGATCATACAGAATAATTTGTCTTATAATACTACAAATAGGAATGCAAATCAAGACACTAGATAAAAAACTACAAAGAATAATTAGTTAGTAAATTAGATGTGTCAAAGTACGTTGCCAATCGGTTGCGTAATTGTTTTTTGTTGAAACTATTAATAAATAAATACGAGAAATACCGGAAATTTAATATGGCAAAAATAAGTTTGAGATGTTTGGTAAAAATATTGAAAAATGGATAATTTTTACATTTTTTATTTAATCAATAAGTGAAAAGGATATATTTTTTATATTCTGGGTTGCCAAACTTATGTTTTTTCTTTAAATGCAGTTCCAAATCCAAATGAAACGTGAATAATATAGCAGTATTACTACATAATTGTTAAACGCGATATTGTTAATATTTCAAATGACATTTAACTGTAGAAAATATCTCTTTTCTTTTTCGTATTCGTCGAAGCCACTTATTTGACGAGAGAATTTATTTCTTCACTTATCCCGAGAAATACGTATCGGGTCTTGTTTGGTAATCTTGATCAAATAGTCGTGACAAGATTTATTACGGAAATCAACATAAAACAAATTCAGGTCGGCATTGGAATAAAATCTTTATTGACAGTGAGTAAAAGAAATGTTCGTTGAAGATCAAAATAAAAATGGGAATAAAATAATTTTATTTATTACGAGAATTCGATATGGAATCGATCAGAGTGATCTGATCACACTTTCAAATGGGTGAATTTAATCGATATTTATTGATCTGAATGGGCAACCGGTTAAATTGGCGGGTGTTGCTCGGACAGGAAAATATGTCAACAGAGAACTGATTCGTTTTCAATTTTAAACTACATTTACCCGCTTTCGCTTGACAAGGGAAGAAATATTACTTTTGCAAATGAATTTTAAGAGATGCATTTATAAAACAAGCTTGCTTTTATATGGTCTCATAGCGACTGGCATAAGTCGAGAGAAATATTACTAATTGCATTGCCTGTACGTTTAATGCTAAATCTAAACGGTACAATTCTCAACCAGTAATTATTTGAACGAAGCAACTTGCTGAAAGTGAACAAGTGTATGTCTGAAAGCGTATATATTACGGAGTAGTAGTAATCCCGTTTATGGAACTCAAAAATTATATCTTAAATATGCCTGAAATGGGTGGATATTGATAACTTTTTTACATCTGAACGTGAATATAGGCATTTTTACAATTTCAATAAATGCATCTATCGAGTACCTCTGCAAAAATTGCAGTATTTGTTTATCTAAATCTATCTGTCTACTTGTCTAAATTCATCTACGTGCTTCATTAAGTCCGTCAATATGCTTGTCCTAATCCATCTATCTGCTTGTTTAATCTATCTAATAATGTTCACAAGAATAAAACATTGGTTTCCGAAGGTCCAAATGGGTATAATATGTCGATTGAGCTACTTTATAATACCTTAACGTTGTTTTTGTAAAAAAAGAATTACGTTCAACTTTCTTTAAAAAATTATAAATAAATAAAAAATAAAAGTTTGTCCTAATGAAAAATGTTTTTTCCTTGTAAGGTTTCGTAAAAATAGTGTAAAATTAAATAAATTCATTTTAGTATTAAATATGATGTAATAAATTAAACATTATCGTTAGTATTGATTTTATATTGCAATATTTATCGATCGCAATTTAATATTTAATTAGGAAGCATCCATTAAAGACGTTACTTAAAAATAAGCAATTTTTGATCCCATTCTGTCCCTTTTCATGAGCACTCCCGGGAGTGGTGCCCATATAATTTATCAGCATATTTAACATTATATGTAATAGTACACAATATTGATTGAAAATAGAGAAAAAACATGCATGCATAATTAAAATGATCAAATGGGAAAGGTAGGGGACATGAAACATGCGCTTACCTACTTGCCACATACAGTTTATAAAAAAGAATAGAAAAATTTTAAAAAATCAAAATAATTGATTATGTATAATATTTAAACGACCAATGCTACTGGGGAGGTCCTAAGCACTTGCCCCTTTTGCAAAGACCCCTCCCTCCCCATTCTTAGATGACGCACTTAATGGATGCTTCCTTAAATATCAAATTTATCAAGTGAATGGTGATGAATACTGATACATGCTAATATATGAAAATGCATAATAATATGTTCGATGACTGGCACTTATTTTGTAACACAAAACTTTATATAGCTACAATATTGTGATTGATATTTTTT
Source organism: Schmidtea mediterranea (assembly GCA_022537955.1). Classification (NCBI taxonomy): domain Eukaryota; kingdom Metazoa; phylum Platyhelminthes; order Tricladida; family Dugesiidae; genus Schmidtea; species Schmidtea mediterranea. Next base: position 60,858,941 of record CM039679.1, on the reverse strand, counting down.
AAACATCACACTTTTCAAAAAATAGCTGAAATGCCGAAAAATGTTGACAGTACCCCGTGTTTTCCCAATCGTATAGACCAGTGATTCCTAAGGTGAGCGAAACCACCAATAAATGGGCGGTGTAACCTGTTGTAGTGCTATGAATATTTTAGGAGGTCCTGAGTAAATGTTTTACTGGAAAGGGAGAAAGGGCACTGGGTCAATTACATTTTGGAATCTCTGGTATAGTGAATATAGACGGGGCAATCGCAGTAAGGACTGCTTGAAATGGCTTGATAGAGAAAGCTTTGTTTGTGCGTGGGACAGTGCCGCGGTTGCCATGACGAGCATAGAACACAGGAACTTATAAAGGCACATGATACAATACATGAAAGAGTTGAAAACCGAACTTTAATTTTGGGATATGAATTTGAAGTTCAAAAAGAAGCCGATCCTGTGGGTTGCGTTGCCAGTTTTTACAATCGTTAAAACGTTCAATACATCCGCACGGTGGAGCTGGATAAAAGCAGGGCAGGATTTGGTCAGTTGCTCATATGCCGTTCATAGATTGGCGGAATTAAAATCCCAAGTGTGAAACAGAAAAGAAAGACTTTATCAGTTCTAATGTTCTCGTTGATCCACGAGTCTATATTGATAAATTTTCTATAAAAAACTGATGGGATATTGGTCCTTTAAAACATTCCCACGAACAACAGCCGCATAACTCCATCATGGGGGCTTGCACCCCCTTGTGCTCTACACGCACCCTCATCTCCCTTGAACCAACGAGTAGCCAATCATTTAAAAATTTATCAATATAAACTCATTTTCAACAGTAAAATCTTATATACTCTCTTTTCCTTCTGACAAACAGCTGGTTACGATTGATTTGAAGTACGCATTACACCTGCGGAATATCAATATCAGTACATTATCGATTATATAAAGTTATTGATACGAATTCCGTACAATTAGGTCAATAATGAATAGAGAGGAGGGTTGCGCTTCAGTGACTGTCAATTGAAATAGCGTTATCTAATTGGCTGGATCGAAAAATTCGACGTGCCCATATAATATCGATTTTATGAACCAGTTTATCATAAATTTGAAAAAACATAATTTTTTGCCAACAAATAATGAAAATTACAGAATATATTTACAATTTAATTTTAATTCATTTTATATATAATAATTAAGTTGTATTTTAATTGAAATTTAAGCGTCAAATATATAATGACAGATATCAGTACAGATTTATTAATTAATTCCACGTCTAATTACAGCTTACCTCGTGATAAGCTTCTAAATAATTATGAACTTGTTCCACATCTTCACTATTGATTAATTCTACGACAAATCTATTGTCATATGTCACAAAATAGCGTTTATCAGGACCCCATTGAGGTTGCTTTTTGGTAAACGCATGCTGAAATCTAATATTAACAGATTTCACTAGTCACTCAAATCAAAATCAACCAAATAATCAATAGTATTGATGTTGAAACGTTTTCTCAAGTTCTGAAAAACCATTGGACAATATTCTTTAAATTTGTACCGGCTTGGCATATTTTCTCTAGAAAGTAAACTTTATAAAATAACCATGAATAATAAAATTACTTATTAAAAAATTGATTATGTACTTTTACTTTTAGAGAAGCTTTAAAATCATCATTTAATAAAACTGCTCTTGGTTTAACATGATTCATTTGAGTCAAAGAATAATTAACTCCCCACATTAAAACACTTTTCAGTGGTTCATTTGACCTAAAAAGTTTTAATTTTTGACGACCTCCTTTGACTTTTTTTTGCTTTGAATGAGTTGCCATAATTGTTTATCAATAATTATTTTTTTAAGACTTTAACTTTCAAACTACAATATATCTAAAAATACTAATTTAAAACAAACACAAATTAACTTCGTGTAAATAGGTAATTACTATATAATTTAAAAGTGTTAACTTAGTAAGTTCTAAAATTATTTTTAAAATATCTGTTCTAGGTTTCAACAAAAAAATTATGAAACTCAGTAATATTATTTGTATTTAATACCAGAGTTAAATATATTAAACATAACCAAATAAAATTTGTTTTTCAATTTTAATTCATAAATTTTAAATAGTTTATTAGAAATTATCTTTTTTCACTATATTTTGCACATTGCAAATACATTAGTTGCTTATTTAATCTTTTCGAGCACCAAGTCCATGAAATTTATAAAAGGAATTTTCACAATATCAATTCTAGCATTTGGATTTATTTTCTTTGGTATAATTTTAATAGTTTTTGGGGTGTGCATTATGATTATATTATCTCACGAGTAAGACTTTCAAATTCATTCAATAATAATTGTTTTAAAATTTAAAATACTTTTTAAAAATTGTTCAACTTGACAAAATTTCGAAATCGATTGGAATTTTTTTTTAAAATTTTCATTTAGTTTTAATTACATTTCTTTCACTCATAAATATGAATCTATGTTTTTAAAGAATCTGATTTCATCAACTTTTTGTAATTATTTGTAATAAATTCATTTAAAATCGCGAATCGTATTTAAAAGGTGTTAAAGAAATGACAACACATAAATAATACATATTTGATGGAGGCACTACCATTTTATTTTTAAGCATCTATGAGAGTTTTCACATTTAATAATATCAACCGAGCCCGATTTTCAATGTCAATACGGTAGTATGACTATTGTTGGGGTTGTTTAGAGTGATGCAACCGGAGATGAAAGATTACGGAAAATAGAAATCATATCAATGAAAAGAGTACAGATTGGGATATTTGTAATTAATTAATAAATACACTAAATTACTTAAAAGTTGATAAAAAAATTAAATCGGAATAACAAATGAAGTGAAAAATAAAATCAATTAGGGAATCTAGCTAAAAAGATCTTAACCAATGCCGTACCAAGACCGGCTTGGTATGCGACGTTCTGAAATGACTTGGTAAATGGCGGGTTAAATAAATAAAAACTAATTAAAAATTAATAAATAATTTATTAGTTATCTGAGATACCCGAGCTATATGGAAATTCTTAGAAAATGATGAGATTAATCTTTTCTCCAAAATCAATAAAAAAAGATTAGTTTTGTTCATGATCAGCAAAAAGGCGAGAAGTCACCTGTTAAATTACAGTGGAGGAATCAAATTATCTTACGTTTTTATTGGGACATATTTTGATTATTTTGTAATTCAAATGCAATTTAAACCAAAAAAACGGAAGAGACAAGTTTGGAAATTTCCAGTTGGTCAAGGAAAGAAAATTCATCTATATTAGATAATTAAAAAAGAGTTTACTAAACAGTAAGCAAAATTTAATATTAACCAAGTTAATTCAATTTGTTTACAAAAAGGGAAACCTGCCGTAGTAAACTTCCCTTAGCACAAAGTATGCATATATAGAAAGATTGTATTGACAAGTGTATTGATTGAGTTAAATTCAAATAAAAGTTATTGTGTTGGGTATTATTGATTTCATTGCAAGTTAATAGCTAAAGGAGTCAGGGAACAAACCCGATTTTAATTAAACAAACCCAACACTATGTAACCATAAAGGTTACCAATATAATTAGAACTAGTGAATCTACATAAAAGATTAAAAGTTTCAAATTATTTTGGTTGGGTCACTTGAAGGTTGGAAAGTTTCAAACCCATAGCTTGTAAATAGTAAAATATTACTATTACATAATATTTTGAACTAATATTGACCATATTGGCCTCTTCTAACTTTTAACATGTTGATTTAAAAAAAATTTATAATCAGTTATTGTTTTTAATATTCACTTTCGTTTAGTCCTAATTCATTTTGGAAAGTCGGTGGCAGTATAGTTTTATCCGGAATTATAAGCATTCTTTTTGCTTCAGGAATATTAATTTTTTATTTTGTGAGTAATTTTTAAATTAAATAATAATTTAAATATAAATAAATAATCTATTTTTATTTTAGTACTGTAAGTGAGTGCTTTATTTAAAAATAAATTAACAAATAATTGAAATTAATTATTTTATAATTATTTGATATGAAATATTACATTTCTTTGGGATTTAATATGGTTAAAAGTTTCTTTCAATACTTCTTTTCCATGTCCACTCTTGGATACGGTGGTCAAATCTTATAATATTAATAAATTAGAGTAAATAAATATTATCAAAGTCTTTATTTCCTTAAATAAATTTCTTTTTCTGTAAAAATCAAAACTTTGTAGTCAAATGATAAAGCCGCTTGGTTTTTGACAGTAATTTATTTACGTTTTGGCTAAACATGTACTTATTCAAAACAACACATATTTATGCTAAAATAAAGTTTTGCTTTCAAAAAAATTGTTTTTGCAATTGAAATTTACATTTCCAATTCAAAACTCAATATAGTTTATTTGTAGAAACTCAACATAATAAGCTATATTTTTAATATAAAATCACAACTGTTTAAATTTTCACTAACAAATAACAGACCTTCACATAAAATTGAGGGTAGATAGCTAAAAACCACCTCAAGCTGAACGAATTCGATTTAGCCTCTAATGAAAATATCTCACTGAATGTTGAATTTTTTATCGCTTCTAATTATTACTTTCTTCAGCCGGTATGGTGAATTCATTATACTTTATCTGTATTTTTATTAAGGCAATACTGCACTCTATAGAAAACAACTTTAATCTAATTTGTCGCCCTTTGTCACTAAACTTTCCAGAGAAAATATAATTATTTATCAATCTCGGGAACTCAGTTTTCATATTGGCCATCAATTAATTCATTAATTAATTTGTAAATAACACTGACTACCGTATTTTACATGGATGGCAAAATTTTCAATTCTCATGGGCGACTTTTGACTATATTAATCTTTATGGTCTATCGGAGATATTATTTTAAATATCTAGAGTGTTTTTAACTGTAATTTATTTATATTATTTAAACAAACAAAATTAGTAACAAAATTAGTTTTATTGAGAAGAAGCTTATTAATGAAGAGGTAGGTAAGTCTATTCGTCCAATAGGATCGCAGCCAGCAAAACTATATGGGCTTCCAAAAATCCATAAAGATGATGCACCTATAAGACCAGTTTTGTCGATGGTTGGTACTGCCCAGTATAAAATAGCAAAGTTTTTAGATGGATTATTAAAACCGTTAATGCGATCAGAGTTTGAATGTAAGGATAGCTTTGAGTTTGTGTCTTGTATTGCAAAGTTACAAAAACGAAGTATGAATGATGAATTGGTTTCGTTTGATGTTTGTAGTTTGTTTACGAATGTACCACTGGTTGATACAATTGACTTATGCTGTGCGTTGTGGGATGAAAATGATTCTGAATATTACATTTTGGATAGAAGGGCATTTCGAAAACTTCTTGAATTTGCTACTTCAAATGTCAATTTTCTTTTCAATAATGAATGGTATCAACAAATAGATGGAGTCGCCATGGGTTCCTCTTTAGCACCAACGATGGCATCAATATTTTTGGCTAGTTTGGAAAAGAAAATTGCTTCTTTCCAATTTGAAAAACCTTTTGTTTATAAAAGGTATGTGGATGGTATTTTTCTTGTATTTGAAAACCAGAAACATGTAGAACCGTTTTTGCATTTTATGAACAGTTACATAAAAACATTGTATTCACATGTGAAACGGAGAGAAAGTCATCAATTGGGTTTTTAGATTTGTTAATTCAACGCAAAAATAAACATTATGAGACAGAGATTTATAGAAAACCAACTGATACTGGTCTTTATACTTCTCCAGAAAGGTTTTGTGAATTTAAGTATAAGAGAAATATGGTGAAAGGATTGATTTATCGTTCATGGTCTTTATCTTCTACTTTTGCTAATTCGGTAAAAAGTGTTGATAAATTGGTTGAGTTGTTGATTAAGAATGGATATTCTAAATCATTTTTATTGTTGATGATAAAAGAGACTGTTGATAAATTGATTAAAAATCCTAAGGATCCATGTTTTGGAAAGTCTGAGTGTAATTTGTCAAATGGGTGTGAATTGAGTGTTGATCTAAATAATAGTAAAAATGGATATAAAAAAATTGAGCCTAAATATGTGTTAGTATTGCCGTACTCTGAAGGCTTTACAAATTATAAAAGGAAGTTAAGTAAACAGATGGGAAATTTAGAGTATAAGATCGTCTCTATTTCGTGTAAGGTACGCAATATGTTTATTAATAAATCAAAAACTCCGGTTGGATTGTGTTCTGATCTCGTTTATCAATTTACATGTAATGAGTGTAATGCCACATATATTGGAGAGACTTCCCGTCATCTCTGTACTCGAGTTCTAGAGCATTATCGATTGAAGTGTTGAACCAATATTAGTGAACACAATAGAGGCTGTAAAAGTGAAATAGGAATGTCTGATTTTAGAATTTTGTTGAGAAGTTTTAATAATTATTGGGAACGCGTGATATGTGAAGCATTGTTGATAAGGACATTGGATCCAAAGATTAATATGCAAAGTGATGTGACTACGAATGTTTTGAATGTTTTTAAATAGTTTAAGTATGTTAAATCATGTTTATGTATTGTTTTTTAAAAAAAACTTTTTTTTAATATTATTAAAATAATTGAAATTTTAAATTACATTAATTTTTTTAAAAAGTTATAATATAAATGAAATTTTAAATTAATTAAAAGTTATTTGAATATATTTTATAAATATTTATTTATTACAAAATTAAATTAATAAAAAATAATTTGTTTAAATTAAATGTTAATTCATAATATTTTTAGTTGGTTTTGAGTACCTGAAGATGATAGTTATGCTATCGAAATATATCGTACGAAAAGTTTTTTATTGGCGTTATCTTTTAAATAAAATTAGTAAAATATAAGTTTATATACCTATAAACAGGCCTGGCTCGTGATTTTTTTTTGTGTGCGAGGAATGTTTGGCGCCTTTGATTTTTTTCAATAAGTTACTAAAAAGCTATATTATAAACAAAAACCAGGCGTATTTATACCGTATAAATACAAAAAAATCGTTACAAATTAATTGTCTTGGAGGCGCTTTTTCATTTAAAAAATAAAAAAAACTTGTGTTTAAAAACTTAAAAAAATTTTATTTGATAATACTTTTTGTTAAAATTAAAATTTCATATTGTCTTGTACGTGCCTTTTACTTTTTTGCGCCTGTGTGCATTGCACACTTCGAACCGATATGAGCCGGGCCTGCCTATAAATAACACAAAAATAGAAATTAGCATAATGCATACTTGAAATTCCAATAGTTACACGGTGGACGTCTTTGCCATCTGTAGCATATAACATCTAAATTAGAATAATACACACACTGAAAAATCAAGCATTTATACACTTTTATTATGTAACCTATGTAATTATTTCTGATTGATTAAAATAAAAGGAAGTTTAAATAAGATTTAATAAATATTGCCGGCATAATGTTAAATTATATTATATGAATATGTCATAAAACGGATGTACGGAGGTTTGTCATCAAATAATATTTAATTATTTTAAAATTTAAATCAATCCAAAATATAAACAATTTTATATAATTATCTTTTTGATTTTTAAACGAAATAATTTCCATCAAGATGTATTTCATAAAAGTGCGAAATAATCACTTATTTAAACACACGATAATTTAAATATCTTAACTCTCCACTTCTTAAGATTTTTTTTCCACTTATTCAGCAACTAGATTCTTCTTTCTTTCGTTCCGTCTTGGAAATGAAGTTCGACTCGAAGGAGATATAGAAACCTGACGATTTTATATTGACCCTCGTACTTCATGTCATCTTTGTGTCTGCTATGTGGTTTCTTGTGCAATAATACCTCCTCCCAAACTTCGAAAACTCGAGTGCCTGTCTATCGTATCCATAACTCTCATATTATCTGCAGCTTTATCTGAGTTATATCTGGAATCTTTCATCAATTCTCTTTTTGATATAGCTGCTTGTATGAAGTTTGAGTGTAAATTAACACTTAGCCCAAAAATTATCTAAAATGGTGAAAACCCCATTGCGCTCTGCCAACTGCTATTTATGCTGAACTCTATTCAGGTAAAGGTTCATGCCAGTTTTTCTACTTAAACTCACCTGTCAATGTAGCTATAACAAAATCTCTTACCGCTCTTATGGCTCTTTCAGCTATTTAGTCTGATTGACATGGTAAGGTGAGCTGAGTTCCTGTTTGATACCAAGTTTCTGTTATTTCTCTCTTCAAACCTTTCCTTAGAAATTCCGGCCTCAGTCGGTCAATATGCTCTTTGGCTTTCCAAAACAGTAAGTCGTCTTGCTTTGTGATTTCTGTCAAATAAATCAATTTACTAAAATCATCAATCATTACAAACATATATTGTTTTATAGTATTCCTCTCCATAACAATTTGTTCTAAGAATTCAGAGCTATGTCTATGGATAAATATTTCTGTGGTTCTTGTCTGAGCGATTTTTTCTTAGAGTAGATATTACAACATCGTAGACAAAGCTGAATTGTCTCATGCATCTTTGGCCAGTAAAATATATTTTCTATATAATGGAATAATGTCTTAACTCCAATATAACATAATTATTGGTATAAGGTTGTTTTTAATAAGCTTGCAAAGGTTTCTGGCACAAAAATTAAGATATTATTTTTCGTAGTGTTAATAATCCTCCATAGATTCGTGTATTTTTACGTTGAATGGAAAACAATTTTTTTTTCTAATTAGACATACATTTTTTCTAATATCTCTCATAGCTCTTGAAATTTAATATAGTTCTGTTGTTGCTCCAATACTTTTTCCAAAGCCTCTGTTTTTTGATTAGTAAATATATATATATATGATCTTTGATTTTCCTTTTTTAATTTCTTCATGTCTTGTTTGACAATGGGTGAAAATCATAAATTTCAATCTATGATAGTCCATCTGCATTCGGGCGTCCTTCTCCTTTCCATTATTTTAGACCATATTCCGTTAGATTTGCTAGCCAAGTTTGAAATTGTGGACTGATTGGTGTTTTTGCAGTGTTCATATTCATGAGCCAGTGGTTTGTGATAGGTAAGAACTTTTTTCCGTGAAAATATTCTCTCAAACGCATAAAATATTTATGTACAACGAAAAGTTCTTTCCTGGTTACATAGTAGCCCTTTTGATGTGCTTTCATATGTCTTGAACAATATGTTATAACAGATTCTTTTTCCTCTTCTTTAACTCGGCTCAAAACCGATCCAATAGCTCCAAAGCTAGCATCTGTGTTTAAGATAAATGTTCTACCTTCTCTTGGACAGTCGAGAATAGGTGCCTCGCACAACCTGTCTTCAATGTTTGGAAGCTTTCATTACATTCTTTAGTCTAAATAATATATCTTTGTCACATCGAGATGTTGCTGCATATAATGGTTCTGCAATTCTGTCATAGTCTTTTGCTAGTTCTTCATGAAAAATGTTGGCAGATTTTTTTCTGGTCATTTAAACTTCTCGCGTTTTTAAAGTAATGTTGTCTTTGATATTGTTCTCATCGTCCGAGGTGGTTTTCCGAGTATTCTACTGATTCGCGATCTAGATATTCACCTAGTCTTGATTCATGGAAGTTGATCGGCTTTTCTGATAGTCTTCTTTGTACTGGTGTATTCTGTTGCGTTCTCATCTGCCCTCTCTCATCCATGTTAGCACATGTTCTTTGACCGATAGCTTTGTTAGATTCTGTTTTATTGCCTCAATTTGTATTACTCTAAAAATCTTTGCCAGTGCCTTCGTTTCTTCAATTTCTGTTTATAGTTTTGTTAGCAATATTTCTTTATATTTTTTTGAGTGACCACAACAGAGTTGGTAAAATTGGAACACGCGCTTTTTTAATTCATCAATTGTCTGTATGTTTCACAACTTGATTTGAATTAATGTTCGATCATTTTATCATGTCATAATGCTTGGGAATTATATTTATATCGCGGGCGAGAGTGTGCCTCAGAATTTTGGATTCTAGCTCAGCTTTCGTTAATACATGCTAATTATGTTGAGCTTTGCTGGGATTTGAGCACGCTATGGGCTCGGTTCTCAATGATTAATTCATCTCTACAGCAAGACAAGCGCTGAATCCGCTGATGTAGTAGTTTCATCTGTTCGGGTTCGAACCAAGTTCCTGTGATTTTCTCATATTTAGGTTGTACTTTCGACTATTTGACCTTCAAAATTTGAGTGGGACTAGGATCTACACGATTGGAATTTGTTGCGACGACTTCTTTCTTTCAATGGACATTGTCAAGAAAGAATTTAGGTCCGACGAAAATTGGAGTATTACTAAATGAAGAAAAAGAAAATATAACAGTATTGTGATGATGATTCGAGGAAATATATATATGGTACTCAGGAAAATTGCAGAGTAGATTATTCATATATTGCCTGATCAAATTACGTCGTGTTACCAAAGCGAACATAAAAAGAAGGTTTTTGTTTCCTCGACAAGAAATGTTGATTTTAATATAAAAGAAAAATTTATTAGTGTCGACGTCGGTGGTTCATATAAGGATACAATCATTTCATACACTCACTCTGTTCATACAATAGTTTATTTTGAATACATTTCTCGTGGGAGGTCTAATTATTGTTACATTCAGCATCATTCCGATTTCTTTTATCTCTATGTTTCGATTTCTTTTTTAACCTCTCGTGTGTGTTCGTGTCAACCGGATTTGCTCCGGAAGTCTAAACATTTATATCTAGTCTCAGATTAACTCATTGTAGTGGTTTCTAATGCTTTGCATCCATGCTCAGTGGATCGTCTCCTTCATGGAGGTTTTGAGTTACCTTGATGAGTGGTCTCTTACTCAATTTTGATATTAAACTCGATGTGTGATATCACTTTTCCATTTTTCTCATATGAATGTGGGGGGGGGGGCATTTTTTTGAAATTTACTAGTGGAATCGATATATTTTGAACTAGAGTTTATTTGGGGATTGCTATGTTTTCCTCCAATAGCTCGAATTTCCGTGAAAAACAAAGGTGCTAAATTTTAATGCCCTTAGGTCAATTCAGCTACCACATTTACAAACAAAAATGGAATGTTTGCACAGTCGATTGTTAAATTCGTATTCAGGACTACTAGTACCTAATTTATGCTATTCCCAACTCCCCCTCATATTTATAGCTAGAGGCGGTTTTTCAATTTAATTATTTTTTAACGTTTTTAATTGTGTTTACTCGATGTTTTCTTATATTTTAGTGTTTGCTTGCGGTGCGTGCTTACGCGCAGCAGCTAAATCAATAACCTTTTCCTTAACAATTACTACTTTTAATTATTTTAATTAATTATGTTAATTATGGGTTTTAATCCTTCCTAGCAATTGTAGATAATTTTGTTTTTTTTAATTTCCATCTCCCATCAATCTCCCGCCAATTGCTCTTTTATCTCAGACAAATTTTGTTCAAGTGTCTTTCGTTTTTTGTTTTGCAATTTCTTTTGATTTATTTATTGTTTGAGAAATAATAATTTTATTCCATATTTTGTTTTTGTTTTCTTTTTCCTTTTAAATTTGTACTTCTTATCAAAAATTTTACAAAATTTACTGTTCTGCATACCAATGCATCAACAAAAAAACACCAAAGAGATGAAAATGAAGAATGGAAAAAAGTTAAAAGCAACCTAGATGCATATATAGCAAAACTGTTGGAGTTGCAAAATTTGAAAAAGAAGAAAAGAATCTCTATCTTTTCTTTTCTGGACAAGGGTTTCAAAATAAGCAAACGATGCACCAAGCCATGTTGAAATCCATACGAATAATCAAGGAGCGACGACAGACTTTGATGCAGTTTTGTTAAATCAGCTCAAGACAAATGAAGTAAGTACAATTAAAGAATGCAAAAGAATGCTTGAACAAAGATGAAAGGCAATTGAAAATATTACAAAAAGATGCAGAGAAAAAAAGAAAACAAAGAGCTGAGCTTAAAGCAACTATGAAATATATGTCAGATTCAAACCAACAGCTAAAAAAATTGCACGAGCTAGAGCTGGCCATTCGTCACTGGAAGAAACGCAATCTGATACACATGATACCATAATCGCCTTGTAACTTGTAGTGCTGGAGCTTAAAGGAAGCGACGTACTGAAATTCTAAATGCATCTTGCACATTGGATGACCTAGGAAAATGGATTATACAATCAGCAGATCGGCTCTTTATTTTCGTCTAATCCCACACAGGATCGACTTAAATGAAGGAAAAAAACACGGGTGTGTCGTTCCAATATAACTAAGACGCCCTGAAAACAATGCACACAAACACCATGTTGATGCAGATTTCACGTTTGCAACAAAGAAATATTTGAAATCAGTTGCTGCTTTGTTTGGGTCATCTTCGTTTTATTTATAGATGAAAAACCAAGGGTTCCACTGGCCTTGCAGCAGCGAGTAAACAGGTACGAATTTTCATGTGTATGGAATACTAAGTTCGCCTTCCTGATCACAATTTTGTTATTGCAGGTAGGCATAAGCTAACTTCATCAGTGTTTGCAGCCTGCATCATCAAATTTCTTATTCGGGGCCATTATATATAGTTATCAGAAGTGCGAAACATGACGGCAGTACTTCTTTCACTCATGGAAGATATAATGGCACACCTTGAAATGAAATTCTTCAAAGAAGTTGCAAAACACAATGGTGTTGTTAAACCGATTTTTATAGCTTTTGTAGATGAATGACTAAATGAAAATCCCAGATATCCAAAAACTTTGGCACTGGCTGTTGACAGATTCATAAAATACAATCTTTACACCTATATCACAATGACACATGCTCCAGGTTTATCGGCATTCCATTACTTTGAAAGACGAATAACACCTCTCAGAAGAGAACTTGCTGGCATCATTCTTCCACACGACTCGTATGGTAACCATCTCAATGCCTCAGGATCCTAGTGATGGCAAGACTGGTGACAAATTTATTTCACTTTGGTAGAGGCTAGCCATTAAATTAAAGCCAGCGTCCAAGGCGAGATACCATATGATATGTACTGTCCAAGTTTGAAACCCAAGGACATTGAATCAAAGATTTGTAAGTCCTGCCAAATCTACATTCTCTCACATGCATCCATCATGCGACATAGAAACGGTGGTTGTGCCAAGGCACTTGTTTCGGAAAACTTATGGATGTTGAAGATGAATTTACAGAAACGGAATGTCTGGATCTCTGATGTTTTCAAATTACCAAGGGAGGACGACAATTAAACTTTTTGAAAATGACTGTAATGAATAAAAGACAGAATGTTGTTATCTTTATTATATAATTTTGAATGGTCTCTTTTAATAATAGCATCCACTTTCAAATTGCAACTCTTTCAAAACGTTGTTGAAAGGCCACCATTTTCCTGATCAGTTTAATACTTCATATTTACTCCTTATAACAAGAATGATTTGCCTTGGTCGTTTAATTAATATATATAATGAATTAATGATTCTTTAAAATTTTTCCTTTAACTTTTTTATATACTATATATAGTAAGTAAGTAAGTGGTATGTTTCATGTCCACTATTTTTCTCATTTGATCATTTTAATTTTGGATGGATGTCCTCGGTGGGATGCCCATGAAAAGGGACTATGGGAGGGGGGGTCGAAAATTGCTTATTTTTCTTCTTAATGGATGATCCCCAACATAAATATTATTATTATTGTATTTATTATTGTTATTATTTATTATTATTATTAATATTATTATTGGGTTTTAATCAACAACACTAATAGGTATTTCTGACTTCTCGTGTTCTTTAAAATCAATCAACACAATAACACCCAAAACAATAAATTAACCTTCGGAAAATCCTAAATTAGTATTCAACCAAGTATATATTCCATTAGCTGTCCTCATTTTTTATACTAACCTCGTATTTGAATTCTCTCTTCTTTTAAATTAATTTAATTCCCTTTTATTTCAGTTTTCTATTTTTCATCAATTTTCCTAACTCTATTTAAATAATTTTGTTGACAATCTGAGTTTCTCACAATCTGCTAATTAATATTTAATTAATTTTAATTTTCTTTAAATATTTTCTTGAAAATATATTTGAATTTGTATCATAAACTTTTGATTTTTTATAATTTATTTAATTAATTTGTGATTTTTTTTGTTTTGATCTTGTTAGGTCGAACACCAACAAAATAAACAAATCTTACTGATATTTTATTAAAAGGAATTACATTAATATTCACTAATTGAGAACCTCCTTGAATTTTATTATCGCTTAAAAACTATAATATTATTTATCCTGATATATTTTTGATTCCTTATTTAAGTTTGTGAATTATAATATATTATGGATCACAAAATGTGATATTTTCAAATTGTGGAAAAGATAACATTCTTTATTTTATAATAGTGAGCGATTTATCACTAGATTTACAGACAAAGTTGCATACTTATTCTTACTTTATGTGTATGATTGCAGTATGTTGACAACGCTCAAAATATGAAAATAAAGGCTTTAATTCTAAAAGTTTTATTGAGAGTTTTGTTTTATAAAGTAATATTGTGAAAATAGTGTGATTGTTTTGACAATTATTATGAACAAAAATAAGAATTTAAGTAATATTAATGATGGAGAAGCTAAAGCAGTCTATAGTAACCTTACAAAATGATTGTTAGAAGACTTTAGAGACATAAGACTTATTATCAAAAACGAATCAGTAACTCCCAGGAGAAAAATATTATATTGTAAATAACTTGAGCAAAATACACACAAGGCATACATAAATCACACGTTTTGACATACATTACATAATTTTTAATCATACAGCTTCAATATACATACATATTAAATAATTTAGAATATCTATTATTTACATTTATCAAACAATGAATAAAAATGGTTTCTATCAAATTTTCCTAAAATCTTACGCAAACATGAACTGCTTAAAGTTTTATTTCAAAAGTGACTTAATCTTTTCCATCGATAAAATGTCTGGAATTTCTTCAATTTTTAGACCTCCCACTGAAGCTACTTTCATTTGAACTTCCATATGATTACTGAGAAACGTTGGGGTTATATTTATATGTTCTATTTCTATGTCTTTTAAACCCAAATTCAAATTAACATTGAGCTTTTGAATTTTAAAAGAAAACGGTAACTTTCTGTACTCATTCTTACTCATGATAACCGCATTCCCTGATATTGGGAAATACACATATTTTGAATACGACGTCCCGAGGATTTTAAGCTTTAGGGTGTTCATTTGAAAGACCTTACTAACAGAACAGTCAACCCAAAACGAGCAACCGATTAATCCATTCTTGTTTAAATACCAATGCAAAATCCAAAATAGTCTTTTAACTTGAGTAATTTGTACGATAACTTTATTTTTTATGTCATTTGCAAGAGAAATGTATTCAAATTTTGTTTTGCAAATCGGACATTTGTTTAAATTTTTCTTCAACTTTTGTTCAATTAAACAAATATAGTGAACCTGATGATTACATTTAGGAAATGTTATGATGTCATCAAATTCTAAACTTCGTGTGCAAATTATGCAATCACTCTCATATTTCATTTGACTGTCCAAAAGAGGCTCAAAGATTTCAATAGTTTGTTTCACCATTATTTTATGTAATGACTAAAAAATAATTTTTTGTGCTTTAATTCAAACAATTTAAAGATATGATGCAATATTTTTTAATTTAAAATACCTAAAATTTAAAACTCTTGTAACGTTTTATTATAAATTTCGTGTAATTTTATTTTGTTTAAATAATTATTAAGAATTTTGTAAAAAAACATTACATTCCAACTACAATTTTTATTTAATAATCACAAATTCAAAAATAAAATAACGAAGAGGACAATAAAATAAATATACTTCAAATAAATTATCCCAATCATGAGTTTGTCGTTTTAATCAGTATAATAATATACTGAAACTGATAATGATATAATAGTTTTGACTAAAAGATTAAAAATGTTAATAAATGTGTAGCTGATTGAATATAAATCTATTTTTGCCCCGAATTTTTTCTCTAAAAATTTATAATAATTTCAACAAATCATAATGATATATAACATTTTTTAAAATTTTTGCATTTATTATACCGAGTTTTTTGAGATGTTACAAATTTGGAACACTTGGAATACATCGTGTAACACGATTAATTGGTACGTGTTATAGGGAATATGTGTAATATGGAAACATAGAGGACGTACAAATTCGGATAGTGCGTACCGTGTTATATGGAAACCGTGTTATACGATATTCCGTGTTAAACGAAACTTAAAGGGCATACAAATTTTAATAATGCGTACGGTGTTATATGGAATACAAAATCGTGCTATATAGAATACACAAAAATTATACAGGAATTGATGTTTGGATGTTTTTTGACCCTTACAGCACAGAGAGAAATATAATCACCACCACAAAATTATCATCGAAAAAATTTTCGTCATCGATGCAAGGCAGTATACAAAGCAAAAGGTTTTAAATTGGCATAAATAATATTCTTAAGTATCCAATGGAAATAATTCGTTTTCGATAAACTTCTGGAAATTAGCTTTATCTACCTTTATAACAAAAAAATTCAATAAAATAATATCAGTTAACATTTTGTAACGTTTTATACTGCTTCGCGAAAAAAAGTTTTTAGTAAAAGTATCAGGTTCTTAACAGTTATATTGTAAATCGTGTTATATGGAGAACCTAAGCTGTTGTATGAGGAATGTCGCAATTTTGGTGCCGTGTTGTAAAGAATCTGTGTTATCGGAGTACCGTATTATACGAGGGTTTACTGTACTTATTTACAATGCATAATGGAGTGGGGTTAAAAATACTACATTTTTCAATAATGGAACACTGGAAAAATGATCGTCAAAAATTGTGATTTTTTAATCAAAGTATTGCAAAATAATTTGTGGTATTCCCCCATATAGCGTGCGTCCAATCAAATGGATTGTTTTGGTTGATGTGTGTGCAAGCTTTGTTTGCAGTTGAATAGTTGTGTGTGCATGGCATTTTTGTCACCAGGTGTGTAATTTGATTGTTGGGAGACTTTTTTAAATTGATATTTTTTTTTCTGTAGATTTACTGGAATACGTTTGTATTTTATTTTTAAATCATAACACATTTTTGATTGTTTTTAGGAAATACTAATTTGGGAACAAATATTATTCAACTCATTGATGATGAACATGAAGAACATAATGAGTGCTTCGTTCTTAAAGTTATTGTAGTCCTTTATTTGTAAAATATCAAGAATTTCAATAACAATTGGAATTTTCAAGCTTTTTAAATATCAAAGATTATGTTTTCAGGAGGTTTGCTCGTTGTAAATGAAAACAAAATTTATAAATAAAATGGCTTTAGCAGTAAAATCAGTGTTTACAAGGGGAAATCACAAACAGATTTGGATAAAGAATTTTACAATAGTTAAGTTAAAAAGAATTGTTAACAGAATAAATCATTAATTGATGTTTTTTCAATTCAAAAAAGTTCAAGTTGAACGTTTTTAAAAAATTTCGTGCCCCAACGCAATAAAGCGTGAATAAATGTTTTGTTGAAAATAATTCATAGTTATAATTATTCATTTCATATAGTTCTAAAGAGATTGAAACTAGTAAATGTAATTTTGAAAATCAATAAAAAATAAGAAATACAAAATATAAAATTGGTTTTCTTATTCGAATATTTATAATATCGATTTTAAAATTAATCAAGAATTTCGATAGTCTTTGGAATGAAGGTTTTTAAATAGAACTCCAAGAATTGAAAGATATTGAAAACTAAAAAGTTTGGTAAAGATAAACAATATTACATCATATAATATCGATATCCAATAGATCTCTAGTAAAATGAATTTAATACGAATTTTCAGAGCAATAGTTATCCAAAATTTAATTAGGATAATCAAATTCATCATTTCAATAAAAAATTCGATGCATCAGGTAAAATTATTCATTATCAAAATAATTCAAAAAGACTTATGCGTTTCACAACTCGGCATCAACGTCGAAATCCAAACCATGGCAAGTCGTTGGTTATATGTAATAATTGTTGCGGCAATAATCATGTCAAATCAAGGGCTAATATTGAATGTTACAAATGTCATAAACATGGCCACTATACAAATGAATGTCATTATATTATCGATAAATAAGATACAAATCATTGCAAAAATGTTACATTTCTGAGTACACAAAGCAAATTTAAAAGAAATATCAGTAACCATAGATATACAAAAGTTCAATATATTGGTGCTAGAGTATACCGGTGGTTTATGCACTAATATTCCCACAAAATGTAAAAATTCATGAAACTTTCTAGATTAATGAAGTATATAGAAAAAGCTATGATGGTACCGAGTTGCAAATTACTGGAACTCACTCTATGAAGCTCAACTATGAAAGTCGTTATGAAGTTTAAGTGCGAGTAGTGGCGTCAAATAAACCTTTCGGATTACTTGAAAGATTTATTTTAGTGAATCACATTCAGCATATAAATATTGAGAATATTCGCTCAACAAAACTGAGCAGTATACGCAACGTAACATTATGATTTTCTATAATTTCCGATGTTAAACTAATTTTAAGTAATACTGAAAAAGTTTCAAATCCACTACAAGAACAGGCACTTATCCTCACCTGACATGGAAACTATTTTTTTAAAATAGAAAGGATCTCCTTTAGAACAGTGGAAACCAGAAGAGTATGTAAAGTATTGTTTAACTATAGACATGCGACAATGAGTTGTACAAGATAAGAACTTTGATGGTCATGACCATATCGCACTATGTTTACTTGAAATTGTCACCTAGTGCCGTTTGCCATTTATAAACTCTGCGTTTATGGAGTCCATTATACCATATTGAATCAACAACTTGTTAACAACGTGGACTTGTATTATATCAAAGACATTTGTTAAAATCTTTACTTTTGAAAATTCGCGTAATAACATAAATTTTTAACCCAAACATACAGATTTCATTTAAAACCTTTTGTTAAAACAAAATTAAAAAAGATTTTAGCGATCATAGGCCCGACTGCAACGGCGTAGACCTAACTCCAGATTTACGATTTCAGCACTTCTATCATAAAATCTTTTATTTCAATTTTTTATAACAATAATTAAAAACTTATAATTTATGAGGACGTCTTTTTGTTTTTCACCTTTGTTTTTCACCTTTGATTTCTTTATAAGTGACATAATATTTTCTACACAATTTGAGTATGAATCAGATTTATTTACGGTATTCACGAGATTTCAAATCACTTGAAAAAGGCTGTGCCGAAAACTCGTGAATACTTTAAATAAAGCTGATTTATAGTCAAATTGTGTAGAAAATGTTCTAATTTATGATTTTTAAACATTTTATAAATTTAGATTAATTAATTTTTTTTTAGTTATTTTTCAAATCCCACCAGCCTCCGCCACAAATCTCTGAGAGTTGAATGGAAATTCTGAATTACATGGCAATTGACCGTGGCCCTTTACTGCTGAAATTTATTGTAACAATATAATTATAATATATTTTTAAATAATTTTGTCATTAGATTTATAATTTAATTTTAAAAATTCAACTTTAATATTGTTTGTTAGGGAAATTTAAAAATATTTTGCTTAGAAACAGAAAATAATATTTCAGTATTTTTTTTATTTTAAATTGTGTTGAAGTTTGGGAAAATAACAAATTGAATAAGTAATTTTAACAATTAAAAATATCAAAAACAAATAAAATAATAAAAAAAGTTAGAGAATTTCAACTGCGATGTATTTAACACATAGAAAGCATAAGTAATGCATTAGGACCAAGAAAACTAAGGGCAGTGAAGTAGCTAGATATTTTGGGTCCATAGGCAACAATCAGTGATGTGCCCCAAGTCCCTAATTGACCTACTTTGTTTAACAAAATAACTTGTCATATAAAATAATTTATTCATAATTTAAATTTTGATGCATGTTTACGACTACGTTATTTTAATCTATTTTCTTTAGAAATTCAATAATATATACGAAACGAAGACTATAATTTGTAAAAATTCAATTATAATTATGTAATCCAGAAATTTTTCTAGATATTATTAATTGATATATCCAATTATTTTATCTGAATAAATTAAAGTAATAAAGTTTATTTAAAATTAATAGGTTTATAGCTTTTGGAACAAAGAGCGGCACCCTAGGCGGTAACTACTCTTGCTATATGGTAGCTACACCCATGACAAATTTAGTGTAAATAAAAAAAATATATAAGCAATATATATTTAAACAATATATACTTTCGAAATTAGTTTAAAGCGAGAAATAAACAATTATAAATAAATCATTGCGATGAGTTATTATTTAATGTTAATTAATAAATAGCTGTTATTGTTATATTACTTCTTTATTAAATTACAATCATATTAACAATATAATATTCGCCTTCGTATTAATTGACTTTTCTGGCATGTGATAACTACATATTAGTAAAATACCCTCTGCTCGAAGCGATTGTTTGATCGACTCTTCATGATATCTGGCAACATCCAATCTGGATTTTACAAAGTCAATTTGAACGGAATTGACTGCAAAAAGAATTCAACTCTCGTTATACTCTATCTAATTTATCCTACTAATTTTGTAATTAACGAAAATCCAAACTTGCGCCAGGTCTGGGAACATGAAGGTAATAACAATAATCGGATAACAACTAAATGATAATACTGATAAAAAATTAAATCATGACCATTTAACAACGTTATTAGTAATAAAATAGTGACGATAATAATGATAAAATACGATGTAACACAAGAATGAAAATTTTGATGACAGTAATAACAATAGAGTGAGTAATCGTGACTGTAATAATCGTGTTAATATCAAGACAATAAGAGTAATAATATCAATATAATAAGGGTAATAGTAACTGTAGTAACCATAAAAAAGCTTGCAACAATTTCAATAAGCAGAAAGACACATTTCTAAACATCGAAACCACTGGTGGACTAGTGTGTCAGAAAGCTAGGAGACTTGGTGGACCTATTCTTCTCGAAAATAAAAAGGAGTATGAGGAACTACTCAAACAGAATATAATCCAACCCAGTCAGAGCAATTGGTCATCACCAGTAGAGATCGTCAAAAAAAGACAATACCTGGCGACTATATAGAGACTATCGCATGCTAAATGCTTTAACAAAAGGAGACAGATATCCAATTCCGAGAATCAAAGACATAATGGACAAAATCAGCGAATGCTCGATATTTTCTACTTTTGATCTGAAGGAAGCTTATCACCAAATCCAAATCAATCCAGGTGACATGCACAAAACAGCTTTCATAACCACATTTGGTCTATATGAATATAGAACTATGCCATTTGAATTGAAAAAAACCTCACAGACATTTCAAAGATAAATGTATAGAATACTATTGGAATGTCAAGAATTTCCAGGAGCCAATATCGATGACATAATTATACTCTCCAAAGATGAAGCAGCTCATGATCAGCATATGAAGACAATTATTCAAATTCTGTCAAACGCATCATTAAAAAATAATGATGCAAAATGCTGCACAAAGCAAAAGGAAGTAAAATCTTTGGGATATTTAATTTCAGGTAAAGAAGTAAAACCTATTGAATCTCAAGTTAATGCAATCAAAGAAATGCCTCAGCCAACGTCCAACAAATCACTTCGACGTTTTATGGGTGCTGCTGTCTTCTATCAATGAATTATACCAAACCTATCTTATATCCTAACGCCTCTTTATGACCTTTTTTCCAGTAACAATATAAAGAAATTCCAATGATCAGAAATTCACGAAGTTACATTCCACTTAGCAATATCGAAACTATCAGAGATCTCGTACATGAAACCGCCGGATTATAATGAGCCATTCATACTATGCACAGACGCATCCGGCACAGGGATTGGAGAGTCTTAATCATTTAGATTCCAAAAATAGACTACAATCAATCTCGTTCTTCTCAAAGAAATAAATCTTGCTGAACGCCGATACTCCACATCAGACAGAGAATTCCTGGCTCTGTTTCGTGCAATCACTCATTATGAACATTATTTACGGAATGGAAACGCACAATGCGCACAGATCACAAACCTCTTTTGCAATCTATTCAGAATGAAACATCTATCACATCGACAGTGGAAATGGGCTGAATATATCAGTCAGTTTGAATTGAGAATAGAGTATATCAAAGGAGCCGAAAATATGGTTACAGATTTTTTATCCAGAACTGAAGAAGATATAAACTTTGGGGAAATAGATCACATTTCGCTAAATGATATTCTAAAAAGTCATAAAGAAGATGAATCAATCAAGAAAATTTTAGATACCTCGTTAAAATTGCACTTTACAAAAAAGGGAGTCATAGCAGAAAAATCCAAAGTAAACCTTAGTATTGTACCCCAAGAATGCTGGTGATTTTCGAATTTGAAAGAGTGAACAATTTTTCACATTCAGGCTCAAATGCTACAATAAAGTTATTGACGAGCAGATACGTGTGGCCATCTATGAAGTCCAAAATCAGAAATTGGTGCAGATGGTGTTTCAAATGTCAAGCCAATGAAGTTTACAAACACATTACAATGCCCATAGGAAGCATCCAGATTAGTGGAAAACTAAAAGTATTACACATCGACATTGTTGGTCCTCTGCACGAAAACAGAAGTAAGAAATTTTTTTTTAAACACGATAAATAGAGAAACATTATGGACAGATGTCACGGCATTAAACGGCATTTCCTCAACAAGTGTCATTAAAGCGATAACAAAGGAATGGATATCCAGATTTGGTCGTCTTGAATTACTGATAAGCGACAATGACCGACAGTTCATTGCAAAATCATTCGCTCAATTTTGCAGAAACTTTGGAATCGAACATAGGCGGAACAGTGCTTATCCTCCTCAGTGCAATGGGGAAAATTTAACAATTTCATAGAACCTTGAAAAACGTATTACGGTCTCACGCAGAAAATGCTGAAAGAACATGGCTTGGAGACTTGCTGCTGATCTTGCTCGGAATCAGAAACTCAGTTAGCGATGATACTGAATTATCCGCAGCGCAAATGACGTTTGAATCAGTATGATATTACCAGAAGATATCGTAATACCATCGACCAAGTGTGGACAAACTGCTATATTTCAAGAAATGCCATGCCCAATATTCCGAAACCATGGTCTAACAAAAATACATGTACCAAAATCAATGCAGACTTGCAAATACGAACAAATCAAACAATTTCAAGTATCAGTGCAAATAAAAATATTAAAACAAGTAAAAGTAATCAATAAACCATATAAACAAAGAAAAGTTAAAAGATAAAAGTTAAAAAGTCGTTAAAAATTGCGCACGTATCAAGATATACCAGAAGTCAACACCAAAAGAAACCAAACGAAAACCTTAGTCTGTTAGAAGACAAAGAAAAAAACGCAAAAAGATCAAGGAGCTGTTCAAAAAGATCAGCGTCAGTCGAAACTCAAATAACAACTGAATCAGAAAGTCAAAGAATAGAGTTTGAAATCCCTGAAGAAATCGAAAATAAATTATCGGATAACGACAGTAGTGATACGGATTCAATCAATTCAGACGAAAATAAAAATTTAAACAAAATCGAAATTCAAACAGAAACGGGAATGACAACAGGGGATAACTCAACTAGGATAACGTTACCTGTTGAACAACCAGAAAAAGTCAACATTGGAGAATTTAGAGAGAAATTTCGAGGTGAACCTTAATATGGAAGTACCAACAAATTGCAAACATTCATTAATGAATTCGAGGTATATACAACAATCTGCCATTGGTCTAACCCCGGAATTAGAGAACGATTACCACTATATCTAACGGGAAGTGCTCAAGATGTATATTTAGAGGCAAAACGAGATGAAAACACTCTAAAAACTTGGGATGATATTAAAGAATTTCTACATAAAATGTTTGGAACGGCAGGACAAGTGAACCGAAAAACTTTAGAATTTCTACAGAGTAAACAGAAACCAAACAACAATACTAACGGTAATCTTAGTTACAATAATAATTCCAAGTTCAATACAAATGGAAACAATGTCCCAATATGTGAAAATTGTCAAAGAGCGGGACATCAAACTAATGAATGCTACCGAAACAAAATATGCCAAAAATGCGGTAGAAGAGGCCACACTGAAGCCATGTGTCGAAATATGGAAGGTGAAAATGATAGATACAACGGTAATAACGGAAAAGGTGGAAATAATGGATATGGCAGAAATTACGAAGAAAACCATGGAAATGACGAACCAAGAATTATAACCTGTTTCACATGCAATCAAGTAGAGCACAACTCACGAAATTGTCCGAACCAATGCAAATCCAACAGCACAAGTTAATTTGATACAAGAAGTTGAAAGACTCAGAGAAAGAATAATGCAAACATCAAATAATGATAACCAACAGCAACGAATTAATATGATGCAAGACAATGGAGATGTTAGACAACAAAATACTAATAATAATCAAGAACAACAGAAAACCGAATGGCAAAGATTACAAAGAGAAGAAGCAAGAGAAATTCAAGAAAGATGAAAAAGCAGAGATCAAAACACAAGACATATAAACATGATGAGGGCTGTAAAGGATGAAGAAATCCGCACTGCGGAGCAGTGTGTTGTGAACAGCGCCGGTGATAAAATAGACGAACAGGAACTAAATGAAAAAGAAGATGTGATTCTTACAAAAAGAATTAAAACAATTAAGTTGAGTAGTGAAGAAAAAATAAAAAGAATTAAAGAATTTATTAAAGAAAAAAAAGAGAAAAGAAAAGAAATATGAAAAATACAAAAGGAAATCGAAGAAATTCAAAATAAAGAGACTGAAAAAAGACCTAAACCACAACCAAACGAACCAGCGGCAAAAAGTCGAATCCAGAGGATACTACTGCAAAAGATAGAAGATGAAATACGAAAAGATAAAAATTTAACAGTTGAACAAATTAAAGAAAAAATAAACGATAAATGGTTCATATTAAGAAGAGGCTACGATACAACAAATAAAGAAGAACCAACAAATGCATTAAAAATATACATGCTAAGACAACTGAAAGAGTAACAAACCGATGTAGAAGACGAATTAAGTGATATTAGTAACCAAGGAGGCGAAATATTTAAATCATGCAACTAAATGATTCAAAACAAAAGTTCACTAAATAATGATGAAATCGAAATTGATAAAAACGAGCCCAAGAAAACGAATGAAGACGAATGGGGAATATTAACCGAAATATATGATATAGTAGACGAAGTAAACTGTAATTCACAATTTATTGATAAAACAACTTACGTAAAAATTTATGAAACTAGTTGCACAAGCGTATCAACAAGAAGAGGGAATATTAATGGCTACGTGGAAATATTTCGTAATAGATTACAAAACAGAATTGAAAAAAGTTAATGTAAGACAATACCAAATTGGAAAATAACACGCAGAAATACGAGGCCTGATCATGCAGCGAATCGTAAATATCGAATTTATTAGTCAAATGTCTAAAGAAACCTTGTAAATGGAATGACCCTATAAGAGAAACCACTAATCACCAGGAAGTATGCGAATTTATAGAAGTAAAATGTAAAAAATGCAATGAAACAATTACGTGCAAAGATAGAAAAACTCATCCAGAGATATGTGAAATGAGAGAAGACAAATGCGAATTCTGTGGAAAACTCGACAGTTGGAAAGAATTAGAAACACCGCATTGAAATTTAACCGAAAGACAAATATGTGACGAATATAAAAATAAATGTCCAAATCAATGTAATGTGAAAGAAAGTGTCACGTTAACAGAACACTGGAAGACTTGTTCACGAAAGGCAATAATGTGTCTATTCAAGCTATTAAATAGTAAAATAAAAAACCCCTCGAGAAGAGATGTCAAAACATGTAAAAGAAAGTAATGTAGAACATCTAACTACAATGGTAGAAGCAATCAAGATAACGGCAATGGCTATAAACGATGCAAAATATGATCTAAAATTACACAAAATATTGATCAAAGAAATGTTAAATACAAGGGAAGATTTTGAAAAATTAGGGAAACAGATGATGCAGAAAACGATCTTAATAGACCAAAAGTTAAAAGAAATCACCATCCAACACAAAAATGGGAAGCGAATATGCCGACGTCAGAGGAACTACCAATTGCATCATATGTATGAATAGTCAAAGGATGGACTGAAAAACTGAGATGCGCTAAAGAAGAAACGCAAGTATGTATATTAGTCCACAATTTTATAGTTGGAAAAATGGATATAAGTTACGAATAAAGCTAAACAAAACCCACTCCGAAACGTTCAAACCTGATCAGCGAAACACATGTTATATACGACCCACAACCGAAGAGAATCTAGCAGCAGGAGCACGCGCATTCCTCCAACAAGAAATTTTGAGACAAGCTGCATACGTAAAAGACGATAATATCTATATAAAAATAAATTTAATAAAAGAGAGTATAAATCCACTTGATTAATGAAGAGAGACGTATATAAATGTATAAAGAGCAATGGGAGTGTAGATAAACCAAAACAGAAAATCAATAAAAATGTGTTAGATGAAAAATTATAAAACAAAATAAAAACCAGAAAACTAAAATTAAATAAAAATCAGAAAACCAAAAATAAATAAAAATTAGAAAACCAAAAAAGGTTATATCGAAAAGTCAAAAACATTATGAAGTCCAAAGAATATTAATGAGAATTTAGTTATAGAAATGGATAATATAATTAAAAAGAACGAGAAAAAGAATCGAGCACTAAAATTTGATGAATTATTAAAAAGAATAACGAATTCAGACGTCCAAAATACAAAATCAAATCCAAAAAAGGAACAAGAAAGGACCCCAAGTAAATGGGAAAGACAAATATCATTTGCGATACAAAATGTATTTACCGAGAAACAGAGCAGAGAATTAGCAAGAGATGGATTTTATTTTTCCGGCACATTAGGGAAACCTAACTAAGTAACCTGTGTCTATTGTCAAATAAATACGATGAGTATAGAAAATTAAAATGATATCACTAAAAAACATAAATTTTATTTACCAAGATTCCCATTTACAATGAAACTCAAAACCAGTCACCAAACAGATATACAGTTTAAAAAATTATTCGAAAGAGAACCGCCCAAAGACGAAGAACAAGAAATGTCAAGTTCACAATCAAATGAGGATATAATTAATCCAAGTTGGGAGCAACTATAATAAATCGCTAATAATAATCGAGTAACAACTTTCAGAAACGAAAAATTTGCCCTACCATTTGCAATGCAGGGATTTCAATCAAACGACAAACGGAACCTAAAATGCGTAAAATGTAAGATCAAATACCAATTCACAAAAGAAACACCACCAACATTGGAGCATTTAGAAGATTGTGTTTTCAATTTAACCCTAACAGAAAAAGCACAAAAGCCACTGAGCAAAGACGAAATCAGAATAATCATTAAACAGCCTGAAATCAATGAAACAACTATAATAACTGGTTATCACAACAGATTCACTAAAACGATACTGAGAAAGAATCAATATGAATCAATATTCGAACTAATCAAAGCAACACAACAATATGCAGAAAGACATCATGACTAGCTGGGTGAATCTAGTGTTAAAAAAGTAATATTGAGAGAACACAGTTGCACTATATGTTGGATGAAAAACGTAGAGGTGATCCATCTTCCTTGTGGACACCTGCTACCATGCAAAGAGTACAACTAAAGCCTAATACAATGTTCTATGTGTAGACAACCGATTGGTTAATGGATGAACATATTCCGTTTTGCCGATCAATAAATAAACCTAAAAATGAAATTGTAAATAATGAATGTATAAAAGAAGAATCAATAATACTGTAGTGTATAGATTACATATGATAAAATATTAAAGAAAGTAATTTAGAAAAATGAATCACAAAGAAAGTCAAGCCAAAGTTGAAGACCAAAAAAACAGCTGAAAGCGGAAAAGTTGGTGATAAAAATAGACAAAATCTTAATCCAAGGAAGAAGAACTAAACAAACTGGAAATGGATATTGAAGCACAACTATTAGTAATAATAAATAAAGAAGGAGTGATGAGGAAGTGGGGTGAGGACACCGAGTTATACCAAGAAAACAGAAGACAATTCGAAGTAAAATAAGGCGAGATGAAAGAGAAAATTGAAATGTTGGTAAAACAAGTCGGAGAGTTGGAACATTTGATCATGTGGTGTAGAGCAACGCAAAGCGGAAACGATAGCCCAAATAAAAGCGAAAAGAACGAACAAAAAATAAACCAACTAAAACGTCAAGCTCGAAATTGGAAACAAAAGTATATCACAACTAATAAAATGGAATACCAGAGAGGGTACGAAAGAATGAGAACTACTATAGAAAAATAACCAAGAGAAAAGGAACATGAAATTGCCGAGTTAAATGAAGAAGGAATCTAATTGAAACCACAGCTTGCAGAATTAGATGATTATACTTACGAGTTGGAAGGAAGACGAATTATTGCATAAAAGGAGCAACGAGTCAATGAACTCGAAACGCAAAACTCGAGAACTCGAGCAACAATTACTCGAGGACTGGAAGAAAGAAAAGAAATACTAAAGACTAACTATTACCATGCCATAACGCAAAATACGAAAGAAAAATCGAGGCTAATCAACTCAAAATTTAAGCCCAAAGATGGAAACACGAATCCAAAAGAACAAACCAACAACTAAAAGATAGTTGCAACCACAAAGTGAAATTCTAGGAACAAGAGTGGCAAGATATAAACAATGAAAAGAAAACTATGGATAAAAAATGGAAAAAATACTAAATAGAGATAAATCTAATAAAGAAGAAGAGAGAATCTCATAAACCGAGTGGTGAAAATCAAAACAAAATATTGAATCAAGTAAAAGAACAAGCAAGAAAATGGAAATTAAAATATAAGGAAGAAGTAGAGATAGTGAAATTAGTGAAAGAGGAAAAAGAACGCGATAACTCATTATTTATAGCTAAAGTGGATGAGCGACAAGAACGGATAGAAGAGTTAGAAAAATCTCATGAGAAAATAGAAAAAAAAACGATTGGACATGTTTCCAAGCCCGTAAATGGAAGAAAAAGTGGAGAAACGTAAAAAATGAAATGAACGAATTACACAAAAAGATCCTGAATGAAAATGAATGGGAATTATGGGAAACCACAGAACAACAAAAAAAAGACAAATGGAACAAGATGAAGAAAATTTCATAAAACACCTAAGTCACGAAGTAAAAGGATACGAACACGAATGCGCAAGATTAAAACGACAAGTAGATGGAGAAATCTACAAAACGGAACGATTACAACAACAATTAACCGAGGCACTACAAGATGCGAATGGGTTCCGAGGAATGTGCAATCAAAAAGATATAAACCTTGAGCACCAACGACTAGTAATGGAAAACTCTACAAAAGAGCATGAGAAAGTTGCACAGCAGATGCAACAAGAAATGGAACTATTGAAGAATTGTTATGAGGAAAACAAGAGAAATCTCAAAAGAAAGATTGAGAGATTACAGACATACGAACGGACAATTGCGTTAGAAGCTGAAGTAGAAAAACTAACTGAGAATTCAGATTATCTCACTTATTTATTAGAAGAAGAAATCCAAGCCTCAGCAGAAGCTAGAGAATAAACGAACCGATTACGGAACAGACCTCATATGGTATTATTACCTTTTTACCCAATTCTTCCAACGAGAAAGGATGAAGGTAATATAAAACAAGACGAAACGTGGGTTTGAAAGTAAAGTGATTGTGTAGAATGTAAAGTGTGGTCATGTAACAAAACGTGTAAAAAGTGTAAAAGTAAAAAAAACCAACCAAAAAAAAACGTTCAAACAAAAGCGTTAAAAAAAACAAACTTGTTTAAAAACTAAATACTAAAAACGTCATTATTTTAGAAATAAATCTTCTCAACGAAAATATCACATGGAAGAAAACAATATTACTACAGAAACGAATAATACCAAAGAAATTATGATATTGAAAGAGAATGAACAACTTTATAACGAGATCCGAGAGAAACAAGCTGAGATCCATGGATTCACCAACCAAATGAGACAAGAAAAAATACTTAAAAATACAACTAAGGCCTAATTTCGAATAGTAAAAATGGATCTAACTACGGAACGAGAATTAAATGGAAGTCTAATTAGGAAAAATGCACAATTTCAAACACATGAAACATTAGAAAATTACTGGAAAAATGAATCAAAACAATCGATAGAAATATTTACGAAAAATAAAGCCTATATCGACAAGTTAGAAAAAGAAAACGGAAAGTACTACGAGAAGAAAGAGTTTGTACAAAAAGAAAACCGAAATCTGACAAAAATAATCAGACGCCAACGACAAGAACTAGCAAGACCGTCTAACGAGAAAAATCACTATCAAAAAATGGCAAAATTGAAAATTAAGAAAATTCAAGAATTACAACGACAATTGACGAAGTAAAGATCAAAAAATTCAAATATGTTGGAACAAACTAATTAACTCAAAAATTTACAAAAACAATTTATGATTATCCTAGCTCGACAAGACAAAGCTACTGCATTACTAAAAACAATTATGGAACAAGAAACTAAAGCAGAGCTACTAAAAGCAATAGAAGAACATCTCGAAAGCAAACAAAATATCAAATCAACATCAACTAATCGAATCATGGACGACGAGAACAATCCTAGTAAAGGAGTGCATTTTTAACTACGTCCCAATAAATCATGAAAGACAATTGTATATAAAATTCGAGAAGCATAATCTTGATCTAAACCTATATCGAAAAACACAATCAATCAAAGTTAATCACAAAATCCTACCATAAGATTTTCTAAGAATCGAATCAACAATCCAGTCCAATATTAAACCTAAATTCTAAAACTAAAGAAACCTAAGTAGTTCATTCAATATCTAAATCAAAATCCATATCTAATCAGCTAAACAGTCATTATCTCTACGACAATTACCTAATCCAAATCTCGAAAAACCTAATCCTCAAGAAAACCGAATGTCAACCAATTCAGCAACCGATAAAATCAAGAGAACTAATCTTAACAAAAAGAAACCCTGCCGATGAGTGGCAAATGATCGTGATTATGCAGAACCATATTTTGATATTAAATACTATGATTTTAAAACCAGTCTATCTGTGCTATAAAAAGTTATTTATTCCTTTTTATTTTGGCACGAGTATGTGGTTATATGTATAAGTCAAGACGGTAATCGTGCATAAAATGTATTTACTTTTTGACCTTATTAAGATTTATTCTTATCTTGAGTGATCATTGGAATTGCGGGTCGCAATTTAAACTGGACCCGGAGTGTTTATTTTAGGCAAAAACAAATATTTTAAATTGTTGTTTATCTGGCACGACATCCGATAAAATCAGGGGCGCAAAATGCAAATGGACGAAAAATCAGCAAAAGTAGCCTACTTAACAATAAATAATACAAAAAGTAGAAAAGAGTAGAAAAATACAAAAAATGTGTAATAAATAAATAAAAGCATTTAAAAAGAATCAAAAAACATTAAACTTTAGAAAAATTAATCTATTTCATCAAATTGGCTCCAAATTCATAGAAAACGCTTATATGCTAGAAAATAAATACGAGAATTAAGTTTAAAATGTAATTAGAAACTTTAACAAAAAAGAATCATGAAAATCTGACAACTAGGGGAAAAGTGATGAAATATGGTAAAAACGTGTAGGCGTTTTGTTTTACCGCATCAAAAAACATGCGTGTAAAATCCCTTTATATAAGTCGATGCCAGATCGACACAATTTAATGCTAATTTTCAAAAATTTTTATTGAACTTTGGAAGAATCTTTGGAAGAATCTCAAAGTAAGGAAGAACTCTAATTAAATTTTATCTGTTTATATCATTATTATTAAACCATTGCAAATCCTTAAGAAAATTTTAGGAATACCATTATTTGAATTGAGTTTATATTTTAGTCTATGTAAGATTTTTTAATAGGTTATGTATACCAAATTGTTTTATTTTAAAAATGTCTTTGAATTATATGATTTGATTAGTTTTAATTTGTTGAATTTTTATCAGTTTATTGACCAATAAACGTTGTTAATGAAAGATAATTCAGAACAATTTTCTTTGTATCGACCAAGTCCCAAGGAAACTTCGCTTCTATGGTACTTGACCTATACGAGATGCCTTGTGACCAATTTTTTCATCACTCGAGAAAAGTTAATAATAACATGTTGATCATGATCATTTATTACATTTAATATTATTATTATTATGCTTAACTATTGTCATTAATTTCATAAAATTACCTCTTATCTAAAAACATTTTGAAAATCCAAACGATGCAAATTTGAAAGTTATTTTATCTACTATTATTATTAATTTTATTGACCATTATTATCCTACGATCACATGCACACAAGCCAGAAAAATAAAATTCTCACAAACTGGTTTAAAGCTAGTACTTCGGTGTGGAAGGTACCGGTAGTGAATGGTAGTTCGCCGGTCAGATCTCCTCTCCAAGAACCTCAACATCAAATCCTTAGTCGAGAGTTAATGATCATGAGGAAGGAGCAAATAATGTACATATAAAGAATGAAGAATATAAAGACTAAAAAGCAAGAAAGAAGTAAAAAGATTATCCAGAATAATAATGCAAAAGAAATTTGAGCACTAATAAGAAATATGAAGAACTAGAAAAACAGAAATTACAATCTTAGTAGTAAATCAATGAAGGTATCATTTGGTCAAGTACTGCATGATTAAAATCAACGATAAGTACGTATGTTGGTATAAAGTAAATTCCTATTTAGAAATCAAATCAAAAAATATTAATTATTGTTTTAAAAATAAAAGATCCTTTTGATATTATTTTTTAAGTTTATAGAATCTTATTCATATTCCAAACTATCACGGGTAAACGTTTAGATTTTCAGGAGCAAGTAACGATTATCATTTCGTGCCGATGGGGTCATTATTAATTCCGACCCCACAAAATTTAAATGAATTATTATCTCACAGTTGTGATTTTAATATTTGATATTTTTTTATTATTATTATATCTTGATCAATTTTTTATTAATTTTACCATCATGGAAAAGAACTGCAGGAAGAAACAACGACAAAGCAGAAGAACTGTCTTGGAAAGTCTCAAGAGTTAAAAGAAAAAAGAAATAGAAAAAAAGAAAATTGAATATAAAATAAAATGTTTATTGTGTTCATAAAAAACTTTCATGTTTAATTAAATTTTTATTTTTTAATGATTAAAAGTTAATTGCTAACCATCTAAAATATAACCAAAAGTCATGCGAGGAAATCGTTTGGATTCAAAAAGTATATTATTAAAATAATAGAATAAGTGGAAATAGCTTAAGGTTTCCAAAAAAATTATGTTCAATGGATTAAAACTGACATGTTTTCAAAAAAGGGAATTTTTCTTAAATATCATTTTACTTATATTACCTTACTTAAAATATTAATTTAGAAAAATCAAAAATAACCAATTAAAAAAAACAATTATTAATAAGACATCAAAATCTCCAAGTTGATAACGATCCAGAAGGCATTCTCAAAAAATCCAACGAGAATGTGGGAAGTTTTTCTGTAAAATCGGAAAAATAAAATCCAAAATCAATAAATTAAAATGAGTAGAAAAATAGTTTAACTAGCTCACCCGAGTATGTATGAGGAATTATGAAAATTCGTTCTAAAAATAGAACGAAATTTCTTGTTTTAATCGATAATTTTAATAAGTTTGAATTCTGGGATTTTAAAGGGAAAGGGATGCGAATCTCCAGATTTCGATCACATTTTTGGTTAAAACCATATTATTAGGACCTTATACATATGTCATTCGACCGATCTACTTCTGAAAAAAATAAATTAAACTTAAAATTTCCCGAAATTGTTGGAATGTTCTCTTGATAATCATCTAAAATATTCAATAAACAGCACGTTTAAAACAAAATATAGTGATCAAAAGATCGATACTATTTCGATTAAATTAGCGATAGGGGGACCTATAATTAAAATGAATACTTTCTGTGAATATTTTGTGAATACCTTCTATGGTAGCTCGTGAACCCAAAGGTTTTCTAGGGTATTAGCAATCATAGTAATATGGCTCACCTTTTACTAGAAAACGCCCATTGGAATACATTTTCAGCGTCAGTTTGAAGGTATCCAATGGTTATATCTCTTGTGCGCATATCTGGTGGGAATCACTTACAAATTGTCGCGAAAATGCAATATCTTTTACCCACCAGGTGCCCAGCACTTCTAACAGTAGTTGAGAACTTTAAAACGAGAATTAATTGGGATTATTTTTAGTAATAGAGTTGAAATGACCACTTTCCCAAAACAGTTTCAGCTATTAGTGTAACGAAAAAATTCAAAATCATTTAACGTTTCTGACCAAGAAAACTACAACAACATGGTACATCAACACCCGGAAATGCTAACATAATTTAAGAAGCATTAAAATTTTAATTCAACATTTGGAATGTACTGATATTTTTTAAATATTTATTTAATTAGAAAAATACAAAATTAAAAAAATTAAAGGGCAATGTAAATATAACCAACTCATTTTTATCTTTTCTTTAAAATAATTTTATTTGACTCAATTTATTATATAATAAAAATATAATGTTTTTAATAATTAAATCTCATAACAATAACAGCAATATAAATTTATTTTTATTAATTTTTTTATTTAACATTTATACGTTCTGAAAATCAAAATAGACTACTTGTTTTAATAATGCAATGACCTTTATGTAAATTTTATGGACGAAAGATTTAAGGGTTTATGCGCATATTTAACTTTGTTAAAAAGTTTGAAAGAAAAAGGTGTTACAACCTATGATATTAATGGTAACTGTGATATTAATAGAATTATTGAAGTTAGTTTTATTTTCGAACATTGTGATTTAAGGAGATTTCAGTTTTTAATTTTTAATATCATTTTTTAAAAAATGTTTTAGAAGTATGAAACAGTTTTACAAATTTTAACCAATGGAAAATATGAACCAGTATCTTTTTGTGCTAAGCACGAAGCAGTTGAAGTAATGTTATTGCTATTAATTATTTTGTTTCAATCCTTAATTTCAGGCATACGATCATTTAAGATGCCATTATTTTCTGCCAGAAGCAGAAGAATTAGTCAAATTATTGGCAAAACCTCATATGAAGGTAAATTTTCTGAATTTTTATTATAGAAATTAATGGTTTTTGAAATAAGTCTCTTCTTGTTTGTCACGATATTATTTCAAATAAACAATACGAACCTATTCTTCCCGAAGTGCCATATGAAGTAGATGAAGATGATGTGATGGTTAAAGTAAGATTTTTTTTGTATCATAATAAAGATTTAATATATTTAATACTCAAATTATACAAAAACAAAAATCTATTAAAAAAATTAGTTCAATTTTTATTTAATTTTTTCCAAAAATATTTTATTTATATTTAATTTTTTGTTAACAATATCTAAATAAATTTTTTAATTTCCATTAAAAATAATTATTTATGAAAATATTTATTTTTTATTATTAAATTTATTTTTAAATTGTTTTTATTTTTTACTATTAATATTTAATTATTGTCGATATTTAATAAAATGTTTTGTATTTTTTTTATACTAATTAATATTTAATAAAAAGTTTTATTAAAAAATTTATTATTTGTTTTAATTTAATCTTTTTAAAATATTTAATTTTTAATTTAACATTTAGTATAATAATTTTTATTATTTAATCAATTTTCTTTTTTGTTAAAATTTAAAAATATTTTTCTGTTAATTATTATCGATATTTAATTAATTTTCGTATTTAATATTTAATAAAAGAAATTTTTTATAGTAATAATTATTTTTTATTATTTGATCTATTTTAATTATTTTTGTTAATTTTTATATTATTGTACTTTTAATATTAGTTAGTATTATTATTATCAAAATTTAAAATTTTTAATATTTTTTACTATTTTGTATTTAAAAATTTTATGTAAATTTTTTTACTGTTATTTAATTTTTTACTAATAATTTTTCAATTATCATCGATATTTAATTAATTAATTTTATTTTTTAAATTCTAAAATATTAAATTTAATATTTAATAAAATAATTTTTATTATTTAATTAAATTTATTTAAAATTTTTAATTTTTTACTATTAATATTTAATTTTTTAATTATTGTCGATATTTAATAAAATATTTTGTATTTTATTATTTGTTTTAATTTAATCATTTTAATTTTAAAATAACTTTTTTTAAAAATAAATAATTAAATAAATTTGGCAACGATTTAATTAAAAGATAACGCCAATAAAAAACCTTTCGTACGATATATTTCGATAGCACAGCTATCATCTTCAGGTACTCAAAACCAACTAAAAATATTATGAATTAACATTTAATTTAAACAAATTATTTTTTATTAATTTAATTTTTTAATAAATAAATATTTTTAAAAATATATTTTAAATTAATTTAAAATTTTAAATTTTTTTTATACTTATATTCTAATTTTTAATTTTTAAAAATTAATGTAATTTAAAATTTTCAATTTTAAAAAATTCTAAAATAATTTAATTTTTTTGAATTCTTAAATATTTATTTTTGAATTATATATTTAATAAAATAATTTTTATTATTTAATTAATTTTCTTTTTTGTTAAAAATTAAAAATATTTTTCTGTTAATCATTTATTGACATTTAATTAAATTTCCTAATTAATATTTAATAAAAGAATTTTTTATGGTAATAATTATTTTTAATTTTTTGATTAATATTTTTAAAAGTATTTTTCATTATATTTAATTTTTATTACTATTTTTAGAAAAAATAATTAATTTTTAATTAAAAATTGATATTAATTTTAAAAGCCGATTAGAATGTGAGCTCACAATATAAAACATTTTTTTTAAAATAGGTTAAATAACTATATAGTTTTATGTATTTTTTATGGTCAAATAAGTAGGTCATACATTTTAAAATTTAAAAGTCTGTTTTTATATTTCCATTTAACACAACCAAAATTCACTGATTTAATATCTTTTCTTCTTCTCCCCTCCCAATCTTTACTTAATTTTATATTAATTCCATCAACTATTCCACCCACTGGAATATACATTGCTATTCTTTTAAATCTCGAATTTTCAGTAGCTTACTAGCCAACTATTTTTTTTCCAATTATTTATTAAAATTACTCACAAAATCTTCTAATCAAATGCGAAGAAACCACTGAAATCAACCAACATATTTAAAAAAATACGAATTGTAAGATGCGTAATGTGGAAATATATTGCAAGTTAAAGAAAATGTATTAGACTACTAATCATATTGGACATATTTATGGAGTTTTTAATTACCTTTGTAGAGGAACTAGAGTTTAAAGGAAAATAAGAAGAAAAGGCACGCCTGGAATATATGTTAACATTAATGAAACACTCCTTACATGTAGGGTACGCAATTTGGGATATAAATAACGGCTATTAGAAAATTTTGGAGCACTAAAAAATCATTTTGGCTCAAAGCAACTTTAACTGGAATATCTTTGCATTTAATTCGTCAATAATAATTTCTCAAATAAATAGTTTTTTTGATATAAATTTGAAGAATTTCTGGTGAGATTTCAACAAAATTCATTCTCATAAAATTTTGGTTGATTTTATTTCAAAGCAAAATTATATAATATCACTATATAATATTCTAATTTTGGGTAAAAATTAAAATTTTACCGAAACTTTAAGCAGAATTCAATTACTTAAAAATAATAAATAAAATAATAATAATTATTATTATTCTATTATTTTATTACTATTATCATTTTAAATAAATAACTATGCAAAAAAATGTTTCGACTTGAAATAGGTCCTGATCACTCAAAATTTCGCTTCCTGCTTCATCTCTAATTAATTTTTTTTCTTTTCAAATTTTCAAATTTAATTTACTAATATTAAAAATTGAATAAATCCAAATCAAACTTTTATATACATCCAAACAATTTTTAAACAAATATATTAAAATCCAATCTGCATCTAATAAAAATTCGAATAAATATAAAAGCTTTGGCATTCTTTTACTAAATTTTAGATTTTCGACATTTTGCCTGGCCGAGGCCGGTTTAGATAAAATTAGAATCTTTTTTTGTCGATAACGGAATAATTTATATAAATATAATATAAATAAATAAGTATGCCAGCTAATTTCCGATATGTTTATTAATACAATTAAACTATTATTGTTGTTGTTGTTATTATTATTATTATTATTATTATTATTATTATTATTATTATTATTATTATTATTATTATTATTATTATTATTATTATTATTATTATTTATTATTATTATTGTTATTTATTATTATTGTTATTTATTATTATTGTTATTATTATTATTATTATTATTATTATTATTATTATTATTATTATTATTATTATTATTATTATTATTATTATTATTATTATTATTATTTATTATTATTATTATTTATTATTATTATTATTATTATTATTATTATTATTATTATTATTATTATTATTGTTATTATTATTATTATTATTATTATTATTATTATTATTATTATTATTATTATTATTTATTATTATTATTATTATTATTATTATTATTATTATTATTATTATTATTATTATTATTTATTATTATTATTATTTATTATTATTATTTATTATTATTATTATTATTATTATTATTATTATTATTATTATTTATTATTGTTATTAT
The DNA here is from genome assembly GCA_022537955.1 of Schmidtea mediterranea. Classification (NCBI taxonomy): domain Eukaryota; kingdom Metazoa; phylum Platyhelminthes; order Tricladida; family Dugesiidae; genus Schmidtea; species Schmidtea mediterranea. Next base: position 60,820,281 of record CM039679.1, on the reverse strand, counting down.
TGTTATTATTATTATTATTATTATTATTATTATTATTATTATTATTATTATTATTATTATTATTTATATTATTAATTATTATTATTATTATTAGTATAAAACGATGATGCCCTGGTAGCAACATAAATTAATTTATCAGATAAGTGATTAACAAAATAAGCCCTTGCTGTGAAGTAATAATTATATTTTTGAAAAAAGTTTCGATTATTACTTCGCAGCAAGGGATTATTTTGTTACTCAGTTATCTGATATATAAATCTAATTTTTATGTTTGTTCTTCTTTTTATTATAATTATTATTATTTTATTATTATTATTAATATTATTTTTATTATTATTATTATTATTATTATTAATAATTATTATTATTTTTATTATTATTAATTATTATTATTATTATTATTATTATTATTATTATTATTATTATTATTATTATTATTATTATTATATATTTTAAATATCAATTATTGAATTACTTTGAAAAAAATTGAATTTCAATTCTACCTGATGATGTCCGTGAGTCTATATGAATATGTTTTTTTATGTTGGATTGCCGTTTTCTCATATTTGATTAAATACTATTGTTTAGTGATTCTTATTAATTATTAATGATAAGTATCATTTTATAACAGAAAACCTTTTCATTTAATGTATACTTTGCAGCAAAGGGTTATCTTATTATTTTCTTGTTTGAAATTAATTATTATTATTGTTATTTAAATATGATTTGAATATTTAAATATCCTTCACCAGATTGTACATATTGTGAAAGATAATGAACCGTTGGGTGCAACAATAAAAGTTAATGAACGAACAGGCGCCGTCTTAATAGCCAGAGTAATGCACGGAGGTGCTGCTGATCGCTGTGGTTTGTGAACTGATTCGAGTTTGATTGAGTTATAATAATATTTGATAACAGGAGCTCTATCAGTAGGAGATGAAATCCAAGAAATCAATAGATTATCTGTCCAAGGTAGAGATCCCATGGAAGTGATAAAGATTCTGGTAACTAATTGATAGGATGTGCACAGTAATGTATATAAATATCTATTATTGCATTAGACAAGTATAACTGGTGATGTCAAGCTCAAAGTCTGTACGTCAATGTCATCGAAATCTGCTAACGATCAAAATATGGTATTGAAAACATTAAAACCCATTTCTGTATATTTTTCATTTTCAAATGTCTAGTGCCACGTGAGAGCCCTGTTTTCTTACAGTCCGGCATTGGATCAATTGATCCCTTGCAGAGAAGCAGGAATAGCCTTTAGGAAGGGAGATATACTTAGACTGGTCAATACTGAAGATCCTAATTGGTGGCAAGCTGTGAAGGTTAGAATGAGATTTAATTGATTTTGGCTATCTGAAATTAATGAATATTAATAAACTCAAAAAAAATACAACTCAAATATTATATTGATTTTATGAATTTATATTGATTTTAAATATAAAGATTTTTTAAATTTAATTTAGAATTAAATATGATTCAAAATTTTGAATTACAAATAAATTCAGATATATTAGTTTGGAAGGAAAGTTCTTGTGGTATTTTCAAAAAAATATTCGAATCAATTTAACACGTTGACGGACAATTGCGGCTATAGCCGTCAAAGCGAAGTTCACAATGTGGCATGACTGCTATAGCCGTCCAAAACGAAACGGTTGTTTTTAGACACTACGGCTATAGCAGCACAAATGTGCACTTACTGGCGTATACGTAGAAGCATAGTGTCGTGTTTTGAAAACATCTTTTTAGGTTGAAGTTCATATTTCACCTGTTATACGAGTTGCAGATTCAGTATGCACGTGGTTGTGAAGGGAGTAGTGCGATCGTGTTTTCTATTGAATTTATAGTTCTTATTGATACGTTTAACGATATTTATTATTATTTATATAACTATACTGGTATGTATTTGTTTATTATTCATTTTATACTTTAAACAGAAATAAAAAAACAAAATTTAGCATTTTAGGTTAGGTTATACTGTTTACTTTTTTTTTTGAGTTTTACATTTGAAATATAAATAAATAATGATAATGTAAATGATAAATATATATTATATATATAATATACAATAAATAATAATACAAAATAAAATGTTTTATTCAATATTTACAGAAAATGAACCTAATTAAAGGTACTAAATTAATCAAAATTAAGTTTATTTAAGCAGAAAGAGTAAAACTATACTTCTAACATTCTAAAAATCACAAAAACATATAGTGTCAATTTTCGAACTTCGCTTGTTCCTACTGTCCGTCAACGTGTTAACACGTTGTGCATAATTATATATTTAATTTTGTTCAATGATATAATTTCCATTATTTTGTAACTAGTTATTGCCATGTTTCAGGTAGCCGGTATATCTAAATCCTATAAAAATAGTCAAGTAATTTGACCTTGACCTTAAGTTTGACCTTGTATTTAAAAATTTAAAAATCGTAAATTATTCTGAGTTTCAAACGTGATTTTAACCGCCTTTTTCAAACGTTACGAAAGAATTTCCTTCAACAAAATTATACTTCTCTCAGAATATTTTCCAAAAAAAAACGTGCCAAGTTTTGGGAGTCAAACGCCATTTAGCATACAAAATCTTGATTTTGTGTATTTTTGACTATATTTCAATGAAATTTCAAACATATCATGGTCAGTAAAGTTTTATATCTTGTATTTCTCAATACTTTGGAAAAAAGAAAATTTCAAAAATGACAAAGGTTCTTTTCATAGACAAGTTTTTCTCTTTGGAAAATTAAAGTTTTTCACTAGAAAAATCTTGAACGAAAAGTATGCGCTCAGCAAATATATAGGCGATGTCATTGTCTATATTTTTGCCGAAACAATTTTTTGAAAATCTCAAATCCCCGATCTATAGGCGATAAAACAAAAAAGTAATATTTCACCTAAAAATCAATATTTGCACTTTTTAATCAATAATTTCACTTTCAAACCAATACTTGAATTATTTTTAAAAATGTTGCACTTTTAAATTAATTAAAATAAATCATTTAAAATTAATAATCTCCATTATGAGTTTTCGCCATGGATGTATTTTTGCTAAATAGTGCGCGGAAAATAAGGTAGGCGCAGGGGCTCACATCTATCTACTACTATATTATAATAATTAGATGGTGCAATGCCAGGTGAATGTGGTGGATGACTAAGAACTTCGCATCCCAACGCTGTAAGCTTTTGTTGTGTCACCATTGCAGTATGTGGTCTAGCATTATCATGGTGAAACAAGATTTCTTTTCTGGATGCCTATTATTATTATTATTATTATTATTATTTATTATTATTATTATTATTTATTATTATTTATTATTATTATTTATTATTATTATTTATTATTATTATTATTTATTATTATTATTTATTATTATTATTTATTATTATTATTATTATTTATTATTATTATTATTTATTATTATTATTTATTATTATTATTATTATTATTATTATTTATTATTATTTATTATTATATTATTATTATTATTTATTATTATTATTATTATTTATTATTATTATTATTATTATTATTATTTATTATTATTTATTATTATTATTTATTATTATTATTATTAATATTATTATTATTATTATTTTTATTATTATTATTATTTATTATTATTTTTTTAATTTTTATTATTATTTATTATTATTATTAGTATTATTATTTAGTATTATTAATATTATTATTTTTATTATTATCTTTATTAATATTAATATTAATACTATTATTATTATTTATTAATATTATTAATAATATTAATATTATTAATAATATTAATATTATTATTATTATTAATATTTTTATTATTATTATTTATTATTATTTATTATTATTATTTTTATTATTATTATTATTATTATTATTCTAAATAGGTGGATCCCATTTTTGGTGCCGGATTTAAAGCCATGTCGTTAATTGGATCGAACTTAGAGTCTGAATCATTGCCAGGAATTATGGCTGGAAGAACGGGTTTAATTCCAAGTCGAACTCTCCAGGAAAAGTTATTATAATCTTTATTTATTATTCCTTAATTATACACAATAATTTTCAACTTATAAGGCCTACATTTTTTACTTGAAATTTCTTTGCAACTTAAATAATAAGCTATATATTTATTTTGAAAATAAATTTTTTTTAATAAAAGTAGTAAGTTTTTTTCTATTGAATTTTACCTTGATGAAAAATATGTTTTAGTTTATGATGTTTATCAAATGTTGTTTCATTAAAATTTTAGGTATCCGGACGCAAAAAACCCAATAAAACTGAAATAGCATTAAATTTAATTGAAATTATCATTAAAAATAGAATAAAAGTAAAAAATTAAACAAAAATATTAAAAAGAATTTATTATAATATTTTCCAACGAAACAATTTTGATGGTGAAGTATCACAAAATATCATTAAACGAAATAATCACTGTCCAGAAACCGATCATCCTTTAATAAGCATCGGAGCTCGCATCAATTCCGTCCGCGCATTGACAGCTGAAAAGTTGGATTTATTTATTGTAACAGTATTATTATTCATATATTCTTTGATCCACTTCTTCCTCATTTATATAAATTATTATTATAATTAAGGTTACTTAAATGCTTATTTTTATCCATTAAAAATATTTAGAAGATTTTCCAAAAATTTATTATTCAATAATTATTCAATTAATTATGCATTTTCATATTCTGAGCGATATCACATAATGACAGCATACACACTATTTAATATATATATATATATATATATATATATATATATATATAATATATATATATATATATATATATATATATTATATATATATATATATATATATTACAGATAAATTAATTATCAGATTTATCTCACAATTATTATTATTATTCAAAATTATTAATTATATCGATATCAATTTAATTTATAATATATTGATGGTTTTTAAAATTAATATATTTATAAACAGTGACGTAACTGGGTTTTCGACGCCTTTGGATAATTTATTTTTGGCGCCCTTGACAAATTGGCAAATTTCAGCTTTGCGACTTTTTCAGTTGTTCGAAAAAATAATTGAATTTCTCTTATTTTATTTATTACAATAAATACGTAGCTCACAGTCACAATCATACAACGTGGATATCAAAAATGCAAAAGACAGGAACAATACTAATTTACAGTTATTATTTACTAAATAATACTAAATAAATTGGTGGATAAAACTGGATATTGTTTCGTTAATACAGACTACATCAACTGGTGAATTCTATAGCACATATCAATCCCGTTACAATTTATGACATTTTCTCGACTCTTATAAAACTTTTCAATATTTTTTCTGTATTCAATTCCTATTATAATGGCATATTTAACAGTTTCATCAAAGTCTTCTTTGATAATAGCTCCTATTAGTTTCATTTTTGTAAGATAATCAAATTGCAAATTATCAGTACAAGGAATATTATCAAGACATTTTACATAATCTTTTAATGGCATATAAAGAGTTGATTCATTCCAAAAATCAAGAAATTATAGTTTATATAGTATAATAGAAACTCCAAAGTTATAACTGTAAAACGAGAGATTATGCATCATCATATGAAGTATACTTTTCGATGCAGCGAAGTGGACGTTCAGAATTACAAGCATGTGCATCTTTAGGATTTTTTACTGGAACGATACCTCTAACAGCTAATTGTAGTATTCACATATTTCGCCCACTTTTAAAATATGATTCTCTGCTTTATTTCTGTCAAAGACATATTGATCCGTTTAAAAGGAATTATTGTTGACACTCATATGAACACCAGCTTTGATCATCATTAATTGATCATTTTCATTAAAAAACTCATAATTTTGACCAATTTTACGACATTTTGAATAGAAAATAAGACATTTTTATAATTATTATTAATCTATATTTAAAGTTTTCACAAGATCAATTTTAAACAAACTTAATCAAAAAATTTTTAGTCATTAATTTCTTTTATGACAAAATTAATTAATTTATTGTTTCTTTTTTTTCTTTAATTATTATTGTTATTTGGAGAAAAAACTCAAATTTTGAATCCATTCTCCAAGTTATTAAATTACATGGAGGCTAAAGGAACAAAGTGATTAAATTCTCAACAACAATACTTGAAGTATCATTTATTATAAATAAAAACAATAGTGTCAATGTGCCATACCACTAACTCACACATACAGATAGAAACTCACAATTAAAAGTAAATTTATGTAAGACTACACTGATACACTCCTAGTTCTATTTCAAAAGCTCAAAGCTTTAATTTTCTTTTTTTAATGTTTGCAAAATTAGTGATTTTTTCATTGAAATTTATTTGACTGGTAAGTCCACGTTCGATGGAAAGAAGAGCTAGAGTAGTTTTTAATAATCTTTAGTTTTCTGAAACTCCTTTCAGCGGTGGCTACTGTGGTTGGCATTGTAATAAATGTTTTAAGAGCTCATTCGATATTCGGGTGCGTTTCTTGCAATTCCCATGTAGCGAGAACATTTAAAAGATCTAAATAATACATGTCATTGTGTTTTTTGTTCTGCAATAGTTCAATAATTTGGTGTTTAAAGCATTTTATTTCAATTATAAATTACTCTTTATTTATTTCGGGATATTTGAGTGATAATAGAACAGCTTTAGATTTTATATCCTCCATTGCAAAGGATTGAAACGCTTTGCTCGTCAGAAAATTAAAATCTTCTGCTATATTTTTCAAAGAAACAAATCTGTCTTTTAACTGCATGATTATTGAATCAATGATTGAAAAACCAGAAATTTTGTATTTATTCAAGTTAGGCAACAAACATAATAAAAAATATTATAATGGTTTAAAATTTAAATATATTTCATTTAAACTTTAAATGAAATATATTCAAATAAAAATTTAAAAATTAGAGATTTTGGTGCCCTTGGCAACTGCCCCATGCCAAGCGGAAGTTATGCCACGAAATAAATTGACAAAAAATAATTTATCAATAAAAATAAAATATAAATTATAGAAACTAGAAATAAAAGTAAAAAATGCAATAAAAATAAATTGGCAATAAAAATAAATCATTTAAATCTAAAATCATTTAAATTTAAAAAATAATTTAATTAAATCATTTTCAATTATTATTTAATATTACTAATATAACAATTAAACATATCTAATTATGCATATATTATTTTATTAATTATAATGATATCAATCTATATAACAAGTCGATCTCATTACTTGTATTTGCACATCTTAGTTTATGTTGCAGCCTTTACTTGTAGATTTTCGTCATCATTGCACATATGTTCTACACCATTGCCATATTCAGATTTCTTATTGCCAATAATAATGCTGAACAGCCTTTATTAAATCTTAACATTGATTAAAAAACTCATAATAAATGGGACACCATTTTAATCCTTCAAACTAGTTTAATCTCGCTTAAATTGGCATATATTGATAATTATCCAAGATCTTGAGAAACTTAAGCGCCATCGTAATATGAACTGACTTTTCTAAATGTCTAACAGATGCAGGATGCTAAATAGAAGTTGTTTTCATGGCTTTTCTTATACTGGTGTAAATTCCCACTTTTTTCTCTGTCTTTATTCTTGTCAAACATGTTTTCAATGAATTTTCACCAGATGCAACGTTGTACAAAAATACTATTACGCGAAATCTTAATATAATCCATGAAAACCTTCTGAATTCAACTTCTGAATAATGTTTAATAAATGAACCGGTTGTCGATAAATCCAAATAACTGCCTGCATGTTTGATTGATTATCTTGATTCCATGAGTCCTCAGATTATGTTATTGTCTATTATTTATTCAAATAATAAATGTTATATAGACACACATGTCGTATACATCACTTGAAAAGGCTGTGCCAACAACTTGTGAATATCAATAAATAATCTGATTCATAGTTAATCAATAAAAAAATCTTTAAGCAATCAGAGGCGAAAACTAGAAAAAGTCATATATATATATATATATATATAGACATTGTTATTTTGATCATATTATATGGCGACCAAGCTTGCAACTCAAGAATTATTTCGAATCCTTCCACAGCTGAACACATGTTTAATTAAAGATGATCTGGATGAATGTATCGAGAAAATTGAATCCGATTTTTCCATAATTCAATATAACAACATCCAAAGAAAAGTGATTGTTCGAGCATATTTAGATGAAAATTTTTGCAACAAATATGACAAAATTCTCGATGAAAAAGATTATTTGAAACGTCTAAAATTATTTTTTGAAGAAAACCAAGATTTAGCTAAGGATCTGGAGAATTTACTCAAATATTGAAATAGAGATAATACAGAAACCTATATTAACAACATCGAAAAATGGTAAGTTTATAGAAGAAAATTATGCAAAGAGCGTTTTGCTATTGGTACAGAAACTAACAAAAAAGAATCAAGAAGAAATGAAATATTAAATAATATCAAATAAGTTAATAATAACAATAATCAAGAAAATAGAACTCATAGATATTTCGGTGTCGGTGAATTAGTACTCGTTAATGAAGATGTTAGAAATAAACAAGACAACAGATACTGTGGTCCAATGTAAATTATGGAAAAGTTCACAAAAATAGTTATTTGTTGAAAGATTTAGGTGGAAAAATTATGAAAAATGTAGATTAGGATCGGAGGTCTTCCAGATTATGTAGCACTATAGTATCTATTTTCATATTCAAATCCATTGACTATATTTCTAGCAACTTCATCAACAAGTTTCATAGATTTATCTGTACTGCATTATCGAAATGTTTGGGACGATTATAAAATTCACGCTCCTCCAATATGATATTTAATTGTAAATCATATTTATTGTAACATCACTATTGTTGTCATTTAAGTAGATTTCCTTGCACATGCATAGCATTATTAACATCATTCTGAATTGAACGTCGAATATTATTTATGTCGGTTATTAAAATTTTAAAATTTGCATTATCTTAAGCCTTTCTTATTAGCCAACTGATTGTTTCCTCCATCTGAGCATTCATATTCACAGAAAAGGAAAACACTAAAATAAGACACACCAAAAATTTCTACAGTTTCAAAAACCAAAATTAACAACATAATAACGTGATTATAAGATGTTTGTCAATCTAATAATTTACAAACTTCTTTGCTTTTGAAATGGTTAGAGATTGTAGAGAACTTATTGTTGGGGATTTTCTGCAATCAACATCTTTGCAATTACAACAAAGTGTATGTTTCAGTCGGTTTACTTCTACCATATTTCCAAGTAAGTTCGGACCAAACTATATTATGGCCAACTTATGGTCGCTACACTATCGACAAATTGTTAATATCCCAACGTACACTCAAAATCAGTATTTGGGACGTTTGTATTTGTGTAAAAGCAAGTTATAGTATCGATAAATTATATAGTCCTTAGTAATCACAAACCGATCGGATCTAAGTCTCTTAATAAACGTTCCAGCAGCTCAGAAACAGAGGATATGAAGTCCTGAGTAATTTAATCTATAATAATCAATAAATAATAAGCAGCATTGTGCGTAATCGAAATTTGCACAATATATGCGAGGGATTCCATGAGCGACCTTTTATCCGATTGGATAGGTATTTCCAAAAGACAATATATTGGATGGGATTTTGTGACTTATTTTAACCCATTGATTAGGATCTTTTTCCGTTGTCAGTATTAACCAATGATAGTTATATTCATTTACATATTAAATTCAGATCACACCAAACTCCTTGTCTGTGTAACCTTCATACATTAAAGCTTTAGGTTATTTTTTTATTTTTTTAACACTATAAAATTGGAATGTGATTTGATTTTTAAACAAGGAAATGTAGCGATTTAACACTTAAAAAATCCCATTTAGAAAGGAACAATACAAAATGGCAGCTAATCAAAGACCCAGTGGTTGGTTGAACTACTGTTTTCCAGTTCACATTTCACAAGATATATTGTTAGATAGTTTACCAGAGATTTTCACTTATGAAGATGTCGATCAGTATTTTGCAGAGGATTGCAACTACCGACCAATTGTAATCATTGGTAATTCTATGAGAATCGGTTTCATTATCAAATCATTTCATTATCAAGGTCCTCCCGGAGTCGGAAAAAGTGAACTGAAACGTGAACTGATCAACACTGATCTCAGTCACTTCAAAGAACCAATAAAAAGTTATTTATAATAAAACATTTTAATATTAAAATATTATTCCTTAAATAATCATTCGTGTTAAAATAAGTTATCGGACAAAACTTATTTGCCTGATTGATAATTGATTTTTTTATTTTTCGTGATTATTTATTCAATGATTCATAGTTTAGCAGTTGCCTGAAAGACACATACACACATACACACATTCACGTTTGCATGCACACTCTCACACACTGCAACTGGCCAATCAGATGTTTCGATGCTGGTGGAATTCTGTTAGGAATTTTACTGACTGCTGAGTTTTGTATATTTACAAATATAAATGATAATGAAGTCGTTTAATAGTTTTTTTTTTAAATTGACACTTCTTTTCAGAATCATTTATAATAAACCTAGTAGCTTTATTTTTGGCATTTAATTTTTGTGTTCAATATCATAGAATATCTCTGTGTGGTCTGTCCTATTTAACATTTCGTTGTCATATATTTTATATTCTTTACTCAATCGATTTTTTATTTATATATCATCTATTTATAATTTTATTATTACTGCACGGGAAATGCTGTTTGATGCTTGCCGAATATATGTATATCCTTTGACTGTGAAATATCGATTTATTAAAGTCATTCTACTGGACAAGAATAAATCAATACAAATAATAAGGGACTTGTATAAGTGCTACCCACAAAGAAATAATAACATTAAACTAACTATCTATGTGTCCTAAGTAATAATATTAATAATAAATATATCGATTCCAAAATTATTATTAATTTATGAAATGTATAGATTAAAGATTAAGAAAATTAATATAGTTAGATTTGTTAATTAAAATTACTTTAATTTGATAATCTTGATAACATTTCGAAAATATATTAAAGAATTATTTATTAAACTGTAATAATTGTATTTATTTCTATAATTAAAAGAAAGCGTCGTCAAACACTCGTTTTACGATATATTTCAATAGATTCACTCTCACCCTTTTTTTGTGTTATATGACAGTAAAGTATAAATATTACATAGTGCATTCATGTTACTAGGAGCATGCGTTTCAGTTATTAAATCAGCACTATTCAGAATCTTGAAACCTTTAAAATAGCCCGTAACGAAAAGGTTAAACCAATTTACTGCATTTAAAGGAAATTATTCTCATCACCAGTCTACCATCATAGTCTTTGTAAAATATCATATTCCGAAACTATAATGACGTAACAACGAGTTAATTAAATAATCTCAATAAACTCGATGCTAATTGAATGTTAATTGTTGGGAATTTTAAATATAAAAATTTTTTAAAATCAGTTCTTTTGCACACGTTTTTATTATCATTACTATTACTCATTCCTTTCAATCGACTATATTGTCGAACTCGAGTACAGAAATGACTATAAGTCTCTTCAATTTATGTGGCATTGGACCCATTACATGAGAATTTATACACTAGATCAGACACTAAACCTTTTGGGGTTTGAGATTTATTACTCAATCTATTTAATGATTTTAAAGATTTGTAATGAATTCATTATAAGGGAATAAGAAAAGACAGTTAATATTTTCAAATTAAAGAAATGACACATTTAAATCGATATTTTACTTGGAAATCTATAAATATTAATTTAAAAAAGTATTATTTGGCAAATTAATTGTTTACTTAATACAGTTACTACTAGAGAACCAACTCCGAATGAAGAACATGGACAAGATTATTTATTTGTCACTTTGGAGGAATTTGAGACATTTGCTCGAGCAGACAGGTTCTTTATTAATGTTATTGAATAATGTAAATTTGCAAATTTTGTTAAATTTAATTGAATTCTTCGGAATTTTATAATCTATCAGATTTTATTACTATTAGCTCATTTTTATGTTATTTTTGGTATGAGGATATTGGCATTTTTATTTTATCGATTAAATTTAAATGAATGATATTTTGCATTATTATTTTATCGATTAAATATAAATGAATGATATTTTATATTAAAAGAATTACACAAAATTGGCTCTGAACTAAATTAAAGAAAAACCAATCCAAAATATATATTCAGCTACAATATATTTCGACAGAATTTCTGTCTTTGTCAAGTAGTCTTAAACTTAAAAACTATTTAGAATAAACGATTATTATTTAAACAAATTTCTGCTTTTAAATTCTCAAATTATTTTATCAAAAATTAAAAATCTTGTTTTTATAAATCACAAATTCTATAAAATTCAAAAAATTAATTTTCTAAAATTTAACAAAATTTGAATAAAATTTTTCAGCAAAATATTTAAAAATTTTTTAACAAAACTATTTTACAATTAGTTTCATACTGCATCAAAAATTGCGCTTACTAAAATCTATCAATTCCATAAGTCGACTGTGATCGAAACCTTGAGAGCGGAAATGAAGCGCAGTCATTCCATGACATAAATTAAAAACCAAAATCCGAACAAAACCTAAGTAGAACTTGAAATCCACTTATAAACACAAAATTCAGACAACAATTGTATTCACTGACATTAATCAATTCTTTCAGTCGACAGTTATCAAGAACTTGAGAACAGATCTTGATTAAACGGTTAAAACATGAGTGTCCAACCCAAATAATGATCTTGTGGGCCACTTTGGAAATCCTCATATTAGATTTAGATACACTATTTACATTTTTTAGGAGCTAAAAATTGAAACATAAATGGTCAAGATAGACGACTGCATGCGTCCCGCGGGCCGCAGGTTGGACATTCCTGGGTTTTAGATATGTACATTAATTAAAAATCATAAAAATATTTTCAACTAATGGGAAACTTACATAAATCATTGATAACAAAAATATTAAAACTTATCTACATTTAATTTGAGCTTGCGGCACCTTGTATGAGAATCACTGTTCTAGAGATTCGTATTCTTGCACCACAATGCTCCAAAATAAGCGTTTTACTTTTTTTAACGTGCAAATGATGTCATTGTCCAATAAAGTAGCAAGTAACGGTTTGATATAGGGCTATAATTTTATTCTGTTTTTATTTAATACTAAATATTCAACTGAAATACCAAAAATGATGCCAATTTATGGAAGCATTGCCAAATTTCAGTACTAACCCTTTTAACCAGTGCTTCTCAATTATTTTCAGCCCATGTTTTACGTCCAAACGTTTTCTGTCCATGACGCCGGGTCACTTAAGTGACAGGCAAAAGGAAATAAGTGCCGCCTTATTGGGTATTAATGTAAGTGGTATCATATTCCTGAGAAAGTGTAACTGAATTCATATATAAGTAGTATTTACATGTTATTAAACCAATTTTTTCCTCATTTGTATAAAATAGTTATATTATTATTCAAATATTATTTATTTTATATTAATATTGATTTAATTTATTATATATTGATGTTGTTTAAAAGTAATATATTTATGAATTTATATTTTTGTAGTAATTTGGATATTGAATTTTAATAGTTTTATATTTGATTTTGACCGTACTGAAGCCCCTAGTTGGGTAACGCTGCTTTAAGTTAGTGAAAATTATGGCTTCGCAAATGTAATATCGATGCAGATTTTTCTATTATTCAACGAAAAAATATATGTGTAAATTATAACAAATAATCTTTTAGTTTGATAAACTATTGGAGCGATGGAGAATTCGATAAAACTGGATTGTGTGTCGATGCAGTTTTGGAAATAATTCAGTGTGGAATGGTGCCGGTGTTCACGGCAAAACCTCAAGTAAATATGCAATTATTTAAATAAAGTGTCTTAATACCACAATAGTCAATCCCAGCTCTTCGCACAGCAGCTTTAAAACCTTTCATCATATATATTAGGCCTCCTAGTATTGATATTTTACTGGAAACTCGCCCGATGCTATCATCGGGAAATAAAGAAACAAAAAAAGTTTACGGTAAATCCGATGACATAAGATATTTCAAGGTTGGGTTTAATTTTTGTAAATACCTTTGTGAGCTCGAGAGTTCAGGAGTCAGATTTTGAGGAAATGATACAGATAGGGTCTCGAATGGAGCTCTTGTATGCACAATATTTCGATCATATAATTGTTAATGATGATTTACCTGTGGCGCTTGAACAACTTTCTGAGATGGCATATCGATTAGAAACTGAACCGTTTTGGGTGCCGAAACGGTGGCTAGAACAAGAATCATCAACTGCAAGTTCGGTGACAACTGATACAAAAGAGTAGATAATTTAGATTTACACTTCCATCATCGCTCTCTCTCTCTCTCTCTCTCTCATCATACTAGTCTCAGAAATGCACATATTTATAAATATTCTAATTGATTTCACTATGAAATTAGCATTATTTATTATTATTATTATTATTATTATTATTATTATTATTATTATTTATTATTATTATTATTATTATTATTATTTATTATTATTATTATTATTATTATTTATTATTATTATTATTATTATTATTATTATTATTATTTATTATTATTATTATTATTATTATTATTATTATTTATTATTATTATTATTTATTATTATTATTATTTATTATTATTATTGATTTTGCGGATTTAGCAAGTCTTATTGATCTTTAGATTATTGATTAATTTAATGTGTCTTGATTAATGATTTATGTGATTTAGTTTTTCTTAAATATCTATGAAATTATCGACATTTTCACATCTATTACACTTTTTATTGATTTTGTATTCTTATATTCTATAATATGGCATTTTTCAAATATATAGTGCAATTTCTTTTTATTGAAAATGATAATTCCAATAAATTTTTCCAAAAAATAAATATTTTTGAATATATCGATTCAAAAATGTGCACAAAGTATTCACAATTAATTTTCTTATAATATTTATTAATTTGTTGATATTTTAATGTTTTAATTGATCGACTTATTATTTCTATTCTATCAATAATTTATGCCCAGATTAATTATTTTTAATTGAGTAAATTTTAAAAACCACTAATCCAGCGCTTCTCAACCTTTCTGTTATTGCGACCCAGTTTACCAACGTAAATATTCTCGAGCCCTCCCTTTTTGATCTATCGAAAATTATAGTGTCATAACAAAAACGGTCCGATATTCGTAAATTTAATTTTATTGGTAAAATGCGACTGTTTGCTATAAATGCACAGTAATGTATATGTCTATCCCTAGCCTTTATACCAACGCCTATTATGTCATAACATATTTAACTGGTATTTGTTTCATACTAATAAACTTAAATAATAAATTATTTTGGTAATATGTAATTATAAACTGTATTCTTATTTTAAATATATATATATATAAATTTTTTAATTATGCAATTTATTTTATTTAACCTTCAACAAAGTTTTAATTTTGTCTTTAAATATTCTCGCGCCCCACAGGCTGAGAATCGCTGAACTAATCAGAAATAGCTATATATCAACACGCTATTGATTGCACCGTTTCTGAAATAACAATTTTTCAAATTTTAATTATGAATTGTATTTTGTAATTTCGAACAGGAACCTCACTATGGGATTCAAGTGGTGAGGACCACACCCAGTAACATCAAAATATAAAATTGCAAATGTTACGGAGGTCTTAACTCATTCCTATCGGGCTCCATAACCGATCCTATCAAATCCATCTGCATTATGCAGGCGTCTGGTATTTATATGAGGTGTTCGGAACAAAATCTGGAGTTACTTGCAAGCTCAACATTTTAGTTTTTTATTTGAACTTCATAAGGCAAGGTGGATGTTTTTTCGTAACTTAAGAGGCTTGTAATATTCAGTGACTCTGTTTTCAATTTTTGTCCCATATTTCCATTGCAGTTATTGTTTTGACGTTTAGCCATATTACCTATAAATAGCACTTTAAGTTGTTATTTACTTTTCAAGAATGCTTAATAGAGTTCTGCTCACTAACAGTACTATTGCATCGGTAAGTGAAAGCAATGAAACCATTATCGATTAGGTTTAAAAATACATTTTTTTGGTTGAAAAACTCTTCATTGTTTTGGCAAAAATATTAGTTAGCCTTTTGTTTGCTAAAAGATTGGACACAGTGGGATAAGGTGTCAATCCTCAAAACTGGCTTTTATCCCAAAAAGACATAAGTATGATAGTACACTTTGGTGTCCTTTTGTAGTCTCCCAAGTGTTGACAGTGTAGCAGGCTGCACTCCGCGATTGTTTTACCGATTCTTTTTTATATAAGAGATTTCTTTCCTTGTCAATTTATGGGCAAGCATTAATGATGAAAACCAGCTATCAACTGCTAGAAGTATAATATAATCAATTGAATCATCTCTCTCTGGATCCATATTCATCATTCGTGTCATCACTATCATTGTTAATAGATATATTTATCAAAGCATCATAATCTGACATGACATTCTCTCTTCCTGGAATTGTTTTTGGAAGCATTGTCATGAATACCAGATTCATAGCCAATAGCCACATTTGAAGCATCTTTGCAGACCCTCTTTGACCACTGCTTATTTCTGAAATAAAAAAAACCCAACACATTTGCTGCAAGTGCTGTTAATCCTCAATCTTGATAATAATCTGTAATTATCACCTTCTGTACAACTCCAAAAACACAATGAATGTAAATCTAAAACATTAACAGTTTAAAAATTATAAATGTCTTGGGCTATAAGCCACCATTAAAACAAAAAAATGTATGTTAATTAAAACAAATTGTTGATTATTTAAAGTTTTGAAAATTTTAAATTATTTTTTCCCAAATTTAGAAACGTATATAGGCTTTAACGAGAACTTTCCCTCGACGAAAGTATTATATACTGATGAGGTAATTAAAATATTGTATATTGGTGAGAATGGTGTGAAAAAACAACTTCTGCATACATATCGTACCTTTTGGACTACAATTCGCCACATTTTTATAAAATAATTAATTAAAAATTTTAATGCAATTTATATAAAATTTTTCCGAACTTAAATAACAATTTTTAAAAGCCATCGACGCTCTGTGTACACGCTGAAATATTCATGTTTGATGGGTGATTTGTTGTTTTCATTATACATTTGTTACGAAGTAATTCCTTATTTCTCTATTTTCTTTTGGAATTTTAGGATGGCTGATATTTTTCTTCGAAAAATTTTGGTCGGCTGCTACCTATATTTCCTTGGGGCCTTTCCCAAGTTTTTTGTATTTACAAAAATTCTATAACAATTTTATATTTTTAAAACCTATAAATAAAATTAAAAACTTATGCTTTCTAGTTCGAGTAACAAGTATTGTTGAATATCCAGAAATACCTGAAACCCTATGAAAATAATAAGTTCATTATAACTTATAATTAAAACTTACACTAGCTTCTATTCACCTTCGCGAAATGGAATTGTTTCGACAGAAATGTTTAAGACACTTATGATTTTTCTATTACTTTTGCAATTTCTATAGTGTAGATTCGATCTCACTGCTCTTTCAAAGAACAACATCAATATTATAAGGTTATGGATCTTTTGTATTATAGAAGGTGTACTTCAGTACATTTTAGTGTATTTACATCTACACACATTGCAATATACTTCTCCAAAGAGGTAAGTGTTTTGAAAAATACAACACAGTTAAAATAATAGCATTCTAATCAGTAGTATAGCATTTGAAATATTTTTCGTGTTTTTTTTTCTTTAAAAACAATATTTGTTTATGTGCATCAAATAGTATAGGTTATATTATATCCAAACATTTTGAACTATTTAAGAGTTTTAAGATTGTTATTTAATACAAAATAAATAGAATGTGGTTTTACTTGAACACATTCAGTACACGGTTCACTAAAACTGCAAAAGTCTATTATTTAAAGTGACAATGTTATTAATTAGTTACTTTAAAATGAGTGTATTATATTAAAGGACTATTCTATTTTAAATGACTATAGTAATTGAGATTATCCATTAGTTTAAATAAAAATCTGATTGTCAACCAACATAAATAATGTATCTTAGAAACTAATTTCTTATCACTGAGTTAAAGTAAAACACACTTTGAAAAAATTTCTTTTTAGTAATTGATTGGAATAAACTCTTTTTAATGGGACAATTACTATTGTATTTTTGTCTCTAACAGCCTTCCCACCCAAATTTTATAGTAAATACAAATTTTCAAAACCAAACTCCATAATAATATATCCAATATAGCTGTGAATTATGTAAAAAATTAAAAAATGATTGTGCTTTACGAATATTTAGCAATGTAATACAATTGAAACTTCAAAATATTCCACTTATAAGCTTAACTTTCGAGGAAGAGTCGGAACTGAAATGTATTAACATATATTTTACAAAATTTAGCCGCAAAGTTCAAATATTTATTTATCAAAAGCGGTTTTAATGATGTATAATATACAGTAAATATCATATCGGTTACCCATAAATGATAATTCAAAATAGTCTACATTAAAATTTATTGCTAATAAATATTAGTTATCATTCCTAATCGTATTAGATCACTCAATATACAAATAAATTGAATAATCATTCTGTTTTTGACTTTTGATGCAATATCATAACTAATTTATTGCAAACAAGTTCAATTTACAACATAAAGCCCAAAAAATATGGGTTAATAAGCTAAGATATGTACAAAATTAAAATATAATATAAAAATTTTAATACTATATTAAATTTTCATTATATTTTTTATATGTTTAATTGATTTTTAATTTTGTACATATCTTTGCTCATAAACCAAAATATGTTTATAAGGTCAAACAAAAAAATTTTTATTCATCAATATTATTATCTTAAAGCTATCATTTTCTAAACAAAGTATATAGTAAGAGACGCACTTTCATAGTTAAAGATGTGTCATGTTAGGACTTCCTTAAATCGTGATTTTGGAGGACTTACTTGAAAGAATAAATTTCTGTTTTAAAAAAGAGTTCCTATTTCATTTGCAAAGCGTCATTTAAAGAAGGTAAGATTATATTTGGTATATGTATAAGAGGATGAGATAACTATAGAAGGGGTCCAGTTAAAAATATTTAGCTACTAAGCTTTCTTGATAGTCAGTCAGGAGAAGTTGTGATTTAGAGATATTATAATTTCCTTCTTTTTTGTTTTGCCAAAAGTATTCTGTCTGGTAAAGTTTCTGCTACGTACGATTGGGATATAAAGTTTTCGCAAAAGAATCTAACAATTAAAAGCATTTGAAGGACAAATCCTGTTTTTCGGAAAAGCGAGGAATTTTCATGTTAATTCACCGTGTTGACTATCTTTGTTTTCTAATTCAAGAATGAATTGAATGTCGCGCCAGATTTGTTTGTATATAATTTGCCCTATTGTAATCGAATAGTTGGAAATGTGAAATATCTAACTGAGGTTTTATAGAAATAAATCCCTCGATCTGGAACGCAATGTAATTTTTAGAAATGATTATTTGTTTAAATAAATCGAAATAAAATAAAAATATTTATTTCTCATTTACAGTTTACATTTAGGTTTCTTGTCATAACCAGTACAATCTTCCATTGCTATGGAGCACTTATTTGAACATGGAATGTCACCTTTGCACGCCGCGGTGCATTTTACAAAGGTAGCTTGACATTTTCGATATTTCTCTTGGTCTTCAGTGGCCTGACAAAAGACCGTTATTAAAAGGATAAAAAATATAATCTAAAATGAAAGTTGAATAATTTGTTTATATTATCAAAATTTATTTTACCTTGTACATTTTGAAATCTAATTTCATATTATTTGGTAACGAATTTATAGGGCAACAAGTTGTTTGTTTTTGTTTTGTTAGAATAATATTTAAATAATATTCTAGTTTTAATTTATTTTTATTAGATTTTCCTGATTGAAAATGTTATTTTAAGTAATTGATAATTTAAACAAGGAATTTTATTTTTAGATGAAATTCGTAGAAAAAAACTGTAATAATAAACCCATAATTCTTTATAATTCATTTGATTAATTTTTATTATTTAATTAATTGAAACAATAGCTTATATTATATTTTTAATCCAACACATTTAAAAATGGACCAGTAGTGACTTCCACCTTAATGATCTGCATAATTTTTGATTAAGTGTGAGAGACTCTTACCAAAAGACTTTTTTTAAACCATTCAATGAAAATTACTATAAAAATTAAATTCTATTTAAAGAAAACGCATCACAATCTGAAGCACCGTAAATGTTTGAACAGCCAGAAGAGAGGAATATATTTCCATCGATACTCTCTCTAGACCTCATAAATACTTTAAAAGAATTAAAAGATTCGATAAGCATTTTAGACCAAGGGTTTTTGAATTCTGATTGAGTTGAAAATATCTTTATTCTTTTCCAACTACCTTTTAAAATTAGTGGAACACAAAAAGATTAAAAGAACTTTAAAAATATTAAGGCTATTATAAGTATAAAACGGTGATTCATTGGTAGCAGCATAAATTAATAAATCAGATAAGTGAATAACAAAATAAGCCCTTGCTGCGAAGTAATAATTATATTTATAAGGAAAGCTGATATCTGATGAAATTTTGAAAGTTTCATTTTATAAAAATATTTTAAATTGAATTTAACACGTTGACGGACAATTGCGGCTATAGCCGTCAAAGCGAAGTTCACAATGTGGCATGACTGCTATAGCCGTCCAAAACGAAACGGTTGTTTTTAGACACTACGGCTATAGCAGCACAAATGTGCACTTACTGGCGTATACGTAGAAGCATAGTGTCGTGTTTTGAAAACATCTTTTTAGGTTGAAGTTCATATTTCACCTGTTATACGAGTTGCAGATTCAGTATGCACGTGGTTGTGAAGGGAGTAGTGCTGTTTACTTTTTTTTTTGAGTTTTACATTTGAAATATAAATAAATAATGATAATGTAAATGATAAATATATATTATATATATAATATACAATAAATAATAATACAAAATAAAAAGTTTATTTAAGCAGAAAGAGTAAAACTATACTTCTAACATTCTAAAAATCACAAAAACATATAGTGTCAATTTTCGAACTTCGCTTGTTCCTACTGTCCGTCAACGTGTTAAAATATTAAATTTAAAAATGGAAAATGAATTAATTTATTTTGTATGAATAAGAATAATAAAAAAAAAATTAATTTTTGATTGAAAAAAAAAATTTGTATTTATTTACTGATTCTAGACTCCTAACAATATTGTTGAAAAAAATTTTTATTATTTAATAATCGAAACTTTTTTCAACAATAGAATACCTTGAAATTGGTTTCGAAATCTATTTATGATATTTTTCAATTGCTTATCATAAAAAATAGAAGACTACCTATAAGGAATTAGCGAGAAAGAACTAGAGAGAAAGAAAACAGAATAAAAGAATTTACAGAAAAAATTTAAAGAAAATGAAATAAAGATTTTATACAAAACTTCACAATTGAATAATCGTAAACAGTTATTTGAACCCGACATTAATTTTCTTTTTTAAAAATTTATTACGTCATAATATTACGCAATATCCTTAAAAATTTCAAATAAAAGCAAGAAGAAATTATTTTATAATCAATAAATATAAAAATGGTGAAACAAACTATTGAAACCTTTGCACCACTTTTGGGAAGTGAAATGGAATATGAGGGTGATTGCATAACCTGCTCAGGAAGTTTAGAACTTGATGACATCATAACATTTCCTAAATGTGATCATCAGGTTCACTATATTTGTTTAATTGAACAAAGATTAAACAACAATCCAAACAAATGCCCGATATGCAAAACGAAATACGAATACGTTTTTCTGGTCAATGACAAAACGAAGGAAGTTATTGTGGACATTGTGAAAGACAAAAAATTTTTTGGGATTTTGCATTGGTATTTTAACAACGATAAAGTTAACGGCATTAGGATTTGGATTAATTCATTTAGAAAGATATCCCAAATGAATACCCTAAAGCTGAAACTCCCGGGGACCTCTCATACGATGTATGTGCATTTCCCTGGATCGGATAAGGCCGTTCTCCTGAATAAGAAGGAGTTCAGAAGGTTGTCATATGCAGCCAAACAAAAGAAACTCAATGTTTATATGAACTTGGGATTAAACGATAGTGATATAAAACATATAAATATATGCCCCATATTTCTCAATGATCGAATGTCAGTAAGAATGCAAATAACTTTAGTTACGGGTCTACAATTTGAGGAATTTTAAAATTAATTTATAAAAAAATTAGTATCCTTTTTTCACATTTATACTTTAATCTAGAAATTAATTCGAATCTTTTTATGTAAAATTCAGCTATTTATATTTGCACAACATTATTAAATTTAATTATAATAATTAAGCTTGAATAATTAGTCATTTTTATTACAATTGTTGAGGAGACCTAAATAACAAAACGAAAATAATTATTAAACGCGAAAAATGATTGAGAGGAAATGAAGATAAATTAATGGGGTGTTTTTCTAGAACTCAGTAAAATAGGAGTGGAAAAGAAATACCGAAAAACCTGAAGAGAACTAAAGAAAATCAATAAAAACAGAACAATTGAATAGAGGGAGGTCATTCATAATTAAAAAGTATAAGTTTACAAGAAGGAAAACAAAAAGGAAAGTTAAAATTATCGTGTTATCTCGAAAGCCCATTCGAAATAAAGGGAAAAAAGGAGACTGGGAAGCCGATAAATGACATCGTTGAAAAATATAACAAGTGGTATCAACAACCGTCAGAGATTACAGATTGCCCAATGGAACAGGTTGAAAAAACTATATTATCAGTAAGCGCCAGTGGGTTATGGAGAATAAAAAGGAAACGCAATTGGAATCAGAGAGAATTAAAAGTCGAGAAAACAGAAACACGAAAAGAAACGAAATATGAAACGCAAAAAAAGTAGTTAGCAGAAAACCAAATAATACAGTGTGAAGCGAAGAAAGCAGGAATTATGAGAAAAGAAAGAAAGTGAAACTAAAGAAATCAAAGTCATTGAATAAACTCAAGTCAAAGCAAAGCAACTAAATCAAACTTATTGATCTCAGAAACCCACCACAGTAATCAGATTATTGTGAAATCCAATTAGTATTGAAAACGTGCTATTCCTCCCAAAAGATTGTAATAAGCAACCAACTGTCATTGTAACAGATAATTCTTTGTGTCATTGTAAAGTGTTGTGACAAAGTGTGTCAATCAATAAAGTTTATATTGTACGGAGCTCGTTATTTTTTTTTAAAGGCATGCGCTTGGAGTCAGATTCACCAACAACCCCAACACAATATAGCAAATAAACCTTAAAAGACAAGTCAAAACATAACACCGCCCCACATTTTATTCATCATCTAAATATAAAGAAGTAGGATAAATACGGTATTTAACTGTTAGTCAATATTTTTCGCATATAAATATAAATTTCACTCACAATAAAATTACAAGGTGTGCACTACTGACTAATTCTTTACTATAGAGTATATCTTATCTACTCACAAAATTTATTTTGTTGAGTTATTATTATTGAAAGTCGGTTCCCCTGACTCCTCGTGTCCTTTTCGAATCAATTAAGCAAACCCAACACAGAATAATTTTATTTGCACTTTATCACAATTACAACTCAATCCGATCTATTTCAACGTTTGTAATCACAATTTCACTAATTTATTTGCACCTTTTAACCACCGAATAAATTTGATTATCTTAGGGTAGGTTGTCCAATGGAGAACCACCCTTTCTTATAGATAACTTTGACTTTACTTGGGTTTCGATTCCTCTACTGACCTAGTTACACTCCTCGTTTAGGTCGATCCGTAAATCCTGCTCAGACTGTTTTCCGACGATTGTCAACAACATTTGCTACATTATTAAATTATTAACAATAATTACTTTCCACAGACCCTTTTAGCCGACATTTGTCAACAACGTTTGCTCCAATACTAAATTACAAATTACGAAATAATTACCTCTCCGTAGCTTTGTGGCGCCTATTTAATATTGTTTAGTCCAATTTACCCTGTTATATTATTCCGTCTACACGCCGGTCTTTCCTTATCTCTCGGGTTTTCCTCATCTCTTGGGTTTTCCTCATCTCTCGGATTTTCCACATCTCTCGGGTTTCCCATTGCCTCAAGCTTCCCATTAGTAATTAATTTTTTAAATTAATTTCTTTATTTGTCTTATATTATTTTCTAGGGACCCGTTACTAAATTTTTATTATTATTTCTGGACTCGTCTCTCAATTTGGCGTTCAACCATACCAATTTCGCCCGATCAATACTACTTTTGAATTTTTATAAATTTTTTAATTAATATTGCACTTTTATCATTTTGGTGTTTTATTGATTTTACTGTGCTTTTCCGTAATACCCCAACATATCTACCCCTTTAATAAAGATTCGCCCTCGAAATTTTGATCTTATAAATATAAATTACACTGTATACTATGATAGATAGATTAAAAAGATTTTGGTATTTTATTTTCTATTTATTTTATCAAAATTTTTTATTATCTAATTTACATTTATTAGGTAAAAGAAATAATTTGTTAAAAATGTATTTCGTAATTATGTCCAACAAATAAAAGATAAGATTGCGATTTTGTTTTGAAAATATTCGAATTAATATCATATTATGTGTTTGTTCTGTGTTTATCATTAATGTGTTTATTATTAATAATAATGCTAATAAATCATAATAATAACAATAATAATAATAATTATGTTAGCCAGAGGCTAATTTACTAATAATAAATAATTTATAATAATAATAATAATGACAATTGCGCCTTTTTGGCAATACACCTTTCGGCAATAACAACAGAACCTTTGGCATTTCACTAATTGATCCAGCACGCTACAACGACAAATCCAATTAAATTGAGTAGCGGCAATGAGCGAGTTGGTGAGCGGCAATCCTCAAAGTGCATGCATTCAAAATGCATGACAGAAAATTGATGCATCAGACAAATCGCATGTACACAGTTAATGCGAAACCAACAGCCAAACAAATTCATCCTGCAATAACGGGGAAGAAAATATTTTCCTCCAATCAAATTCTCGTGTTTTCTCGAGCAATTTCATTTATTTTTCTTCTCCTTCACTCAAGCAATAATCATCCAATCAAAATGCTGAAACTCTTCTAAAACACTTTGTTCGATGCGGACTTTTACCGAATCAAAACTATAGCACACCAACCAAAAGCTCAACCAACAAGAATCGATTCAGGTTGTTCTCACATGTTTTGAAGAACAAAAAGGTGTGTTATATCCAGTGTTATATAATTCCTCTGATGCAAAATGTATCAAATGTGCAATGTGTGATACCTTTTTCAAAACATTTGAATTCATTGGTCATACTGACAAATTAGATGAAGTATCAAACAAATTTCATTGGGGTTTCGACTCAAACAACTGGAGACTATTTTCACAAATTTACACCGATCCATAAACGGCATTGTGGAAATGTTAAATGATATGAAGTCAATTTGATCCAGAAAACGGCAATGATGAAATGTTAAATGATATGAAATAAATTTTAGATAAAGTAAAAGCATTGTATTACGAGGATGAAATAAAGGAAAGAGTTAGTTTTGTATAAAACTGTTGATATATTTTTTTGTTAAAAAATTTTTTTTAATGAATTTCAAGTTTGTCTAATAATTAATCATAGACTGTAACACAATCTCTGTTTTCTATAGAGATATTTTGTCACGATTTCGGTGCAATTGAATTATCGATATTGAATGCTAAAATTAATTTTATTATAGAATTGAAACACAATTCCAAATTATTAATGACTGGAAAAAATAAAAATCATTAAATACAATCAAAAAAAATTATAAAATAATTATTTTAATAAAAAATGTAAAATATGAGTTGATTTTATTTTTTTTTTGATAGATATAAGAATTATATAATATTAAAATGTTCCACTCCTCCTGCTAGTTACGCCAGGCTGCAGGCATGGGGAATGGTTCTTCTTGTGCGTCTCAAATCCCGAAGTTCAAGATCTGAGACTCTCAAGAACTGATAATAATATTAAAATAATAATGGCAATATTCACCAATATACTAATAGTGATAATAAGTATTCAATTTTGCCTGATATTTAGAATCTTTGTCTTACATACTTTTGTGTCATTGCTCATGCTTTTTTTTTGAATGGACGACATAAATCAAGAGAACGAGATTTATTAAATTAATATTTTATAAATAAATAATATAAATAAAATTAATTTTTATTTCATCTCAAGATTTAGAGTTTTAGATCCACATTTATAATGAATAACAGTTTTCTTTTTTCTGTATGTAAGCTGATTTATTGTGATAGTTTCCCCACTGTCAACCTCCAATGAATCCAATGAAGCTTTCCTTTTTCTGTTCCTTCGTGAGATACTTGACCCATGCTCGAATATTGGTTAGATTCGATGAATCGGTTCATTGATTATTAGATCCAGACTCTCCTCAATTGTTTCTATGCTCTCTTCTGTTGCTCATTTCAATTGAAAAGTTTGAATTTCACCATCGGTTTCCAAATCCTCTGCTGCTGTGAGGTCAATTTCTTCCGTAATTCCGGTCATTGATGTTGAAGCGGTGTTTTGAAGCTTCCGATATTCTTCCAACGAATATTTCCTTGACGGTTGCTTTTTTGGTATTTTGATATCATCGATCCACAGTTTCTCAATTTGCAAATATACTCTTTTTATGTTCTTTACATCTTCGAGGGCTGAGTGTATGCCCACCTGCATTTGATCTCCAAACATCTCCTGGACAACAGTTTTCAGTTTGAAAAATTCTCCTCTTCTGGACATTCCAACCTTTTCCAATGCTTGCGCTGTAGCCAAATCTCGAATGCCATGCAACTGGTCTATCCAAAGTTTCAAATATTGTATCTCCGCATGAAGGTCGTGGCCAATTAATATTTTCCCAACGACCAAATTTTGAACTTCCTTCATAATTGCATACTGGTCATATTGATTCCTACTTGCAACTTCCGTTATTCCATAAATTTGAGAATTAAAATGCCACAATTTTCTTCTTGGAGTTAGGTACACATCCTTTATTGTCTTGCCATAATAATTCATTATCGCAATAGATAACAGTACCATCTGTTTAGTTTCTAATGTCCCATATTCCGCATCGATAAACAAGATCTTGCTTCTTATCTCCTATTGATCAATTTCTTTTCTTAAAAATGACATTCTTTTCTTTAGCATTTATTCAGTGATTGCTAACAATTTTTCATCCACAGGTAGTGTCGATATCATCTGCGGTATTTCTTGAGCTTCGTTTTTAATTCTGGTTTCGTACACAATAAGTGCATTTTCATTTGCTGCTCTCAACCTTTTGGTCATCGCTTCTTTCTTCATTTTCCATGACGACCCATGATGCATTTCCCACCATATCTTCTGATCGTCGTCGATCATTTCAACATTTCCTTTGATAATATGAAGCATGAACTCTTCCTTTTTTGTTGCATTTATTTTCTCAGCTAATTTAATTCTAGATTGTCTATTCACTCTGAATATTTGTATCTTCATTTTCTGTCATCCACTTTCACGTAATTTGGGATCTGCGAATTTTCCTGGATGATGTATGGGTTCCGTCCAACATTGCTTCTGTGGTAGCTATCATAAATTATCCTCGCCCATTGAATTTGTTCCATTACTAAAATAAAGTTAGTTAATTATTTCTGAATTTAAAATTTGACGCTAGAATCAAGGTGGAGTACCCAAGGGATACTCCCTTAACTGGTAGCAGTATAAATAATAATATTAATAAAATTTAATTTAATTACCCATTTTAATTTGAATTTTATACTAATTTTATTTACTTTTTTTATCACTTATATGCCCTTTAATAAATTTCCTTTGGCCCCAAAATTTTCTACCTGCACAAATTTTGCTTACCCTTTTTTGCTTTCAACTGCCAATCTAGCTCATCTATGATCGAAAGGTGCAAATCTTTACATTATTCAAAATAAAAAGTTAATAGTTATACTGTACTACTACATTATCATAATTGCATGCAAAATAAATGTATCTTACTACACGAATGTTTCCTCATAGACAATCCAAGGTCTTTGGGCCATGGATTGACGTTCAAGTCGTTGCTTTAGTTTTCGAAGACATGCTAGCAATGCGAGAAGAAAAAGGATAGAAAATGATATCACACTGATTGTACTGATCGATAAAATTACATATATGATTTCATTGTTATCAGATAAAGATGATGTAGTATTGTTCTCATGAATTTGCACATTAGCCATATAGTCATTGAACGAAGATAATACTGTTTTTTGTTTTCGAATATTTACATTAGAGATATGAGAATAACTGGTGTTCCTTATGAGTTCCGTTGAATTATATACAACTCGAATGAATCTTGTTTCGACAAAAAAGATTTCCCACGGATTGAAATTTGATATTCGTTTGTAATACTTGATTTTTATCATCACAATTTTGGAAATTGATTTAGATCGTATTTGCTGAAATTTTAATATGTTAAAGGTAAAGTTATTTGTTAACGTGGCTTGGATTTTCCCACAATAATAAATCACAACTTTTTCATTCATACCTGCTTGCCGATAAATGTTTAGTTTTTGGTTAACTAGCTGTAAATGAACTCGATTTGGTTCGTTTTGCAACAATATTGATTTCCGACTAGTATAGATCCTCACCCACTGGTCATTACTCTCTGTACCATTATTTTGCAATTCTTTTTCGTAGTAGTGAATTGCAATATCATAGGTATGATGCAGTTTTAGATTCGCATAATGCACGAAAGACTTTCTAACATTCAACGTATCAATTGTATAATTCTGAAAAATTATTTTCACTTGTTGGGAATTTCGGGGCTCCCAATATATATTGATTCCATCCAGCACTGGTTCTATGGAAATATAGTTATTTAGATTTTTTGTCCATATTTCAATATGAATCAGATTTATTATTTTAGTACCATTTATTTGGGGTTGCACTTGTGTTATTAACCATGGGTATTCATAATTTATTGTTAGTTGACGATTTACATAAGTATTTTTTGCTCCTTTCTATTATTATCGATGCCATCATTATTATCGTTATTGTAATCACTTGCTGCACATAGAGATACTTTGCTTCTTTGATCAGTTTTCAGTTGTGCTCTCACACTTGCCATTTCTCTATATTGATGATGAGTAATGAAAAATCTCGCTAAAAGTTGAAAACAACCAATAATCATTTTCCATGATCATCCGGATATTTCGTATATTCTATGAACCGATAATATTTGCGACATTATTACCTTTATTGTTATGATTACAACATAGAATCCAATTAATCCTGCGCATGCTTGTCCTAAAAACATGAATTTTCCCCAGATCTTTTTCATCGTTTTATATGTTGCCTTTCTAAAGTGATCTTGTGTTAAAAGGTATTCATAATTGACTTTACATTCCCCGTTAGGCAATACTGTATCAATCATTTCTGAGATCACACGTTCCTTTTTTGACGGAAATAACAAATTTCTTTGAGCTTCTTCAATATCCTCACTTGCATAGAAACCCATTTGTGCCATCTTATTTAAGGATGTAAAATTTACTAGGTATTCTAGATTTGTTAATTCTAATTTATCCGGAGTTCTCACTCCTCGGTAATCTGGTAATGCTATCCATGAATCCTGTGCTAAGCGATACAACGGAGCAAGCAATCTATTGCATTGAAGAATTTTTGGCTTAGTATGTTCTTCCAGTAATATTCTTGTTATGGGTTCCATAAATCGCATTTTTCCGTTTATATTCACCGGCAATTATTTTGTACATTTTTTGTATTTCATAATTTTTACTGTAACCGCTTTACATTTGTAGCTATATAGGACCTCTCCGAAGATACAGGCAAATACACCATTTTCTGATATTAGCATAGGTGCTACTAAGTTTGGAGTTGTAATGGCCATTGCTATCTTGTTTCTAAATATCTTTTTATTCAATTTACAAACATTTAGAATCATTTCCCGAAATATGTTTTCCATAATGTTTTGTCTAAAATGGTACAAATAATCAATTTTATTGTTAAAATAGTGAGTGAGTTTAATATCATTTGTGCGTATTTTAGTTTTCCCCTCATGCACCATCATTTTTGATACGTAAACACCTCTGTAATTTGTTGCATAAACCATTTGCCCACATTTATTGGTAGCCTCCTTTTTTATAAAACGCACACTATCTGTTGGTAATGTAGACATTAATACTGGTGTGGTTTTCCTCGTCAATACTGGAGTTGACCTAATTGTGCCAATCGATTTATAATTTATCGGGGCTTTCTCTAAACTGTTCTTTACTTAACTCTTTGAAAGTCATAGTTTTCAAATAAGCTAAATTACATACATTAGTTTTAACATCAAAAACTCCTTAAAATTCTCTCAATTCTGTCAAATATTCTTCAATCACCACTGATTGTTTAATGATTTTCCCTTTTACTTTATATGGTTCTCCTTCGCACGTTCCATCTTGTTGTATTACTCCCTTTCCAACAACGGTCCTCTTATTCTGTGATTTACTTTTGCTTTCAATTTAATTTGGGGATTAATTTTTAACTCCTTTGTTTGAAACGCAGCTAAGCAGTTTTCTGGAATTACCTCTACTGGTCGTGGAATAGCGTGCATTTTTATCAATGATGTGTGGCTCCATTTACCACAGAAAAATACAAAAGTAGTTCGCTTCACAATACATTCTCTAACATTAGCTTGCCGTAGATCAAATTCCTGATACACATAATATTTTACATCATTTTCTACTTTCAATTTCTTTGGGTATGCATCCGGACATTCTGCCATGTCTACAATCGAATAAAATTTTCCCATTTCTGTTTGGGAACAATCGTAAGCTGTCAAACCTGTAGCTTGTGTAGTTATTGTACATAAAATAAAGAGCATAACTATTGCCCATGGAAATATCAGCTTTTTTCTTATCCCGGGGTTATCCTTTCCATTTAATGGTTTGTATAGTAATTTATTTTCATCACTTTCATTTACTGTAAGTCATTATTCAACTTCTTCCATCCTCCATATATTCATTTGAGATTCGTGCCGCTACATCTATCAAATTTTCCAAATTATCCGTTTCTGCTATCACATGAGCTCCAATTTCTAAAACCATACAAGTTAAACTTGTTAACATTACTTCTTTATCAATTCCATTTTTAGTCAAATTTTCCATTAATTTCTTATCACGAAATTTATCGTTTTCTCCAAATCTTTGCACAACATTTGGAAGTCTCTTTTTCATTTCAGTTACCATATTTCCTAACTCATACTCTACATCCATTTTTATTTCAAACATCGGATATACTGCTTTAATCAAGCCCATTAATATTATTTTTGTTTCATCAACTTCCTATTCAATTCTCACTAGACTCTGCTTTATGTCCTATAAAGTTCTAGATTTCCTAACAACTATTTCACTATTTATTTCACCTCTTGGTGCCTCAAAAATCTTTTGTTTTTCCAAGTGTTCTACCTGAATTTTATTATTAGATTTATTTCCTTCCTTTTCACTGAAAATTTCATCTACTTTTTCTCGTTCTATTCCGTTTACGTTATCTTCCTCTATATCTGTATTTCAATTCTCCGAATTATTCACTGAGTCTACTTTCTGTTCCTTTATCGCTACTACACAATTCACTAAATACCCTGCCCTTCCCTCGGCATCTAGGTATCCGTTTTCATCTAATTCCTGTGGCTTAAATCCACAATCATATAAATATTCATCATCATCTAACTCTTCATCTTTGAACATCAATACAATAATTCCATCTTTTCCCATTTGGTTTGCAGATCTTTTTCGTAACTTCTGAACCTTTTTACATCAATGTTCATCTACATACTCTGTTTTTCCGCAATCTTCATAATATATTGCTATAATAAATGTTTTTAATTCCATTCCAGTTTCTCTTAATTCTCTACCAAATCTTCGCATCAAACATTTCAATTTTTCTCCATACCTCGATTTATCATATAAATATGGTTGTATTATGTTTACTATTTCTATTTTAGCATTTTCCTCTAGTTCTATTTCATCAAGTAACTTTAATTTCGATGTAATTTTAACTCCATCCCAATTAAATAAAGCATCTCTTAAGTCTCTTGTTATTTCTTGTGAATCACTCATTTCCGCTACTTCTTCCCTAATCATACACGCAACCTGCAATTTATTTTTATTTCCAGGTATAAAACCACAATCTATTAAAAATTCATCGTCTTCTAAATACCTATTCTTAAATTTCACCTTTATTATCTGTCTTCCATTATTCTCTTTTAATCTATCTTTTAAATCTTTAACATAATCTTCTATTTCACAACGAATACAGATCACACTATTTCTACTTTCATTTACAACATCAATAAAAATAAAATCTAACCATTTATTTTCTCTAAACGCTTTCCCAAATATTTTCATCATATTTGTTATTTCATCTCTATCTTTTGGATTCACCTCATAATAATCAGCACATAGTTCAATTACACTTTTCAATCTTTGTACACTCAGTGACATTTGATTCAATTCCATTAATGATGTCATTATATTAGACGTTTCACTGCTCTAGATTCTATTAATTTATTAATCCTCGACATAATTATTATAGCCTTTTCGCTTTTCAGATCATCTTTAATCATCATTCTTTTCAACTCTGTGGTGGGTTACCGGGTTTTACTATTTGTTTTAAACGTCCTTTTGATTACCCTGGTAACGCCATATAAATATTTCTAGCTACTACTCGGCACCCGTTGCTAGGCAACGTTGGAAATGTGTTCGAGTGGGTGAATTGTCCACAAAAAGTGAGCGCTATTACTAATACTGTAACTGCTCGGACAACCCCTGGGTTCAACGAGCCGTCGATAGAAGACTCATGCTCGCTTTGCAAGTCCCTTGTGCGTGAGGGGTTTTCAAGATCAGAATCATTTTAGTGAGAGCTAGATTCGGTGATGTCATTCCTGGAGATATGACAACGGCTACCTGACAAAGTGTGAGTACTCATGAAACAGCTGCGGGGTTTTTAATATTCCTCAAGTTTAAAACACCATTTTGAAACCATTTTGAATAATTAAACAACCTATATAATTTAATTAAATCTACAAATTAAACAAGTTTAAATCAAATGAGTTTTATTCGACATCCGAGCGGCTCTACGTCTGGCACGCTCTTTCGCCCCGGCCTGTAACTGTTGGACGGTGTTGTAGTCGGAGTTACAGCGGGCGTTGGGTTGGTGATTGATTCCCGATAGGCCAACTGGGATGGGGCGAAGACAAGAGGGTAGGTTACTGCCTCTCCCTCTCGGTGGCGGACAAGGGAACTTCCAACCCACTTATCTGTGTTCGAAGATTTTGATTCAATTGCCGCTCGTCGGCCCAACCCTTTTGAGCGGCGGTAAGCCTGTGGCGTAGGGGCTTAACCTTAGCTGGGTCCACACATGTGGCTTTTACTTGTTGCATCTCCCTGGTTAGCTGGATAATTTGCTCATACAGCGCTTTGTTGGCTTGCTGGGCACGGGTCAGCTCTTTCTGCAGTAGTTGGATGGGTTCCATTGCATTTTAAACATTTAAACGATTAGTTATTTTAAAGTAATTTTGTTAGTATACGTTACGTTAAACAAATAAAGGATTCTCTCATTAAGGCTCACGTAAAATAAAATAGTTAACAACAATAACAAACGATTTATTTTAAAAAACTTTACCAAATGGATTGTGATAAGTTAGATCAGCGAGTATTCTACCATAATACCATAAGGTGGTAGTTCAGGAGGCGGGAAACCCCCTTTCTACCCACTCCTCCGGAGAATAGCCGGATATGGTCATTACAGGTTGCTTGGTGTTGCGAGCCCACAAGGTCTTCGGCCGGTTACCGAGTGAGGCCTTGCGTTGTGGTGGATGTCGGTAACTGCTGGCAATTCGACCAGCTACTAGGTCCGCTTCCACGTTCACCAAGTATTGGCGCGCTCTAACTACTTGGAGATCCACCTGTCGTTGGTGGTTTTTTAGTTGTTCGAGGAGATGATAGGCCTGCGCGTGGATTTCCCAGGCCGGGCTCCACTCTTCCCATGGTCGATCGACCAGCCAAAGGTCGTGGTCATTTTCTGTCGATTGACTGCCGTCCAGTCGAGGCTCCGGTTGGGGGAACTCGGGACACCTCTCCTGCCGGAACTGTTCCCATGCCCATCTCCATCGATCGGCGACGTGGGTTGGAGTATAAGTCATTGAACGGGGTTTCTCTGAATGCGAAAAATCATTAGTAACACTGTATATTTATCTTTAATTGAATAATTTTAAAAGGCAAAAACAAAATTCGAATTAAATCATTTGTGAAAACTATACTGAGGGTCCTAAAACTATGCAATCAAAATATCAAAGGTTTTTACAGATCATTTAGTCAAAATCGGCAAAAGTCCATGATCCAACTGGTGATCTCATTCTAATGGTTGACCGAAATTATCAAAATTCAGATTTATAAACCGGTTTAGGTAACTTATTTGGAAAAAAAAATCTAAATGTTATCGATTTCATAAGATTCACGGTTTGAAAATTAGATTTTTTATAAATTATTTGAAAAAATTTCTAAGAGAGGTCAATTTCTAATAAATTAAACTAAAATATGACTAAATTATCAATAAATTTATTTACCTTGTTTGACAAAATTCTAAAATCATGATTAAAATTAAACTCGTATAAATTATCTAGTAAAAATCCATAATAAATATCAATAAAATATGATTAAATTGTCAGTTAAATATACGCTTCTTACTTACCAAATCAAAGTTAAAGTTATATTGATTATCTAGTAAAAACTCGGGAGGGATTTATAAGCCAAAATATTCAAATATGATTAAATTATTATGTTTTTTTATATAACCTATTTAATTGTAAATTAAAGAGAGGTAAATTCAAATTTTATTTAAATCGAAAACATTAACAAGTATATTGTTAGTTATATAATGAATGAAAAAAAAATTGTTATTGTTTAGAAAATTAAAGTTACCTGCTCTACATAAATTAAATTCCAGAAACTCGACAGGAGTGGATGATTGATTCGCCGGCACTTCTTCGTTGAGATTGAATCGGTAAGTCATTTGTAGAACTTTGTAGAAAAATGGCGTTTCAAAATTGGTATTTACTTATGAAGTGAAAGCATGCAGTGTGGAATTACACCTCGTCGTATTCTCTACCCCCCAGGTGTGTCTTTATATCCGGCTGGCATGTACAATCGTTGTTCAGAATTCAGATTTTCAACACGACATGTGTGGTAAGAACTTTTCCTTATTAATTTACTTATCGATTTTTAGAAAATCTGGTTTATTATTATTCTGTGGAATTTACCATTTCTTAAGGCGCGGGATTTCAGCATGAAAAATTGGAACCTCTTAACGTAAGCTTTTTATTCATTTATAATATTCTTATGGTCTGGCTGTGTAGATTTCAGTACGTGGGAGTTCTAGCGTCTGTTAGCGGATCATTTGGCGAACAATTTTCGGAAGATCTTGTAGGTATTAATTCCTATAATTCCTCTATTTAAATTTGCAGAAAGCGCAGAAAAGAACTGGCAGTCGCGGGTCGAGAAGTCAATGGACAACTTTAATCGGCAATTCTGTTTCTGTCCCAAGAACCCTCTCAACTCTGATAAAATCGTCCTGGCGTAATTATGCACATTCATCTCAGTTTGTGATCAATATAATTCTTTCTTATTTGCTTTATTTGGTGTTGGTTTCAATTTATGTAAATTATTTTTATTAATTAGGGCCTACTTTGATATTTGATTGGCGATCCTTTCGTTTGATTTATGTTGGAAATTTAAAATCGTTAATTTGATGGCGGAAAGGGGTCGTAAGCCCATCGCAGATATTCAGTCCCAATTTTTCTCCTCTTTATTCTAATTAGGCAACAAGGTGCTCTAAGTTCATGGTAGTTAGTTAAGTTTGTAATTTATTTACGGATCATCTATTAGTGTGGGTTCTTGATAACTTTGCTGTTAATTTAACTCTGCTTTTAGGGTTTTAAAAAATTATATTCGCATTTAATTCAAATTGTTAACAACGATTTCGCTTTAGTACTCCCCGTTACCATCCTTTAATTGATCTTAGACGCATTGTGTTCATATTTAATTTAATGAGTGCCCACTGGACTACTCAGTGTGGTAATTTTGAGCCGTATGTAGATTAATTTAGGTCGAATTTAAAGAAAACGAGGAACGAGGGGGTAGCCAAAAGACCACCTCCTCATTTCTATTTTCTCCTATATGGAATAGTATTGACGTTCCAATCCCTGCGTTCCACACGCCGGGTCTTCACGGGCACAGATCATCGGCGATATTCCACGCACTTACACGAATCTGAATAATATGTGGATTTTACTGACTTGTGATGTGTCTTGGCTGTGGGCCGGAAAAATTTCGACAATAAAATGAATAAATTAATGAAAAATCGACTGATTTTAGGTTTTATAAATATTTATTAATATATTAAAATTAATACAACAAATTACTTACTAAAGCATAAACATCATACAACAAAATACTACTCTCTCCTCGCCGACATCCAAGCAGAGCTCCAATGAGGTTGCGAGGACGAGACGTGGAGAGAGAGTTTCCAAATAAAACTCTCACTCACCTAAAATAGATTTAAAAGTATCGAGTGATTTCAAAATTCAAAATATGGCTTTCAAAAACGGTTTTAACGATTTAAAAATGGTTAAATTTTATGTGAAAATGCATCGGTATATATACCTATTTTCTGTCCTTAACCTCGCGTGTTCTTTTTGATTTAGTAAAACAAAATACGACCTTGATATTTTCTAGTGTATTCTAATCTTAATTTTTATTTTTTTAATTTATTTTGATAATTTTTTATTTGAAATTTTTATTGAATTATTTCTAATTCAAATTCTTTGATTTTTAATTTCATTTTCATGAAATTTTCATTTCGGTCGAATTTGCTGGGTTTTCGTGTTATGTTTATATTTATATCGTGCGGATCTTATTGCATTTTGTTATTATTTTAATTTATTTTTATGTTTATTATTTTATATGTAATTGCTTTTCTCTTTATTTTGCTAGGTTTAATTGATGTTTTCATAGGTTTGAATTTAAAGCTGCATGATATTTTTGCATGTGTGTTACCGATTCATTTAAACATTTACAAGGCCGTTCGTGTTCTGGCCCAACATCTGTGTCTGATGCTTCTGATTGCGACTCATACATCATGTGGTTATACGTCTCTTCATCAGATTCAAACTTGCATATTAAACGATCCAAACTTCGACTCATCTGTTTCACTTCGTCTTCAATTCTATTATTAGAATTATCTGGCTGCACAAAAGCAACGTTGTCTGCTTTTGATTTATCACTTTGGAATCTCATTTTCTTTAAGATTGGGTTTTGGAATTTCTCATTATTCCTGGGACATGACCTCGCCATATGTCCATAACCTATACATGAATGACATTGAATTTGGCTTGTAAATTAACTATTTCTCTTTGAAGTGAAGGTGACGTTGATCGAGATCTTGATCGTGCGAAACAGTTTCGTGATACATGCCCTCTCTTTCCACAATTATAGCACTGTATATTATCACTAATTCGCTGACTATTGGTGCTCATTTTAATAAACCTTTTCCCACCATTGCTTTTCAACCAATCTGGCCACATCCTCTTTGGACTTCGTTGCTCTTCATTTTTAAACCAACATTGACTATTACTATGATCACACTGGACAGGACTTGGACTTCTTAGGGCATTGTTTTTAAACCAGCATTTATTTATATTATGTCCCAATTTCTGACAACGACTACACTGAACTGGTCTTTCTCTCTCCTCCTTTGGACTATTTGTAGATTTCCTTGGCTCAAATTTTACTCTAAATTTTGGTGATGGACTGGTGGATT
This sequence comes from Schmidtea mediterranea, assembly GCA_022537955.1. Taxonomy (NCBI): domain Eukaryota; kingdom Metazoa; phylum Platyhelminthes; order Tricladida; family Dugesiidae; genus Schmidtea; species Schmidtea mediterranea. The sequence continues at coordinate 60,782,368 of CM039679.1, read as the reverse complement.
TCTGGAATAAATTATTTTTGATTGGCGATATTGATCTGTCTCTAGATTCATTAATAGTTGTAAAAGATTCTTCTTTTGGTTGAGTAGTTTTCGAAATCAATTCAATCTTCATAGCTTTTTTAATTAACTCATCAAAATTGTTAACATCTACATAACATAGGGCCTTTTTAATTTCTTTTCTAACTCCTGTCAAAAAATTGGTCTTGCAATAATTCTTTCACTTGTTGTGCGACATCAACTTATTTGGGTTTAATCTCTAAAGCTTTCTCTGCAAGGGTTGTCCAATGATAAGCAAATTCACTTACCGACTCGTCTGGCCTCTGCACTCGATTGTAAAACATTTGGCGCATTATTCGTTTGATATCACCACCAATTAGTTTAGCTGCTAAGATGCTTTCAACTTGGTCCAATCATTGGCAATGAGTCTTTTATGAATTTGTTGCCAAGCCTCTCCTGCTTCTACTTTTATATATAATGGTAACCATTGCACCATAATCGATTGGCTCCATCTGTAAGCAGTGGCATACATGTAGTAATCAGCCATAAAATCAACAAATTCGACAGGATCTCCTCCATATTGTTGAACTGATAGTTTCTGACAACTTGCATAATCATTACTAAGAGTAGTAGACATGTTTGTTTGGACATTATTTCTGATTGCTTCTGGTTTCTCAAATAATAAAATCTTTTTTGCACAACTTTTTCTCGTCTGAATTTTAAAATGTTACCTTTTGTTTTAATTTTGGAATTTATTCTATAATAATTTTCTTTATAAATTCTGTCGTAATGAATCACGAGGTTTTTCAATAATTTGAAAGTTTTCTTTTAATTCAATAATTTATTCTCTATTCAGTTTATTTTTACTCTGACACTCCTTTTTTTCTCAGTTTTTCTCTTTTTAAACAATTCAATTATTTTCAGCACTATTCTCAGACGACTTTAGATCACGTCGGGCTCACCAAAATGTTGGGTTATTATTATTGAAACTCGGTTCCCCTGACTCATCGTGTCCTTTTCGAATCAATTAAGAAAACCCAACACAGAATAATTTTATTTGCACTTTATCACAGTTACAACTCAATCCGATTTATTTCAACGTTTGTAATCACAATTTCACTAATTTATTTGCACCTTTTAACCACCGAATAAATTTGATTATCTTAGGGTAGGTTGTCCAACGGAGAACCACCCTTTCTTATAGATAACTTTGACTTTACTTGGGTTTCGATTCCTCTACTGGCCTAGTTACACTCCTCGTTTACGTCGATCCACTGGCCCTTTCGTGTTTTTTCCTTTTCCTTTTATACTCCTGCTCAGACTGTTTTCCGACGATTGTCAACAACATTTGATACATTATTAAATTATTAACAATAATTACTTTCCACAGACCTCTTTAGCCGACATTTGTCAACAAAGTTTGCTCCATTACTAAATTACAAATTACGAAATAATTACCTCTCCGTAGCTCAGTGGCGCCCATTTAATATTGTTTAGGCCATTTACACTGTTAAATTATTCCGTCTACACGCCGGTCTTTCCTCATCTCTCGGGTTTCAGATTGCCTCGGGCTTCTCATTAGTAATTAATTTCTTTATTTGTCTTATATTATTTTCTAGGGACCCGTCAATAAATTTTTATTATTATTTCTGGACTCGTCTCTCAATTTGGCGTTCAACAATACCAATTTCGCCCGATCAATACTACTTTCGAATTTTTGTAAATTTTTTAATTAATATTGCACTTTTATCATTTTGGTGTTTTATTGATTTTACTGTGCTTTTCCGTAATACCCCAACAATTTTATAACAATATTTTACAAAGTTGTCAGTACAGCATAGTTACAAGAAGGCAATCTTTTTTGAAGATATTGCAAACAATACACGTAATTTTAATACAATTTATATTACTTTCAATTCAATTATCTAAAAAAGAGAGTAATGCTAATTTAGGCGATATTGTTGATACACATAACATACATATTTGTACACAAAAATTTCTGTATCAGTCATCAAACATCAAGCGCAAAGTTACCTGGTTATATAATTAGTGTATTAATAATTATGATTTCAAGCGCTTTTAGTGTGTAAAATGAAACATTATTAGTTTATTGAAAAACTCATTTAAACAGACATAAAGCTACAACACGCAAATATAGTGAAAAGATAAATTTGTAAAATAACATAATCTAATCTGTTCATATGTGCCAAACTTCGTCAACTAAATGTTTTTTTCTTTAGAAAATTATTAATAACAAATTCACTTGCTTTATTTTCGACAGAAGAAAATTGTATGAACTTTTTTTACTTTATATAAAACATAAAAAACCAAATCTATAGTTTTGAAAGGAGACAATTCACATTTACAACAAATTTTACAAGAATGAATTTTTAAACGCAATAAAAATTCTCAAAAAATGACTTATTTTAGTAAATATTTTTAACAGCGTTTTTCCTTTACTCAATAATTGAAATTTTATTTTAATGATAAGTGTTGTGATTTGCCGACAAATTGGCATTGGGGTCGGGCTGGTCAGAGGGCGTAAAAATGTATGCTTGGTCTGGGTGCCATTTGAGCTGGAGCCAGTCTTGGCTTCATCTGTCACTCTGTAATAAAAAATAAGTAAAAACTAGTTAGAAAGTTCATCAATATATCAAATTTTGAAAAGCATGTTTTATATAAAAATCATGATTAATATTTTATAGATATTGATATGATTTTGTAAAATAAAAAGTAATCGCTTTAAAATAATTTCTTTAATTTGTGTTTCGTACTTTAATTACATTCTGATTTACTCAAAGAAACAATTTAATTTAAATGAAAAATCATTATACAAGATTTGTTTAACTGTTTTAATTGAAAGATTAAGCAATCAAACCAATATTCAAATTCCAGTTTTTCTGAAAGTTAAATGATTCAGTTTAGTTAAATTATTTGAATTCTTAATTTTCTTTAAATTTGAAATTTATGAAAATGTTATAAAAGGAATTTTTTTGTCGAAATCGTTTTCGGATTTTGTGGATAAATTGATTACTTATGTCATTTGCAATGGATTACGATTTTGTGCTTCTATATAGCTATGTGATAGAATTTATCCTCTTATCTCGTATTTGAAATGCAAAGACCGCAATCTCAGGAGTTTCAAGGTCTATATAAGGATAAATTGCATCGAGTTATTCCAGCAATTATAAGCTATGAGTCTCAACCACCAGATAATCCTACACAAATCATGTGGCCAATCTCCATCCAGCCGGTACAGAAACAAATCATAAATGTGCTAACATAAAATCTAACTTATCATGTGAATCAAAGAGGAATGACCATCGATATCCGAATCAATCAATTAATTTAGATCAACAGATCTGCATTATCAATAGACAAATCAATCAAAATCATTTCACCACTACGCAAAGATTCTATTCAGCACTTCCAGAATCTCAAAGCTTCAGTCGAAACATTTATCAGTCCGTGACAAATAACCCTGTGCGCCCAATTACTATCGGACCAGGGGATAGCAGTCACACGTCTCGATTGATTTCGTCAACATATATGTCACCCCCTCCTGACGATTGGGCGACTGTTGGTAATATAATCTCTGTCAAACGTTCAATATCAATGCCTGGCTACCGAGGGGTCAATTCTTTGAATTCCAGTCAAAACACTAATAAATCCGTAAATCAAAATCCAGGTTACCCAAAAAAGAAATCTGGGCCATTTCACTGTCTCAAACATCAACTCAAAAAATCTGGAACTAAACCTGCACCAAGTGCCCAATCTAGCTGCAACAGGGAGATTGTCAATAAATCCTGCGCCAGTATTAATTCTCAGAAATCTCATCAGATTAATCCAATTATGAGCTCTTCATTCCAGCTGCCTAAATCAAATTCTGACAAAATGAAAGTTGGTTTATAATAATGGCAATCATATTAATAATAAAATATCGATAATAATAATAAGAAAATAATAATAAATAATAATAAATAATAATAATAATTAATAAAATAATAATAATAAATAATAATAATAATAATAATAATAATAATAATAATAATAATATAATAATAATTATAATAATAATAATAATAATAATAATAATAATAATAATAATAATAATAATAATAATAATAGTAAAAATAGTAATAATAGTAATAATAATAATAGTAATAATAATAGTAATAATAATAATAATAATAATAATAATAATAATAATAATAATAATAATAATAATAATAATAAATAATAATAATAATAATAATAATAATAATAATAATAATAATAATAATAATAATAATAATAATAATAATAATAATAATAATAATAATAATAATAATAATAATAATAATAATAATAATAATAATAATAATAATAATAATAATAATTATAACAATAACAATGCAAGTTAAGAACCTCAAAAAAAATTGAACTGTAATACAGATCATAACCCCGATTTATTAATAAAAAAACCCCATAAAACAATACAAGAATAATGTATTATTTGATAATTTTAATTAATGATTTATTGCGTTTTACGATTTTTTGGAAAATAAAATTAAATCTTGTAATTTAATATTTAATCGGATATCAAAGTTTTCTTCTCCAGATTTATTAAATATTAAAAGATATTTATGGCTAGCCAAAATTTGATTCTTAGAAAATTTGAAGAAGATTTGGAATTGCCAGCTTAGAGACGACGCATAAAGGAGACTATAAACATAAAAAATTTTACCTAAAAATTTAGGACGCATGAGATTGTCTATAAGTTCAAAAGGTTTCATGGACAAATGTCCTTAATTTCAGCAGCTATTATTTACGGCGACTGACTAAATAAATGACTGCGCATGGCCCCGGGGTATTAAAATGACTTTTCATTACGTTTCGAGAAAAATCATCTTTTTTTATATATATCAAATAATTATATTTTTTGTCAACATATCATTCTGAATATAAAGCAGGAAATTTTAAACCGAATTGATATTTGAAAAATAGCTGAAGATTTCGCAAAAAATAAAGCAAAAAGGAAATTCATGTAAAAAATGATATTTTAATTAATCTATTTAAATGTATTAAATATTTATTTACTTTTTGATAAATAACGCAATGAGAGTTTTTTTGAAACTTTTTCTTTCTAACTTGAAAATATTATTCCGATTTTATCGGTGTCATTTTATAATTACCACATTAACAACATGAAAGTATTAATTTATATAAATATTTATAATTTTAATTTCATGTTCATTATCAATTTGTTATAATTTATTAAAATTCTGTTTGGATTTTTACTATATTAATTTTTTTATTAGACTCCCATGTCATTAAATAAATCACAATATTTATTCTAACGATAAATTTCCAGCTCCTTTTATATAACTCTTCGTTGCACATCTCAGAAGGGAATTTATTTGTTTACTATTTATTGATATAGAATACTTGCAAACATAAATATACCAACTTTCAATTACAAACATCATAGATAACCTGTGATCTTGAAACTAAAATTTTGAAATATCGTTACGCAATAGGATTATTAAATTAATAGTATAATATCCATTTATCATCCATTATTTCATTTCCCTCCTTTTGTTAGGGTTTTATATAGAAAGTCGGTGTTTAGGTCTGACTCCTTGGTGTCCTTCTTTAATCGATTCAATTCACAATACTCTGCATGATTTCACAAAATTCAATGCGTAAGGATACGTCTTCCAAAGGGAGATGTCCCTGTCTGGTGCGCAATTTGTTTGGCTGGTTGATTTATCTTTAAGTTTATTACCTCCTTTACTCCGCTCTCTGAAATATTCTCTTCGACCAACTGGCAATTTTGTTGATCTGCCTTTTCTTTTAATATTCATCTCGCAATTCAAGTCACCCGCAAACTAAATTGGTTTTGGCATTTCTGACATCTCTGTCCAAAACCAAATTAGTTATTTCTGGGCTCACGGGGTTTCCATTTGTTTACAATAATTATTTTGGTGGCAGGTTCCTCTTTTATCCCGGGTTTCCTTCGTCAACCAATTTCGTTTTCCGTAATTAGAAAATTAGTTGGAGTTCCGAGTTTCTCACACTATTGGGGTTTTCTGTTGGCTCGGACTTCCCATTAGCTCGGGTTTCCCATTAGCCAATTAATTTTTAATTAATTTCTATTTTTATTAAATATTTCCTTCTGGGGAACCATAATTGATTTAATTTTATTATATTTGGATTCGTCTCTTCATTTGGCATCCGCCCCATACCCGTTTCCACGATAAATATTTATTTTAAAATTTTAATTGATTTTGCCTTTTTAATTATTATTTCGAATATTTTATTGATTTTCCAATTTTTACTTTTGTGCATTTTGTTAACCCCAACACTTTTCAAAACCTTGAGCAATTCCACATTTCAAATAACTTCATTTGCTTCTTATTATGTATATTTATAATTTCTTATCTTTTTTTATAAATATTGATACTTTCCGAATCCAAATTTTCTGTTACAGTTAATTGTCGGCATATAGTCCACCAAAATCCCGTTGTATATAACATGGATTCAACACTTGGTAACATTTCTAACCAATTTTATATCATTTTCTTTCAATGTAATGGCTATTGCCTCTCTTATGGTTCTAAATTGTCTATCTACTAACTCGTTTGTGTTATGATGATAAGGACTTGAATATACCCCATGGCTCCCAAAATCAATGACTGTCTTAATAAACTACATCGGTGCTTGGTCTTATAACTATTTCCTTAGTTCTCCACATCGATATCTTCCGCTTTTGGCATTCTACAAAATTTCCTTTTTATATTCTTGTACTCTTCATTTATATTTAAATAAAAGTTTTTCTTTGCACACACAGGTGATTTTTATACCGGCATGACAAAAATCTCTATGATTAACAATTTTTTTATTTTAATTTTTTTATTCTTCAATTTCCCATTGACTTATCGGTTGCTAACATTTTGTTTTATTCTTTTCTGATTTTACGTCTTCGTGAATCGTACAATTATTCCTCTATAATGCATTCGAATTAGATTTTAACTCCTATTTCGATATTCCAACTTTATATCCATTCCACTTACATAATTTATTCATGTATAGAATTTAACAGAAACAGATTTCTTTGTCTTATTCATAAATGTTACCGTTTTAGTTCTTAAAGTGAATCTTTTTTATATAAATAGTTCTTAAAGTACTGAAGGAAGTGATAAATTACCATTAATTCTATTCTATTAATGCACTAGCAAATTTTATGTTTGTTAATGGTTTTCGATCCATATGCAATCAATTGTTCCTGTCCTTTATCATTTACTGTGATATTACTCCTCCAATCGATCGAAACTAGCATCCGTGTCTAAAACAAAGTCACATTAACATTTCTACATCGTAAATATTGATAGAATTAACTATATGAAAAATTTCGATAAAATCATTTTTATTGATTTTTACACTAAATTTAAGCGGTAATAAATCAAACCTCGATATCAAAAATTTCCATTAAAATGAATTTATTGAATAATTAATGAGTGAAAATTATTTAATTTCATAGACTTAGAAATAACAAAAAGTCGCCAAATCCTATCATAAAAAGGATAGTCTATGGAAGGAAATTTTTATTTTTTCTAAATTAACAGAAATGTTTTTTTTTAGGAATTTAGCAATATATCTTTCTTTCAAAGTTATGATTAAGAAACAGTTAATAATTAATTTTTAAGAACCGGGTGAAATTTCAAAAATTAAAAAATACCCTGCATTTTCCCATGGTCAATTTTGAACATAAAGAGTTGATTTGACGAAAAAATTGATAAAATCGAAAAGAATTTCCATTTAATTTTCTTCCAATATCTATTTTTAAAATATAAAAAAGTTAATTTTATTTGTGCAGAACTGTGATAAAGATTTGAGTTTGGAGGCCATTTTAGGTATCAAGAAATGATCAGATGAAAAAATTGTCACTTTCAAAATATAATAAGATTTTCACTACAATTTGATATATAAAAGTTCGGGTAAAGACTGATGGTTTCATTTCCATGGGGGTGGAGAGAGTCAAAGTTCCTTTTTTATTAAAACGAGGACAGGTCTGATGTTTGGTAATTTGCTAAGTTTGAATTTTGATAAAAATGATGAGTCATGATCTAAGTCAAACTTGAAGAAGTATGATTCCCTATGTAAGTCATTGACTTTGTTCTGACTTAGGAAATGTTTCAAGCAAGGGGAGGGAGTCAGTTTGAGAATCGCAGCTCTTATCTAACTATAATTTTAAAAAATAAGAAAATTGCAGCCAGTGATAAAATTTAAAATTCGCTAATTAATTAATACTTTAGTTACCAACACTGCCTTGAAAGAACCGTATATATACATTGGTCAAGCTTTTGATATTCCTTGGACGTCAGCCTGTACTCAAATTGGATATGAATTCAAGATTGTGTATGGATTGGAGTGTTGAAATTTTGACACATAACTCTGATTTCGTTTCGGCTGTGTTGGTCATACGCAATATAATAAATTATAGACCTCGCAGCATGAGAGCTTTAGTGGAGCTAATTTGAAGTCGTAATATTGTCTAAATAATATAAAATATTTTAAGTTCTAATGGAGTTTTGGTTTCACCTATGAATCACATAGAAATTATTCAACCCATCTCGTGCAATGGTTCCATTATTAGAATTCTCAGACAGGCACTGGAATAGTTTCAATTAATAACAGAAATTATCGCAACTCTCACTTGCTATTTCACAATTAGAAAGATTTTTTTAAAATTTCTTAAAATTACTCATAGGAAGTCCAGGTTTAATTATTGATATTATTCCCTGCACATTTCGGCGGTAAAATGTGGAGGAAATCGATTCTAGCTCTGTTGCAGAATGCACTTGTCAAGGCCAATCTATTCCAATCAATACCATTTATATAACTAGAGTATTATAATTGAAAATATTTAGGTATTTGATAATAAAATAGCTATTGTTTTAAAATTATTTTAGATTTTATAATAACAACCAAACCTATAATAATAATAATAATAATAATAATAATAATAATAATAATAATAATAATAATAATAATAATAATAATAATAAATAATAATAATAATAATAATAATAATAATAATAATAATAATAATAATAATAATAATAATAATAATAATAATAATAATAATAATAATAATAATAATAATAATAATAATAATAATAATAATAATAATAATAATAATAATAATAATAATAATAATAATAATAATAATAAAATAATAATAATAATAATAAATAATAATAATAATAATAATAATAATAATAATAATAATAATAATAATAATATAATAATAATAATAATAATAATAATAATAATAATAATAATAATAATAATAATAATAATAATAATAATAATAATAATAATAATAATAATAATAATAATAATAATAATAATAATAATAATAATAATAATAATAATAATAATAATAATAATAATAATAATATAATAATAATAATAATAATAATAATAATAATAATAATAATAATAATAATAATAATAATAAAATAATAATAATAATAATAATAATAATAATAATAATAATAATAATAATAATAATAATAATAATAATAATAATAATAATAATAATAATAATAATAATAAAATAATAATAATAATAATAATAATAATAATAAATAATAATAATAATAATAATAATAATAATAATAATAATAATAATAATAATAATAATAATAATATAATAATAATAATAATAATAATAATAATAATAATAATAATAAAATAATAATAATAATAATAATAATATAATAATAATAATAATAAATAATAATAATAATAATAATAATAATAATAATAATAATAATAATAATAAAATAATAATAATAATAATAATAATAATAATAATAATAATAATAATAATAATAATAATAATAATAATAATAATAATAATAATAATAATAATAATAATAATAATAATAATAATAATAATAATAATAATTAAAAGATAACGCCAATAAAAAACCTTTCGTAACAAATAATAATAATATGAGGACTATGCCCCGTGGATATTTGGCTTGAAAATTGCCCCGTGGATATTTGGCTTGAAAAAAATACCGAGACCCCCCCCCTCCCCCCTAAAAAAAATGTTTTTGGGGGGGAGGGGGGTGTTAATTTTTATTTTAATTATTTGTTTTAATGAATGAAAAAAAAAATTTTTTTTTAATTATTTGTTTTAATGAATGAAAAAAAAATTTTTTTTTTAAATTATTTGTTTTAATGATCAAATTTAAAATTTTTAAAAAATTTTAATTCATGATAAAAAACTTTAAGTATTTTTTATCGATTTAAAAGCCTAAAAAATAAAAATTGGCTTAAATCGCCTATGATTGATCGTACTGATGATTATTTTCGAATAAAATTGCAGAATAAAAAGCAGAATATTAGGGATTTTATGACTTTAAAAAACTTAGCTAAAAAAAATATAAATATCTGTAAGTTTGACAAAGGAAATGGGATAGTTATTCTTGACCATGATGTGTATGTAAATAAGTTGAATGATTTGTTAAATTCTACTCAGTTTGTGAAATTGCCAAAGGGTCGGAAGAATGGAAAATTGCCTCCTCTTAAGGATGAAGAGTTTGTGCAAAAAATTTTAAATGGTTTTATTGAGAAGAAGCTTATTGATGAAGAGATAGGTAAGTCTATTCGTCCAATAGGATCGCAGCCAGCTAAACTATATGGGCTACCAAAAATCCATAAAGATGGTGTACCTATGAGACCAGTTTTGTCGATGGTTGGTACTGCCCAGTATAAAATAGCAAAGTTTTTAGATGGATTATTAAAACCGTTAATGCGATCAGAGTTTGAATGTAAGGATAGCTTTGAGTTTGTTTCTTGTATTGCAAAGCTACAAAAACGAAGTATGAATGATGTTATGGTTTCGTTTGATGTTTGTAGTTTGTTTACGAATGTGCCACTGGTTGAGACGATTGACTTATGCTGTGCGTTGTGGAATGAAAATGATTCGGAACATCACATTTTGGATAGAAGGGCATTTCGAAAACTTCTTGAATTTGCTACTTCAAATGTCAATTTTCTTTTCAATGATGAATGGTATCAACAAATAGATGGAGTCGCTATGGGTTCCCCTTTAGCACCAACGATGGCATCAATATTTTTGGCTAGTTTGGAAAAGAAAATTGCTTCTTTCCAATTTGAAAAACCTTTTGTTTATAAAAGGTATGTGGATGATATTTTTCTTATATTTGAAAACCAGAAACATGTAGAACCGTTTTTGCATTTTATGAACAGTTTACATAAAAACATTGTATTCACATGTGAAACGGAGAGAAAGTCATCAATTGCGTTTTTGGATTTGTTAATTCAAAGCAAAGATAAACAGTATGAGACAGAGATTTATAGAAAACCAACTGATACTGGTCTTTATACTTCTCCAGAAAGTTTTTGTGAATTTAAGTATAAGAGAAATATGGTGAAAGGATTGATTTATCGTTCATGGGCTTTATCTTCTACTTTTGCTAATTCGGTAAAAAGTGTTGATAAATTGGTTGAGTTGTTGATAAAGAATGGATATTCTAAATCATTTTTATTGTTGATGATAAAAGAAACTGTTGATAAATTGATTAAAAATCCTAAGGATCCATGTTGTGGAAAGTCTGAATGTAATTTGTCGGATGGGTGTGAATTGAATGTTGATCTGGGTGATGGTAAAAATGGATATAAAAAAATTGAGCCTAAATATGTGTTAGTATTACCGTACTCTGAAGGCTTTACAAATTATAAGAGGAAGTTGGGTAAACTGATAGGAAATTTAGAGTATAAGATCGTCTCTAATTCGTGTAAGGTACGCAATATGTTTAGTAATAAATTAAAAACTCCGGTTGGATTGTGTTCTGATCTCGTTTATCAATTTACATGTAATGGGTGTAATGCCACATACATTGGAGAGACTTCCCGTCATCTCTGTACTCGAGTTCTAGAGCATTGTCGATTGAAGGGTTTGACCAATATTAGTGAACACAATAGAGGCTGTAAAAGTGATATAGGAATGTCTGATTTTAGAATTTTGTTGAGAAGTTTTAATAGTTATTGGGAACGAGTGATATGTGAAGCATTGCTGATAAGGTCATTGGATCCAAAGATTAATGTGCAGAGTGCTGTGACTACGAATGTTTTGAATGTTTTTAAATAGTTTACGTATGTTAAATCATGTTTGTTTTTTTAATATTATTAAAATAATTGAAAATTTTAAATTACATTAATTTTTAAAAATAAGAATATAAGTAAAAAAAATTTTAAATTTAAAATTAATTTAAAATATATTTTTAAAAATATTTATTTATTAAAAAATTAAATTAATAAAAAATAATTTGTTTAAATTAAATGTTAATTCATAATATTTTTAGTTGGTTTTGAGTACCTGAAGATGATAGCTGTGCTATCGAAATATATCGTACGAAAGGTTTTTTATTGGCATTATCTTTTAATTATTATTATTATTATTATTATTATTATTATTATTATTAATAATAATAATAATAATAATAATAATAATAATAATAATAATAATAATAATAATAATAATAATAATAATAATAATAATAACGAGAATGCTGATTCGTGTGTTGATAAATGGAGAATTGATGATTTAATTAAATAAATAACAACTAGTTAAATAACAATTAAATAAATGAATAAACGAATGTATGTTGTGGATTAATGTGGTATGTATTGTTTACATTATTTTACGTTGGAGAAAAATCCTCGTGGAGTTTTTAAAATATCAAAAACGAATGATATAGTTTTGAATTTAATAAATAATTTTTGATTTGAAATATGAATGCTATTAATACTAAAAGTATTACAACAAACATATATGAAATAACTTTAAAATGATGTCAATTCTTACATTTTGTGTTCGTTTATTTTCCTCACAATCTTCAATTTTCGACTATAGATCAATGAAACTAAATGAAATTGTAGATAATATTTTGTTTATTCCCATCATTATATGCTACTTAGTAAGGCATAACTTAAATTAATTAATTTATTAATTGACCAATCAAACTGCTCAGAACATTGGGATATTTATCATCCGTTTATGGCATTAAAATTTTTACCAGATAAATTATTCAATATAAAAGCGGCACAAGAGGAAATTATTGTTTTCCTGTCGGAGTTCCGTAATGCGAAATATAAATATTGTCTGGTTTCGTTTCAATTGAATTTAAGAATTTTTTTTTCAATTTAATCGGCCTTGTCAAATTATCTCGATTGGAATTGGTGAATCAAATTTATATATTTATAATTTTCATTTTTACCATTGGTCGAAACTAGATTTCTCTCTGATGTTACATGAAACCAGATCAATAAATATTTCAGGGATAACCACAAATATTCTGCTCAGCCTTTATCAATTGCCACTGAACAAGTCTCAGTTTATTTATTGAATTATAGATTAAATTTATTTTATGGATTTATTATTTTAATGTTATTCAAAAATTTTAATGGAAATTATTTATTATTTAAACATATTTAAACATATTTAAACATAACGTTGTCAGTTGATGGAAGAGCTTTGTTTTTTATGAAAGAAAAAGATCTTTGGAAACCATTTTGTAGAATTTTTGTATATATTTTTCAGTGTTCATTATCTTTGCATTTATTTTATGAGTCTCACTGGAGTCGAATTTAGAAGGTTGTTTTTGTTTTATATATATATATAAGTTATATCACACCTTGAACAAATACATTTTTAAATGTTGTCTTTTAAAGAACAAAAGTACCTGACAGAATAACTAATTTTATAATTTCATCCAAATGTCAATATAAACTCAAACTAGACACAAATTTATTAATTGTTATAAAAAAACACGAATTTTGACTTCTTACTAATTTTAAAGTAACTTTTCGTTTCTCAGGTATTGATACATTCTTCAGTCATTTTTCATGTAGAAAATTTAATTTTTGTTCTTGCTAAAAGTACTTTTTGTCAAAATATCATCCTAAACGAACGACATCTAGCGGCAAATATGTTTCTTTATGGCGTTGATATCTGATACGGATAAAACTGTCATGTAGGGAATATTTTCTCATAAAATTAAAATTTTCTGTTTGAATTTTGTCACCAGACGAAATATTGTGGAAATTATTTTTTCTGGAAATTTTTTTTGTATAATTTTCCAAAGTTGATTTATATGATTCATTCTGGGAAATTATATGAAAATAAAGGCATTTAGCTTTTTAAATGGATGACTGTGTTGATCAATGTTAAAAGGAAATTAGAGGGTTCTCTCAGACCATAAAATATAATCAAAATAACCCGATACAAGTATATAAATTTTTTACATATTCTTTTTACAGATATTAATTTATTGCATACTTTCGTAAATATATTACATAGTTTATTATTATTTAAACAGAAAAAAATTCCTATTAATTCAATAAAATTTGCACAATACATTAAAACAAAAACTACAAAAACATATAGTAATAATTGATTTAAAATTGCTAGGTCTGTCTCAACCATTTTGCTAACAGGGGCGCCCGTGAATATAATAAATAAATAGTTTTTGTTCAAATTATTATGTATCGAAAACATCTAAAAATATCAAAATTTTCTTTTTTTAAACAGTTTTTCTTATTTTTTCAATGTGCTTATTTTGTACAAAACGATAAATTTCCAAGGAATTAGTTTCATTACTCGTGTAAAATCTTTTGGGTATTTTTTGTGATTTTAATTTGTGTCATCAAAGAACTGTGTTTATTTTATTCTTTTTATTTTTATTATTTTATTTTTATTATATTTTATTTATCTAACTTACATTATTTTTTCATTACATTTTTATTTTTGTAAATAAAAAATCAGTAAAAATTTTTTAAGAGCCCTTATAATTCTTAGCTCCAAATTTTATAAGCCGCCACTGATAAATGCTATCAAATAATGGCAATTAGGTCATTTGTTTATTTTTAAGAACTTGAACATCATTTTCATTTTTTGAAAGATTGACACTATTTTCTAAGTAAAAGGGTATGTTAAGGACAGCCCAAAGATTCAATCCCCTCTATTTATTCATACATAATTCTAAGTCAATATATCTCAAATTTATTAATACTCGTTATATCAAATCCTGTAAAAATGTCCACATGAAAACCTAATTAATATCTTTTTCTTGCAGTTTCAAATCTATCATCAAGTGAATTTTTCGAGATATTTGTTGAGTGTTTTTCATCCAATGGCAGATTAGTAAATTAGCACAACTTGCGTGCATTTGGCGTCTTGTAATTGGTGGGAAAATATTAATATTTTGAAATTTTATTAATTTATTTACATCTATAATTAAAACAAGTTTGAAAATAAAGAGAAGAAAATTAGGATTTGATGAAACCTCTTATGATGTCAGTAATATTATAAAGTTTATAATGAATGGAAATAATTTTATTTATCCTCTTCTCATATCGGGATTATATAGAATCGTAAAACGGAAACTTTTTAAACTCACGAGCCAATTTTAGGGAAGGATTCAGCCTGACTCTTCTCAACACTTTTTATTTTCAATGAATATTTTTGTAGGAATTAATTAAACTTTTAATTTCCAATAGCTTATTATTACACGTGAATCATAAATAATGACACTAATAAAAATATTCATTTAATTATTGCTCAAATTTTCATCTGTATAAATACTACTCACGGTGGACAATAAGACAGTGACTAAATGATGTCCCAAAGAAAAACAAATATGTTTTCCTGAAGAGGATGTAGCATCAAGATTTGATCCGGCTAATCATGAACTCTAAATTAAATTTCCTGAAACTAATCATCCAGAAAATTGATAGCTGCCACAAATGTTTATGTCACCCCCCGAATCTGATCCCAATCGCGTTGCTGGCAGTCGCGAAATATGATCAAAATATAATGAATTGCCATCAAAAATGTTAATTTCTCAGAAATTAAATCTTAGTAGAATATTTATTTCGGAAAATTTAGTTATTTTTGCCAATCTGTTACAATTGAATGCCATTCGTACTTTTCTGTTTTGTTAGGAAAGATTTTCTGACGTGATAACTCACAGGAACACACGAGAAATAGCTTTCCCTTTAATATTTGATCTTTTTCACGTATTTATTTGATATTTACTGCAATCTCAGTTTTTATCTTGATAATAATTCAATAAAGTTTTCCTGTTTTTCCCATCTTTTACATTTTTTTACAATGTTTTTTGTAACTTCTTTCAAACTTTGGGAAAACAAATTTAATTTTGAAATTATTTTAGAATTAGGCAATTTACATAAATTAAGTTAGTTTTAAAAATAGCACAACTATAATAATAATAATAATAATAATAATAATATATAATTGATCGATTTGCAAGGATTAAAGACAGAGAAAATTTGAATTTATATAAAATTAGAAACATTAAGATTATTGTACCAATTGAAATGTAAAACCTATAAATAATGATTTGTATTTTAAAACCATTAATATTAAAAATGTAAAAAACTAATGTTTTATTAAGCAAAATGTGAGAGCCAACATGTAAATAATCAAAATTTTAAGAGGAGATAAAACAATGGAGTAATAAATGTCTGTTAATAGGTAAAAATCAACTCCTAAAAAATCATGATCCGTCCTTGGGATAATGTTGGATTCAAATTGTCGATTGTGCTCAAATTCTACTTAGATATTTTCTGTCATACTGAATGACTTTTTGTTAATCCTTTCTCAACAAAATAATTTTTTCAGTGAAATTTTGGTTAAATAATTCCTAACGCACCATACTCGGCTTAATCCTTAAAGTCTCGTGGTTAATCTATTAAATAATATATTTTTTAAATTAATAATTTATTTATTACAATTTTACCCTAACAATAATAATAGTAATAATAAAATGTATAATTATGTAACTATAAAATTACAATAAAAATAATATTTATTGTAAAATTAGTGATTATTTAAATAAATTTTAAAATAATTTAAAATTAATAATATCTGTATCATTTAGTTATTATATCTATAATATCTATAGGCTTTCCTATCCTACCTGATACTGAGAGGAAAGCTATCGAAATCCATTGTAAAACGTGTGTTTGAATGGTGTTTTCTTATAATATTAATAAGGATAAAAGATAATAATTTTGAAAATCACTGTAAATATTAAAAATAAATAATAATATCAATATCCTTCTCAAAATACACCAAATATTAATTACTATTTATAAACACTTTTCAAAATCTATTGTTTGATTCCACCCTGACATTAGCGCATAGGGCTATAAAAAAGTGGTTTTAATAGGGATCACAACTGTGGGAGCGATTGAGCTGCACTGTGGCTATAAAATGCACATTAAAATCAATCCGATAATTTTATTTCAACAACACCAATGGGAACTTTATACAACATTAATTCGTTTGAGAAATTTATGCGGACAGAACAAGGAAAATGGAAATTTCCTTTTCGACTCTGTCTTATTTACAAATCATGAATTGAATCGTGTGAACGGAATGACTGAGATTTTCACTAAATAAACATTTTTTCGTTATTTATATTTATTTTTAATTTTGTCCACTTTTACTTTTAATATATAAATATTTAATTTTTTTGTTATTAATAATGCTTATGATTTGATTGTGTTAACACAGGGGTGGGCAAACTGATTAATGGTATGATTGAATTTAATTTTTCGTATTATTGCCCGATCGACTTCAAAAATGGGTTAAATTAAAAGCAAGTCAAAATTTAATTAACGTCTTTATTAATAATTATGTATTAAATAGATACATTGTGTTTACTATTTTGTGGAATACAGACATACTTTATTGATAAAACTTTTGTATAAATTTTTGAAAGTAAATGTGTGACATTCCATTTCACAAAATTTTTTAATCACTGATGCACAGTCGAATAGATGCCATTAAGTTGTCATCAGTCAAAAACTCCCAATTTGCGATTTGATGAATCCGTAAGAAACACTAATTGTTTTATCTATACTGGATCTTCTAATTGGTCATGTTTATCTTCCATTGTGTCCACAAAAGTAATAATTTCAGCCAAAAGATTTAGAAATCTTAATGAAAAGATTCCTCGTCTGAGCCACCTAACATGACAAAAAAGAAGAAAATCTTCATATTCCGAGTCATTGTCTTCAAGTTGACTATGTACAATAACATACAGAGAAAAAACATATCCGAAAAGAAAGTATCTTTGCTCTGATAAGTGACACGATCTAAATACACCTTAGCACTGATAACGTTTCCGAAAGATGTAAATATTTGAGCGAAATCATAATGCGAGTGATTTCCTGTAAGTTTTAAATTGATAAACGGTTTTGTATAGCAAAACGACCAATGAAATTTCTGTTGTTGATTTGAAACTGAAAGATCATCTTGCCTGATGTAGAAATTTAATAAGCTAGAACATCATGATATTTGATCGGACGATTCAATATTTCCAAAACCGTGTTTTTTAATATAATATTTATATAGATTTCGATAATGCCGTTGAGGAGTTCACCGTAAAGTGTATTCATGGAATTATTCACTCCAGTTTTACTATAGATACATGTTTAATTTGAAATTAATGTTTCATCACCTGCTAAATTTTTAGTAAATATTTTAAATTAAAACATTTTAAATTAACCTAATAAATTATTTTAAATGCCCGCCATCGACTTCTAAACTGTTCGCTATAAACCTTTTGCCCATCCCGGTGTTAACAGGTCAAAAACATTCATAAAAATAACGACATTATTTTGGGAACCGTTGTAAGTGTTATTTAAGGTTGCCGAACATTTCAAATAATTCCAAATTATGATACACCAAGCGAAGTTGAGATAAATCACCTATAATATAAAACAAAAATCAATAAATTTATAGCATATAAACACACCAACTCACCTTGAGGTTGCTTGTAAAATAGTCACTGAGACAAACCCTCCACTATAGAAACACAAAAAGTGAGAGAAATAAAATAATGCACATTAACATAACCCATAATAAAACATGCATGTCAACTTTTAACATGTAGCCACCTGAAGTTGAAAAAACCCATATAATAAATTAATTTATAGACATTTTTGAGATAATTTTAGAAAGAAAAATGGCGGAAAAATTTTTAATTTAAATTTTGAGGTTTTTGCAAGGAAATTTCGAGTAAATGAGGATGTATCTTCATAAGATTTAACATTAAAAGTAAAATTAATTTAATATTTCAGATATATCTGTCGAAAAAAGCAAAACCTGAAATCCGAAAAAAGAATAAATTTTTAAATTATATTGATAAGTTTAAAAATAATCATAAACCAAATTATTTTGTGTACATAATCGAAGATTTTTTTTCAAAATATGTATAAAAATATAATTATTTAATGCAATTAATATTTTTTATAACTTCAAAAATAATTTAACTCACTTTTTTTGAATAACATCCGAAAACCAAGTTATCATAAAATAAATAATTTCCTAAATATTCATAATCATTATTAATAATAATATGCATGAGCTTGTAAATCAAAAGTTACAATTATAAGTTTGAATAATTATATATCCAAATCTTTTCTTTTTAAGTGTTGGACTCAAATACTTGAAATTCATCCTTCAACATTTCTTTTCTTCAAGAAACTTATTAATTGACTTTACTTAAGTATTCCCCTGGTCAATATGTTGCTTTGATATATATTCATCATAGGAATCTGTTTACATATACTCGAAATATTTACTTTAAAATCCGTCTTTCTCATTTTACTAACTTATTTAAAAATCCCAACAAACCCCAGTAACAGTAAGAAAAAGGTCACCAATTTCAAAAGGTCAAGATGAAAGGTCAAACAATTCTCATTGATGATGGCCTATATGACAAATTTATGATAACCTTTCTGTGAAATATTGCTTTCTAACAAAAGTTTAATTACGTTTTCTTAAAGTCAAATATTTTCAGACGTCGAGGTCTATTTTCAAAAAAAAGCCAGTGACTTCTCCAAGCAATCCACAGCCCACGCAGATCAAGCCAAGAGGAATTAAAAAATCTATTTCGTTGTTCTTCTCATCTAAATCCTATAGAGCCGCAAAAAGTGATCCGAGCAATTTGGACCGAAATGACAAAAAGTCCAATGAAAACAGAGAATCGACAGATATAATAGCGCAACAACTCGAAAGGGAATTTTCATTCCGATCGGCGGCCCGACTCAATCACAGTTATGAATCAATGTTTCATAACGACGATAAAACGTGTTCAGTGTCTATGTACACAGACGCAAATGGAAGCAGCAACTATACCAATGATGATGGCCATTCATGCGTGAATTACTCTAATTCCACGGACCCTAGCAAAACAGTAGGACGAGTTCGTACACCAAGTGATTCTAGCCTACCAGATACGGCAAGTTTAAGCAGCAGCGGACATCACATATTTGCCTGTGGTCACAACAATCAAACCAACTCTGACCAGCATTCTATTGCAGGTAGTCACTGAAAATTTAGCATTCTTAAATAAATTAAATAATCAGAAACTATTCAAAAATAATATCAAAATCATCAAATATTTCCTATTTTTTTTGAGTGGAAATTTTTTTATTAGAAATAAAATTTTATGATTTCCAAATCAAGCTTTTGATAGCTGGGAGACTCACTCAACCGAGTAATGTATAATCGCGATTTTTCATTTTGTTTTACTATTGTTCATTATTTATTCATCAAATTTTAAGGACACTGTTATTTTATTTTACTTTTTGTTTAAACTTTTTGGGCCCCCCTTATTTGTGGGGGAATCTTTTGGTTACTGTTCGTAGTCAGGGCCCTAGTTACACATCAACTAGACAAGCTTTAGTTTAGGCCCCTACAAATTTGGTTTTTATTAAAATAGTAAAAATTCAAAAAACATCTTTATAACTCACTAAATATCAAAGCAACATTCAGTTTTTGCAAATATAATCTTCTAAACTTCAATCATATTTTTTCTCTCTAAAATCCGAATATTTCCTCTAATTGTGCTGATTTACGTCCATCACACTTTTGCGTTATAAACATTGTTTGACAGTGTCGCGCTATAAATCACTTGTTCTCTATCAGAAAATCAACTCAACAGAACAACTTCTTATTTCAACAGATTACAAGGTGTAAAACCTTCACCGACACAATTGAACTTTGCTTGATCAATGGGAGCAGATGACCATTAAATAAACCACCGAAAGCAAAAAAAACCGAATCTGATTAAACTTTAATAAATAAACTTTAACACTTTTTAGTTCCGTTTATAGGACTATCCTTTCGTCAGTTACTTCAAAAATTAAATTACTTGCTTACGATAAGCCGAAAAATTTCCAATTTTTATAATTTTAATTTTCGCTCAAGTTTTTAATTAATTTTATTTATTTTTCACAATTAATTAATTAATTTTTTTGTGATTCACAAATAACACTGTGTATTGTATATTGATTTGATATCACTATATTCGTATTTGCCATCATTATTTGCCACCTGATGTCACTTATTTAATATAGAAAGTGACCAAAAAATAAACTGAACACATAAATAAAAGTCATAGAAAATATGCATATATATTTTCGATATATGGAAATGTTACACAAATAAACTCATCACCTTGATATTAGTTATACTAACTATGATGATGAGTTTCTCCATTGCAAATATATTCCCACAGATTCATTGTCATCATCAAGTAAAATTGAAATTCAAACTGTATGGATTTAAATTGTATATTCAAATAAAGTAATTCATTAAATTTTTAAAAATAATAATTTTGTTAAATAATTTAATTTTATTAAATTATGTTATAAAATTTTCAAATATTTTATTTCAATTGAATTCTAAAAAACTTTTAATAATATATTTACCTTATTACATAACATCATTTTACATTTATTTTCTTTTATGTATCACTTCAAAAGCAGAAAAAACTCAAACAAAAAATTGTATTCATTGATATTAATGAATTTCTTCAGTCGATAATTATCAAGAACTCGAGTACGGAGATGACAGATAGTCATTCCAATGTATCTGACATTGCACCCATGACATATATGTGCATAACCATTATCTGAACAACATATAAACAAGATTTGAAATCTACCAATAAATAATCTTATAGTGCAAAATATATATTCACAAACAAACCTGATTATTTATATCACAAAAAGCCAAGTTTTATAATTTAATAAAATTTAATAATTTATGTTTTAATAGTATATATTTTTAAAAAAAATAATGAATTACTCTGTATAAAAAAGAAATTTAAATGCATTTAGTTTGAATATCAATTATACCTGATGTTGACTTTGAATCTGTCTAAATATATTGTAATAATATTAATTATGAACAATAAAACATTCAAATAATTTAAAGTGCAATAGTAAATATTCAATTAATTATATTTTTTTTTCAAAGCTATCAGAAATATAAAAAATATATTTCAGTGTTAAAACAAATAATAAATATTAAAAAAATAAAATGCAGTATATAATATATAGGAAAAAATTTACGAATTGGTAAAGTGCTTGAGAAGACCTCATTGAAAGGTATAATAGTTGGCTATAACAAAGCTTGAAAGGATTTTTATTTTTTAGTAACAAATATATGTAAAAGTAATAATTATAATTTTATCATATAAATATAAATAGTTTTCCGTGCATCAGTAACAAATGTTTTGAGTGCTACATATAGGAAACTATGATTAATTAATTTCTTGGTAAATTTGCAATCACTTTTCCCATTATGCTTTTTCTCTAGTTTTCCTCAAGAAATTATTTCAATGCATTATTGCGATATTATTGTGGAATATTTTTGACATATTGGGATTAGATGCATATAATAATAATAATAATAATAATAATAATAATAATAATAATAATAAGAAAGCGTCATTCAAATACTCGTTTTGCGATGTAATTTAACAGATTAACTGTCATTTTCACGTACAAAAACAAACCGAAATAGTATGGATTAATTTATTTATTTTAAACAAATTATTATTATTTTTAATTAAATATTTTAATAAATAAATATTTCAATAAAAATATAAATACTTTAACACGAATTATAATATTCTAAATAAATTTAAAAGAATGTTTTTCTATCAAAATTTTAAATTAATATTAAAAATAAAAATATTGAATTCTTTTACTTAACCCTAAAAAGCACAACAGAGTCTGTTAGTCTCTCTTTGACTTCAAATTACTGATAACTTTATTGATATTTATTAAATTTTTCTAAAATCTCTTGTATTCGTCTATTTTCAATATTTAAGTATAAAAAATCAAAGCAGGCCAAAAAATTTAGCTCGGTAATGTAATTAATTAAATATTATAAAAAATCGCACAAACGCACAACAGCGCTTATGGAGTTCTGCATATTGACAGTGTGAATCACTATATCACAAATCATTTGAGTAGCCGAGTGTAATTTTGGCATCCCGTTTCATTGATAAAATTGGTAAGTTAGTTTGCATAATAATTGCATAATTTATTTTTCTAAGTTTATATTTTTATATACAATTAGAAAACATTTAGAAAAGTAAAAATATGGGCAACGTCCCATTGAGTAAAATAGAACTAGAAGAGATTATAGAGAATTCGGCCGACGATGAAATTGACTTGAAAATCAAGCTAATCAAGCATCAGATTCTGAAATTGAACTTGTGGTGGAGATGTCAAATTAAGAAGATGAAATATTGGAAGATGAAAACGAACAGTTCTATATACTTGTAAATAACAAAAAATATAACGATAAAAATGGAACTGAATGGATGGCCAAATCATATGGAAGTTCCCACTCAAAATCGTGCAATATCATAAAGGGGAAACTTGATACAGTTGTACATCCACAAAGAAAATCACTGGATAGCATTTATAGCAGCTTCAAAATGTTTATTGATGAAACCGTTTGTGACCAGATTTTAAAATATACGAACAAAGAAGCAGTAGCAATATATGACCAATCAAGAAAGTGGAAACCAATAGATATGGATGAGCGACATGCATTTTCCCGCCTAATTATTACAGCCAGACATATTAAATCAAATGCTCAAAACTTTTGAATATTTTGGGATAAATTATACAGCATTACAATTTTCAAAGCAACAATGGATGTTCGAAGATTTATGGAAATACTTATGGAAACAGCATATATCCTGTCACAGTTGGTGTTCTTTTATTCAATACATACCATCAAAACATGACAAATATGGAATAAAAATTTGGTGTTTATGCTATTCCAAAACAGCCTACCCACTCGGAGGAATTCCATATACAGGTAAAGTTGGTTACACCAGAGCAGTTGGACTTGTAAGAGAGGTCGTTGAAAATCTTTTTGTACCATACTTTGGGACAAATTGCAATGTAACTATGGACAATTCCTTCACAACTAAGAAATTAGCTGAAAGTCTTTAGTCTAATGATCTAGCATTAGTTGGCACTCAGCGTAAAAATAAGGCCTGTATTTCACCCGAATTTCTGCCAAGCAAAAAACGGGAAACACGTTCAACCTTATTTGGTTTTCAAAAAAATATTACTATTGCGTATTTGAAAAAAAGAGACCCCCCTAAAAAAATTTTTTTCAGGGGGGGCTTAAATTTTTTTTAAAATTATTTGTTTTAATCAATGAAAATTTTTTTTTTAATTATTTGTTTAAATGTTCAAATTTAAAATTTTAAAAAAATTTTTAATTCATGATAAAATTTTCTAAATATTTTTTCTCGATTAAAAAGCCTAAAAAATAAAAATTGGCCTAATCGCCTATGATTGGTCGTACTGAGAAGTATTTTCGAATAAAATTGGCTCAAACTTGATTAAAGAACCTAAAAATATCGAATAAAAAGCATAAATATTTTTTCATACTTAAAATCCCATAAAAATAAAATTGGTTCAAATCGCCTGTCGACTAAAAAGCCTAAATTATATTTGATCGATTAAAAATCATGAATATTTTTATTTTTTATTTTATTTACTTAATTATTTGTTTAAGTCAATAATATTATTTATTTATATTTTAATTATATTATTATTAAATTTAAAAGTTTGTTTTAATAAAGTCAATTATTTTATTTATTTTTAAATTATATTATTATTATTAAATTAAATTGTTTGTTTTAATCAAGTCAATTAAATAATTATTTATTATTTTCATTTAATTATTTATTTAATATTATTATTATTTTAAATTAATTTTATATTATTATTATTGTTATTATTTTATTTTATATCTTTTAGTAAATGTTCATTGTTGGATGTAATTAAAAATATTACAAAAATAATAGAAAAATTTCAAATTTTTTAAACAAAACTATTAGGTTTTACAAAATAATTTCAATAAATCACATACAAGACTGTAAAAAAATAAATTTTTATTCAAAGAAAATTCAACAATTGATTGGGTTTCAATGAGTTTGATTAATAGTTTCTTGATAGCAACCAGTTAACTAAGCAACCAAACAATTTGGAGACATCAAGGATCGATAAAAAAATGAAGAAGTTAATAATATTTGTAATTGAAATTGTTCTTCTTTTGATTGTTTAAATTTTTATGTGTTTTTATTTAAAATTTCTTGTTCAGTAAACAATTTTTTGTTATATTGATTGGTTCAGTAACTAGTTATTCATAACATATTGTGAGTATGTGTATAGTGAATAACCGAGTATTTTAAGGGGAAATGATTGAGAGAAAATTTTATTTTTAAGTGGGTTAAGTTGGTTGAATATCGGTGTTCAAAGGGTAAATATTAGTTAAATAGGGAATTTTAATGAATAAGATACTCAATTATTCAATGCCTAGTATGTATATAGTGAGTTGTACAGTACTCAGTTATTTGTATACAGTACCTAGTGATTGTTGTTCAGTTATTAATAAATGGATTGTTCAATGTGTATGGGTTATGAGTATTCAGAAATTGATACCAAGTAAGTTAACTTTTTCTTTGATTGTTGATGAATTTATTATTATTATTATTATTATTATTATTATTATTATTTTGAAAATTTCATATTAATTTAATTTTTTACATCTTACTTGGAAAACTTTTTATCGTTATTAACATGTATAAAAGGAAATTCAGGAACTTTATCCAAGAATTAAAAATACGTTGGATTATTGCGCACCAGAGTTTCTCGCAACAAAAATTAAACATTTCACAGGGATTAACATTGAAGAACTTCTTGAGATTCACTATGACAACGTTCAGGGATCCGGTGACCGATGTGTTGCAAATTCCATTGTTTGTAAAGATAGTATGAGATTAACATGTTCAAATTGATGTCCATGTTGCCACGATTTCAAACTTGACCAAACAATCCATATATTGTTGGCCGTAAAGCGTAAAGCATATTACTCGGATATTTTTGATTTGAAATAAAAATTAATTTTTTTATTTAATCTTTATTGTCAATAAAAATATTTGTATGGATTGAAAGTTTGTTATTTTTACAATTCAAAATTTATCGATTATTTATCTTTTTTACATTAAAAAATAATTCTTAGACTTACAATTAAATTTTAAAAATAAAAATAAATAATAAAAAATGTTAATAAAAATAAAATAAAATAATAACAATAATAATAATATAAAATAAATAATTAATTAATTTAAAATAATAATAATATTAAATAAATAATTTAATGAAAATAATAAATAATATTATTGACTTAAACAAATAATTAAAGTAAATAAAATAAAAAATAAAAATATTCATGATTTTTAATCGATAAAATATAATTTTGGCTTTTTAGTCGACAGGCGATTTGAGCCAATTTTATTTTTATGGGATTTTAAGTATGAAAAAATATTTATGCTTTTTATTCGATATTTTTAGGTTCTTTAATAAAGTTTGAGCCAATTTTATTCGAAAATACTTCTCAGTACGACCAATCATAGGCGATTAGGGCCAATTTTTATTTTTTAGGCTTTTTAATCGAGAAAAAATATTTAGAATTTTTTATCATGAATTAAAAAATTTTTAAAAATTTTAAATTTGAACATTTAAACAAATAATTTTAAAAAAATTCGTTCATTAAAACAAATAATTATAAAAAAGTTTAAACCCCGCCTCTGAAAATTTTTTTTTAGGGGGATCTCTTTTTTTTTCAAGCCAAATATCCACGGGGCATAGTCCTCATATGTCACAACTATACCACTTTAAAATATTTAAAACATTCGCATATAACTCTTAACCATAAGTTAAATTTTTTCAATAAAATTTTGCTTTTACAATCTCTATTGTGCTCACTAATTTTAGCCAATCCATTCAATCGACAATGCTCTAGAACTCGAGTACAGAAATGACGGGAAGTCTATCCAATGTATGTGGCATTACACCCATTACATTTAAATTGATAAATGAGATCTGAACACAATCCAAATGGAGTTTTTCATTTATTAATAAACACATTGCGTACCTTATACAAATTTGAAACGATCTTATAATCTAAATTTCCCATTGTATACTTAACTTCATCTTATAATTTGTAAAGCCATCCGAATTCGGCAATACTAACTAAAATTTAGGCTAAATATTCATATATAGATTTTTAATATTATTTATATCAACAATCAATTTGCATTTATTTATGAAATTACATTTAGACCTTCCCAATTTTTAATCAATTTGTTACTTAATCATGAATAATAAAAATGATTTTGAATACACATTCTTTAGCAACAAACCAACCAATTTATCAACACTTTACTGACTCAGCAAAAAAAGAAGATAAAGACCATGAACGATATATCAATTCCTTCACCATATCTCTGTGTCATAGTATTTATCTTGTCGTTGAATTAATAAATCTAAGAAGGCAATCGACCAGTTCATAAAATGTAAAAACTGCGCTACCTGTTTCTGTATTTGGAGAAGAAGCAGAAAGAGATAGTGTTGTTAAATTTTATTTATGAGATTTTAAAGTTTATTAAGAAAATGCTAATAATAATAATAATAAAAATAATAATAATAATAATAATAATAATAATAATAATAATAATAATAAAATAATAATAATAATAATAATAATAATAATAATAATAATAATAATAACAATAATATAAGAATAAAAGGGTGATTCCCTGGTAGCAGCATAAATTAATATATCAGATAAGTAAATAACAAAATAAGCCCTTGCTGCGAAGTAATAATTATATTGTTGAAAAAAGTTTCGATCATTACTTCGCAGCAACGGCTTATTTTGTTATTCACTTATCAATAATAATAATAATAATAATAATAATAATAATAATAATAATAATAATAATAATGATAATAATATAAGTCTATATATTATTGGACTTGATTCGCATTATTTATATACGTAATTTATTTAAACCAAATGTTAAATGTTGATAAATTCCGGCGTTATTATGACTAATATTCCATGTTTTGTTATGGAAGCTAGCTTAATGGAGAATGTAACCTGATTTGCAAGGGTTAGAATGCCCTTTTGTCTTACATTTGCATGTAGAAAAACCGTCAAAATAGTCGAATAAATTGATGAAAATTTATATATTAATTATATATATACATATATACTTTTCAGTAAATTCTATAATTAAGTTTTATTTCTGTCATTGGCAGCGACCAGTTTCCATGGCAATAGCATCTATCGAGCAGCGGAAAGCAGCTGGAAAACGGTGGTCGGAAATGTATGCCGAAGCAACTCTAAAGATTCGGCTATTGCAAATTCGACATTGTCTGCCGATGGAATGTAGGTGTTTCATTTTTGTGTTCTTCATTTGGATGGTATTTCCTTACGGTTGGGGGTCAACATTGCCTTACAGAATGGGATCTAGGTTATTATCAAAATATGCAAAAATTAATTATGGGCTTTTTTGAATATATAAACTTATTGATTTATTCTCTATGAGATCCAAATATTTCCTATTTTTTTATTTACCCTTTAGAATTGATAACAATTCTTACTGTACACAAGTCCCACTAGAAAGGTCTTTAATCTGAAGGTACCAAATAAGTCACCATTTTACATTAAAATATGTATGTCAATCAATAAAATAAAATAAATAAAAAAATTCTTTTTTAAAGAGTAATATTATTATTTGATGTATTCATCTTGGAAAGTCATCAAAGAATCATTCCACTATTGACCAAGCGCCGTCCCAGTTCCAAGTAAGGAGACTCTCAAACCGAATTATTGTCATTAAACAAATATTTTTACCAGAGCCAATTAAAACAAAAAATTAAAAAGAGAAAAATTAGGATTTTAATTAGCAAATAAATTATCTGTGCAAAATTACTATTTGAAACATTATATAAAAATTAATCAATTAAATACAATTTAATCAATTAAATTACCGCCAGAGTAATGTTAGCACATATTTTGTGTTGCACATGAATCATGGGCGTGACAAATTTACACCGGCACAACAATGGGATCGATTCTTATGCTCTGTCGCCAATATACAATTCACTCAATTATTAATTATATATATATAATCTTTGACAATATATTTTCCCATTTACCAGCTCTGACCCAATCTGACTCATTATAGTGACTATCATCGGAGTAAAAGTTCATAGAATAATTGTTCAATTGAAATGAGTCACTCATTTAAACAAAAAATGTATCAAAAAAAATTTCCTCAGCTACATACTTTAAATTTTTTAATCTAAAAATATCCTATTGAAATTTATTTTGTTTTAATTAATATATGCCAGAAATACCGAAATTAAATTTAATGTTTGTGAGTTTTATTTTTTTCAATTAATGAATTAATATTAAACAAAGTCTTACTAGTTCCAATATTGGAGTTGGATATGCACATTTTGTGCTGGCCAATTGGGATACCTGTAGAAATTGGGGACCTTTGACGGCTCATAATACACATATGTTCACAAGGAATACACTAACTCATCCATTTATGTAGTATTTATTATATATGGCCATACACTATATTTTTGGGTTTATTTATTTTTTCAGAAAGAGAAATCCTTTATTAGGCTCTTTCTAATCAGGACTCAATAGCAAAATATAAAAAATTTTGAAATTTTATTTACTCTACAAGATTTTAAAATAACCACAAGTTTTCACAAAATACAATCAAAATTAATTCACAGTTCACAATATACTAGTTTCCATTTCTTTCTTTTTCTCTCTCTTACACAATTTCTAACACCCTACTTCCCTTTTTTTATAAATTTTTGAAAGATATATTATCGATTTTTTAATGAGCACTAGCAAAGCAAGAGCCTTATTGAAGGCACCAGGAAAATAGACAGGCATTTATGCCAATTTCCCTATTAACAATCATTTTGGATGCCTTAGATTTTCAGGTTGAATGGTTTAACTTCATTTGATTTAATATCACTGCCTTATTGTCAACTGAGAATTTGGCGATTTGAAGTCGTTTAGAAAAACAAATTTTGTTTATCCAATTTCCATGATTTATGATCTGAAACGTAATAAGTAAATAGTTAACGGCCCCTAACACCATGATATGTCAAAGATTACTAGATAGTATATAATGTCAGTAGGTAATTAGCCACACACCATTGCATAATAATAAGGAGTTTGCGACTGATTAAATTACGTAATGACGTAATTTAATCTCGGATTATCTTGATTACATAATCATGTAATAAAGATAATTAATTTTGTGTGCGCACATTTTTTTGATAAATTTTTATATTTGATTTTTGGAGCGATATTTTTTGAAATTCAAATTTTTGTATTTTAATTTTTAATGTAATTATTATTTTAAGTTAAACTTTTAAGATAAATTTTTAAATAGAGTTTTAACGATGAATTTTTTATACGTGATTTTGCAATGAAATTTTTAACAAATTTTAATATATAAATTTAAATATAATTTTGAAAGTAAAATTATAAAGTAAATTTTATAATATAATTTTTCAAAGAAATTTAGTGTTAACAAAATAATAATAATAATAATAATAATAATAATAATAATAATAATAATAATAATAATAATAATAATAATAATAATAATAATAATAAAGTTAATAATATTAATAATTCAACCAATTAAAAACTTAATAAAAAACTAATTCTCAATACATAAACACATAAACACATAAAAAAACACTTAAAAAGATCAAAAATTTATTTAATTTGCTTCATCACAAATCTGCTTATAATAAGCTCTTCTTAGCTCAGCCAACAAAATAAGCACAACTTCTTTCTTCTTGTAGTCCCTGCAGCATCTGCATCTAAATGGACAAGTCAACATTGAGGGATCTGCACAAACAATGCAGTCATCTAAACATTTCGAACCAGTTCCTTGAACTGATTCGTAGTGCTTCCGTACAATTTCTTCGATGTTAATTCCTGTCATTTGATAGATCCGTGTAGCCAAATATTCAGGAGCACAATACGAAAGCTTGTTTTTCATATTCGGAAAGTGTTCTTCAATCTTCATCAGAATTGTTTCGAATACGTATGCTTCTTGCTCGTCGATCATATTTAATTTTTTTCAATCGTCAAAATTCAATCTATTTAAACACAATCAGTGTTTAATAAATAATCTAGTATTTCTTCGTCGGTATTTAAATTATTAATTAAAAGTTTTATAAAATTAAATATTTTTTGAACTAGAGTGTTGTAATCCATTGTTTTTATCCCCATGACAACGACGTTTCCGCTTGCAAATACATTTACGCAAAGTGGATTATACTTGACAAGACTAATGCTGGAAACAGTTTCGTTTCGTAAATGTTTTCTGTTTTGATAGACAAATCATACAAATTTATTCGACAACCCATGTGAATATTCAAAGATAATGATTGAATTTGTAAATCTTGAATCTGATATTTGAGATCCCTTTCCTGTAATGGTCTCTTGCAACCCATTATCCTGCATTTTCCGCTCTTGAAGAATAAGATTGGATATTTTCGACTTCTATCCACTACATGTTGAGGTTTTCCAGTCGGGAACGTCATTCCGGTTACTTGTATACATATTAGGTAACGGATAACTAGTTACTGAACAAAAAAATATTTGGTTACTTACCAACAAAACTTTAAATAAAAGTAAATCAATAACAACAAATACAAGTAAAAATACAAATTTATTAATAAATTCTTCTTCACTCTCTTTCACATCATTAATGCCTCTATATCTGTAAATCACTTGTTTGTTTAGTTAATGAGTAGTTAGCAAGAAAAATTATCTTTTCAGAATAAAATTTTGTATTTGATTATTGTATTTTATTGAAATTATTTTGTAAAAGTCAACACTTTTCAACTATTTTTTTAAAAATGTATGCAATGTTGAACAATTATTCTTCTATTAAATGTTATTTTTCATGATAACATTCATTTAGATATTATTTATCCTTTAAATAACAATATTCAACCAACTCAACCCCTTAAAAATATCAATTAACTTGTTCCTCTTCGATAATTTCCCTTTAAAATACTTGGTTATTGACTATAAACCCAATATGTTACCAATAACTAGTTACTGAATCAATAAATATTAATGATAGATTACTGACCAACAAATTTTGAAATAAACCACATAAAAGGTTGAACAAAAGTAATAAAAATTGAAATTTTATTAACTTCTTCACTCTTTTATCGATCATTGATGTCTCCAAATTGGTAAATTTTTTGGTTTCTTAGTTACCTTGTTATCAAGCAATAATTAATCAAATTCATTGAAACCAAATCCATTGTTATATTTACTTGGTATCAACATCTGAATACTGATAACTCATACACAGTGAATAATTCATTGATTAATAACTGAACAACAATCACTAGGTACTGTATACAAATAACTGAGTACTGTACAACTCACTATATACATGCTATATTTAAATAACATTTACCCTTTGAACACTGATATTCAACCAACTTAACCAACTTAAAAATAAAATCATTTCCCCTTAAAATACTTGGTTATTCACTATAAACACACTCACAATATGTTATCAATAACTAGTTACTGAACAAATCAATATAAAAAATTGTTTACTGACCAAAAAATCTTTAAATAAAAGTACATAAAAATTTAAACAATCAAAAGAAATACAATTTCAATTACAATTTTTTTAACTTCTCCACTCTTTTATCGATCATTGATGTCTTCAAATTGTTTGGTTGCTTAGATACATGATTGCTATCAAGAAATTATTAATCATTGAAGCTCAATAAATTGTTGTATTTTCTCTGAATAAAAATTTATTGTTTTACAGTTTTGTATGTGATTTATTGAAATTATTTTGTAAAACTTGATAGTTTTGTTAAAAAAACTTTGAAATTTTTCTACTATTTTTGTAATATTTTTAATTGCGTCCAACAATGAACAATTAGTAAAAGTTATTTTTAAAGATGAATGTTAACCTTTTCATTTAAATTTCACATGCCCCTAAATAAATTAATTGCTAACACATCAAAAAATAGTTATTTAAAATAATAAACGCGCGCGAGTATACTAATCCAACGAATATATACAAATCCAACAAATATTCAACAATTCGGCCAATATTCAACAAATCTGGCGAAAATTCAATATTCGCTGGATTTGAATATTCACTGGATTTGTTGAATATAGCTGGGATTATTGTCATTTAAAGAGAAATGATTGGTCGAGAGTAAATTTTAAATTATTTTAGGGGGAAAAGATAGATCAAGAGGGGGAATCTATGATATTTTTAGGCGGATTTATTCGGCTGGATATCGATGTCAAAAGATTGATACATAGTGAAATCGATACATTTTCATTGACTTAAGGGTTATCAAAATATAACAATAAGATTTTGGTTAATTTTAATGATATTATTGGAATCTGAATAAAATATACGATACGTGTTCAGTTCTAAGAAATTGTTTGATTCATGTATTCAAATATTTATTTGATTTTATTATTATATTTGTAATTTAATTAGAAACTAAAATTGACTAGTATTTAAAAAATTTATGTTACCCATTACTTATGTTGTTATTGACAATTTTCTGAATAATTTAAATATTTACGATTATTTCCAGGAATGAAGAGAAATTGTACGATTAAATACTATGAGCAGTCGATAACATACATTAGTTTGCATTCAACAAGTACCTAGAACAATTACCTAACAATCTTAAAATTTTTAAAAATCTAACAAATTTTTTCAATTATTTTACAGCTTAGTTAATTTAATTAATTGATAAGTACTATTTTCTTTACAATTTGCTATTGTGTTGAAACTTTTTTAAAAATATTTTATTCAAAGTACTAACAAATTTTATTAAAGATCTATCAAGACTTGTCAAAAATTATAAAACTTTGGTAATTTTAATAAGTATTACTCAATAACTACTATTTTCTTACCAATTTGCTGAAAGTCTTATTTTAAAATTTCTTAAAGTAATAACATTATTTATTTCAAATTTAACAACTTTCTCACAACTTTAATCAAATTCTATTCATATGATAATCATAATTTAATCATAAATAATCATTATTTTTACAAAAACAATTATTTTACAACAATTAAACATACATATTTGGGTTTTTAGTAGATTTTATCGGTATCTATCAGTACCTGTTTCTTGTAGTTTTTAAAGCTTTGTTAGAAATTCAACTTACTTAGTATATGGTCGATAATCATTTAATTTATAGTAATGTGGCAGATGATAATTATTTTATCTATTTACTTTATGTAATGATGTTTAGAAACTTAAAAGTCTAATAGTTTTCAATAAATACTTGAAAATTTATTTCAAGTACTGTCAAAATAATATATATTTTGAGGAACAAGTTTATTGATATTTTTAAGGGGTTGAGTTGGTTGAATATTGTGTTGGTTGTATGGGTAAACTTATTCGCTAATTAATTCATGCCATGGTGGTATGCCTATCACTCCGATACTCTAGAGTCATCTTTTCCCGATACACCGCACGATTTGGACAAAACGTTACGTACCAATGACCGAAACCATGTTGGTACTGTACGCAACAGCCGAATGCCATTCGAGCAGGTGAGCGATACTACTAGTGCTACTCCTCGAAGGACCTTCGCTTTCCCGGTCGTTGGCTGCCAATAGAAGGACTTACGCAATTTACCCTGAAATTATCCTATCACGGAACCCTTGACATTTATCCCTTCTGAGCTGAGAATTGTGAGATTTCGTTCATACACTTCGGCGATTTCATACTAAATCTTTCCTTTTGATTCATTATTAATCCGTAACCATTATTTTTACCATCTTTACTCTAGATACTCATGCTTGAACTAAAACAAAATAAACACTACAAAATTTTATTAACATATCCTATTTAAAATTTTTCCCGCAACGTTTAAAGATAACAAGACGAAAACAAGAACAGTCTATACATCATCCCTCGATTGGCACAATATCACGTACGTCCTTCACTTTGAATCAGAGTTCGGGAAATTATCACGAGGAGATGGATAGTTTCGATACGTTCGACTTTATTCGTCTGCGTAAATATCGGTTGGCAGACATCGGCGCTTTGCCGGACGGTAGGGAGGAGGGTCGACATTTATATTGAGCTCCACACGGGTGGAGGGTCCAGGTTCATCGATTGGAGGAGGACTCATTGGTACGTTGCCCGTGAGAGCCGCAATCTCACTCACATCTAGGCCTAACCGGTCTAGAGCACGATTTAGCGAGGGGACTTCGGTTCCGTCGTCCACCAGGTCTATGTAGATGGATCGAGGGGGTGAGAGAATAGCCAGGGAGGGTGCATATATGATGTCAGGATCGAAGTCTGGAAATTCGAATTCCTGGTATGGGGTGGCAAATCGTCTATTCGGTGATGAGTGCTGGTTGGCTCAGTTGCTCTGACCAGGTTCGCCTCTGCTCGGCGACGCTCGCGACGACGGCTGTTTTGATTGGGTCGTCGTCGAGTCGCTCCTAAATTTGGTTCGGCCACGGTGGTTTGCGGGTGTTCAACGGTTTGAGGAGGAGCTGGCTCTGAATGAGCCGGACGAGTTACTTCTACTGGAAGATGTCGCGCCGGTATAATATTCAGGCTATGAACCCAGATACATCCAGGTACGCGAGCCCGAAGTTCGGCGTCAGTGAATATTTGTCTGAGTGTTGTACTTTGTTCCTTTATCAGTCCCCGCTGACTGCGAGATTCGGTGATTAACTCGTCTTTAGCCCGAGACAGGCGAGAAGATAATTGCATATTGGTCCGTTCCAATGTCTATATTAATGTGACCTATCGATTAACATTAACTAAAATCAATATCCGAGTAATTAGTCGTATTGGAACGGCGATGCTGATAAGTGTTATTGATGTGTGTGGGTTCCTGGCACACCAGGACACCAGTATTCGTTGTTAATCCACTTAGTGTGTCGATTGAGATTGTGGTTCGCACTCACTGCTAGCTATTTTACTACTCAGTGAATTGATTCTGCAAAACCAAGCTATGATGCTGGAATTTACTCTCGTTACGTCGATAAATTTTTAGACTAATGATTTTATACGCCTAACTAACTAGTCAAAAGAAACTCACTGGTATCGTCCTAGAAATATACTTTACAACGGAATTTCCTCGTTTATTAATACTGTACTACTGGATTTGCTTACTACCGAAGTGATTTCACGAAAAGAAATCAATCGCGACATAGATGGAGACTAAATGCTTGCTCCGATAATTATTGGTAAACTCAAGTTACGTGCAGATCGCTTCGTACCTATGATTAAATGGGACTTATAAATCTATCGCGTTCGATACTCCGAATCGTGGTACTTTGGGGAACTAATTTTACTTTCATATTCTCGATCTCAATCATTTGGCTAAAGAATCAGTTTGTGGAGACAATTTTTATTTTCTCAGCAGCAATCTATCGGGATTATGAGTATCGTGGTACTATTGAGATCCTTGCCGTGTGATGCTTTAGTGAAAGTAACTATCTAGTCGATTGATGGTAAATTATGTTTATTATTTCTTTTATGTTGGTTGTCCTGTTTTGTTATGAATAAAGATATCTGACACTTTTATTATCTATTTAACCCTCTTTGACATTTTTCTATCGATTTTTACTTGTATCTATTCCTATCACTCCTCCCCGATTCTCTCGTCTTTTAATTCGAGGTTTCAAAAATGAAGTCCTAAGAGATCGCCATACGATCTTTCCTATTTCCCATAACTAAGGTCGCCCTTCCCTTGATTTTAATTTTCTGCTCGCCTCGACCGACGTTTCCATCAGCCGTTGCGAGTCGTTCAACGATGCCCTGCGGGGGAGGTCCTGTGCCATTTTGCCAAACCCTGTCGCGGACAGATCGAGGTTTCGATAAGGCGTGACCCACAATCACAACTAGGGAACTTAATCTACCAGCCGGACCCGGATCTGCCCAATCGAGAGCTATTGAAATACTTTAAATATATAGAATTTTAGAGGGACCTCGAAAAATATAAATAAAAATATATATGCATATAAGTTCATTTATGAAATTAAGCAGAGACATTATAAATGCTATTATTACGATAAACATATAAAGTTACATTAACATATAAAAACAAACATAATGCATAAAAATTCCTTACTTCCAAAAAATCGTCAAAAGTGTTTCTCAAAATTGTAAAGCTTAAGTTGCAAAGTTCATTAGTAATGTAAAGTTGTAAAGTTGAAAGTTATGAAATTTGTCACTGTTTATATACTATTTTGGTGTCTGTGTGAGACCAATGAGCGATTTTTCGCCATTTTTAGGGCTTTTTAATTATTTTATTAATTTTAAATTATTTTTATTATTTTTTATACATTTTCTCTATTTTTTGATATATAAATATTTTATTGTTGTATTTTATTTTTATTATCATTTTCTTGTAACATTACTTTTTAGCCCAAATATTCTGTTTTTCTGGTCGTCTCTTCTGCCTGTGTTTTTTCTAAACCTTATTTTGCAAGGTTTTGGCAGTTTATTTTATTTTTCATATGTTTCTATCTGCTGTTGTATGCCCTTTATGATTTTTAATTAATTATTTGTTTTTATTTAATTTTGATATATTTTTACTTTGTTTTAATTAATATGTTTTTCATTTATTTTTGGCATCTTCTTGCGGTGCGTGCGTATGTACAGTGACTTATTTCATCATTTTCATTTTTGTTTTAATTTGTTCCTATTTTTTGTTTTAATTTTGGCTCTGAGCCCAACAATTGTTATTTAAAGGGTAAATACTATCTAAATGAATGTTTTTATGAAAAATAACATTTAATAGAAGAATAATTGTTCAACATTGCATAAATTTTTAAAAAATATAATTGAAAAGTGTTTGACAAAACGTAATGACTTTTACAAAATAATTTCAATAAAATACAATAGTCAAATACAAAATTTTATTCAGAAAAGATAATTTTTCTTGCTAACTACTCAGTAACTAAACAACCAAGTGATTTACAGATATAGAGGCATTAATGATGTGAAAGAGAGTGAAGAAGGTTTTATTATTATTATTATTATTATTATTATTATTTTGTTAGCACTAAATTTCTTTGAAAAATTATATTATAAAATTTACTTTATAATTTTACTTTCAAAATTATATTTCGATAAAATTATGTTTAAAATTTAACTTAAAAGATTTTGTTAAAAATTTCATTGTAAAATTACGTATAAAAAATTCATCGTTAAAACTCTATTTAAAAATTTATCTTAAAATTTAAAATTACATAAAAAATTAAAATACAAAAATTTCACATTAAAATACAAAAATTTGATTTTCAAAAAATATTGCGCCAAAAATCAAATATAAAAATTTATCAAAAAAATGTGCGCACACAAAATTAATTATCTTGATTACATAGTTATTACATAGTTATTACATAGTCATTAATTATTGTTAAATCTTTTTCTAACAATCAAGTATTTCAAGAAAGCACTCGTGTTTCAAGGAGAAAAAAATACATCTAATAGTTTTATTATTATTATTTTTATTATTATTATTATTAACACTTTTATTATTATTATTAATATTATTATGAAATTATTATTAATATTATTTAAAAGAAAACGCCATTAAAAACTCTTCTTACGATATATTTCGACAGGGTAACTGTCATATTCAGGTACAAAAACCAACTAAAAATATTATGAATTAACATATAATTTAAACAAATAATTTTTTTATATTAATTTAATAAATAAACACTTAAAAGTATTTAAATAATTTTTACTAATTTTTAAAAATTTTTTTGATATAAATAATAAAT
This sequence comes from Schmidtea mediterranea, assembly GCA_022537955.1. Lineage (NCBI taxonomy): Eukaryota > Metazoa > Platyhelminthes > Tricladida > Dugesiidae > Schmidtea > Schmidtea mediterranea. The sequence continues at coordinate 60,743,252 of CM039679.1, read as the reverse complement.
ATTTATCTATATTATAATTTAAAATAATATTGTAATATTTTATAAATTAAATTAAATTATTTTAATAAAATTAAAAATTAATACACATGCATCAATTTATCATGATTTTAACATACTCAAACTATTTAAAAACATTCGTATTCATAGCACTTTGTACATTAGTCTTTAGATCAAACGACCTTATCAACAATGCCTCACATATCACGCGTTCCCAATAATTATTAAAACTTTTCAACCAAATTCTAAAATCAGACATTCATATTTTAGTTTTACAGCCTCTATTGTGCTCACTAATATTGGTCAAACCTTTCGACAATTCTCTAGAACTCGAGTACAGAGATGACAGGAACCCTCTCCAATGTATGTGGCATTACACCCATTGCATTTACATTTAATTTAATTTATAAAATATTACATTATTATTTTAAATTATAATATTGATAAATATTTATTATTTATATAAAATTAATTTTAAAAAATTAATTAAAAGTATTTAAATATTTTTAAGGGTTTATTTATTAAATTAATATAAAAAATAATTTGTTTAAATTATAAATGATATTATAAATTATAAAAGTATTTTAGTTGGTTTTTAGTGACTGGAGATGACAGTTATACTGTCGAAATTCTTTTATCGTCTTTTATTGGCGTTTTCTTTTAATTAAATCGTTGCCAAATTTATTTTATTTTTTAATTATTATTATTATTATTATTATTATTATTATTATTATTATTATTATTATTATTATTATTATTATTATTATTATTATTATTATTATTATTATTATTGTTTTTGTTGTTATTATTTTAATTATTATTAAAAATAGCCTTTAATAGTACATTATTTAAAAATATTCAATCATTCATAGTTTTGATAAAAATTGTCGGACTAATAAATAAATTCCAATGAAAGAGAAAACATAGCAGATTCGTAAACAAAACGAAACAATGGCGTGCTCTAGCAGTGAAATACGGAATGGCGATAATTAACTAATTGAACTTTTCCCCATTGTTGCCTGTGGAATCTGCACATTGACATCATAGATTTGCAGAGAAAGGCAATCAATTGTGTCAATCTCCTGGATGGAGGAAACAAATAATAATTCGCGCGAGACCAATTCAATAGTTTGGAATTTTAATGCTAGTTTTTGACGCCCAAATTATTATGCGGACCTGATGTGAAAATCTGGCAGCTTTTAATTAATCCATTGAAATTCAGATTGGGTCAGAGAAATAGTAAAAGACATAGATAAAAGGATTTTAGAAAACCCGTAATGACTCTGATTTTTCTTATCCATTTCATTGTGCAGGAAAATACCGATTCCTTGGCGAGTCTCTGAAATGGAGGAATTACGGAAATGAAACCCATTAAGAAACATTTATATAATGCAACAGGGGGAGGTGTGGAAAATGAGATAAACTGTAAAGCACTTGAATGTCAGTGAGAACGTTTCTGACTAAAAATCGAATTGTCCCAGTTCGGCATGTGGACAGCCTGAACTAAAAGAAATGATCTGGAAGTCTTCTTCAAACATCTACATCCTTAAAATGAACATTCAAAGCATGAAATTAATGTTTCCATAAAATTTTCCTCTCAATTAATCTTTGTTTAACTTTTTTTTTACTTTTTATTACAATATCATCTATAATAGGATTAAATAAAAAAAGCAAAATTGATAGATAGTCTAAAAGGAATTTGCGATTCAAAAAACATTTCCACAGACTCCATTCCAATGCGTCTATTTCTTACAGAAATCGCATAAAATATTCTCAAACGAAATAATTATTTTCAATTTATTTCATATTATAAATGAATAATAAAATAGTTTTCCAATAATTAAAACTAAAAAAATATGCATTTTCAAATGTATGTTTCTTTTTTTCTTTTTTAGTCTTTTACCCCATCGAATGCACTTGTGAATGGTTGACATACATTTCTGAAAGATCTTTTATAAATGTTCAGTTTTCCTGTGAAAACAGTTTCAGGATAATTGCCCTGATAAAAATACATATGACAGTTTTTTGTTTATTTCATCTGTTCAGGTAAAATTTGCGATGAAATTCGAAACGCTTAAAAAATATTTGCCTTTAAATTAAATGAAAATTAATTTAATATTATTTGTTTATTTATATTTTAAACGGTTATTTAAAAAATTGAGTAATTGAAAAAATTCAAACTCGAACTCGCCTCCCCCCACTCCAATCATTAGTGGACTTACGTCCCAACACTGGCAAACACTGGCGTATGTCAAATCGAATGCTTGATGTAAACCTTCTCCAAGACATAAATAAACATCGAACCGTATTTAAATATATTATACAAAATGCATAAAGGGAAAAGTAAAGAAATTAATGAAAAACAAATCAAGAAAATAATTGAATATTTCATCTCATTCATTTTGAAAATAAAGAGTAAATATTTTTTAATTTATTAAAGTTTATTACTATTTTAATTACTTATGAAATTTTTATTTGCATCTTATTTTACTTTTATTTTTATATAAACATTTCTCAACCTTTCTAATGCTCTTATCCCTTGATAATCGTTAGAATAATTCATTATTATACACCAATTATTTGAGATACCCTAAAACTGAACATGCAATTGCAATATTATTTATACTGCCTCAAATTGCCTAATCTAGAAAATTGATTATTATTAGTAAGGCGATATTATTGACACAGATCATATACATACTTATTTCATTTCATTGCATACAAATATTCCCATGTCAGTCTTCAAATATCAAGCTCAGAGTGATCTGGTTATATAATTTATTTATTATCATTTTTTTATATCACTTTACGATAATGTTTGTCAAGTGTCGTCAAGAACGAAAATTACAGATTTATATTATAACAATTTCACCTTGATTTTAAAGATTTTGGATGGACATTAAATAGAAATTATTATTTTAACCTTTTAAAGGTTACCGGAAACGGTAATTGCTGTCGGATAGCCTTATTAAAATAATATTTTCCCTACACTGTAAACTTCTTGGAAGGAAGGATTGTTTCTGTTTTTAAGGTTTTTGAACAACAAATTATATCCGAGACCTTACATTTGGGTATAATCGATGCAAGGGTCTAGAGTAAAGGAATAAAAGCAATTATATCATAAATCTGCAGTTTATATCATTTATAGGCGCCATTTTTTCGTGGTGAAATAATTTGAATTTTACTAATTTGCTGAATATCATTGAAATTTTAATGGAAACGTTTGGCTAGTTTTAACAAGACTACTATTTTGCTCAGGACTTCCAAAGGAAATTCCTGAATGGCACCTCATCAACAGCTCTGATTATCTCCCTATCAGATTCAGTAGGTCACATCTTGCAGACTAGATAAATTGCTCCCTATGAAAAAAGTTAATTGTCACAATTCCTACCAATAAATTTTCAGAACTTCAAATATAATTAATTAAATTTTTCTCTAAAAACTATGATTTCCGTAGTCAAGAAAAATTCATTAAATATTATATTATTTAGTTATTGTTTATAAAAGTAATTTATTTAAATGAGTTTAAATTTATTATTATTATTATTATTATTATTATTATTATTATTATTATTACTATTATTATTATTATTATTATTATTTTATTATTATTATTATTATTATTTTTATTATTATTATTAATATTATTAATTTTATTATTATTATTAATATTATTATTATTATTATTATTATTATTATTATTATTATTATTATTATTATTATTATTATTATTATTATTATTATTATTATTATTATTATTTATTAACAAAGGCTTCAAGCTTCTCGTTTATTATAAAAGGAAGACAAAAGGCATTAAATAAATGAAAGACCTTAATATCAAAACGTTCTCATTAAATATATTTTCATTGTGCGCTTCCTCTCATCAGCAGCAAAAAGAATTTTAGGATGGTTTACAAATCCGCTGTCAGCGGTCATTATATAGTTTAAATTCATTTATCACTGATGGCCTATGGTGACAGTTTCCCAGCAAAAATCACCCTTTACTGACATAGAAATGAATGTTTTTTTACCAATTTCTTATCAATTATTTCTCTAAAAACTATTTATTTTAAAGGGTAAATCAGTCGAAACGGATGTCACAAATCTCTACAGTCAGTCGGACGTCCGATGTCACTCAAATCAGTGAGGATTTCAATGATAGCTCGTATTCGTCTTTTAATGATCTTCAAATCCATGCGACCCAAATCTATCAAAAGAAACGAATTAAATCACTCCCTCCAAAGCTTCAGCCGATTGAATTAGAATCCAATCAACCGGAACTTATTAGTAGTTACGATAATAGTCCTTTTTCCGACAGTAGCACTGAAACTCTTCGACCCTTGTCTTGCTTTTTGAGATGCAAATTACTTGCATCTAGCAAGGATAATAAACTGTTCCACTCGTGCACCATGATCAAGCAGTGCAAGCATCCGAATTTCAATGAGACTCTCAAACTGAATCCATTACCGCATTCTCATTCATGGCCCAGCTGTATTTATCAGTCATTCTGTAAATCTATTTCCTCAACCAAATCCGTTATCAAGCAATCGTTCAACAAGTCACGAACACCGAATCTGCTTGTTACCTTGAAACCGCAAAATCATCCTCAGATCAAATTAGACAAGCTCAATCCAAATCGAATCAACAATAGCCCGTTGCTATCACAATATAGTAGATTGTATTCATTGAAATCTGCTGCGATTCATCAGCAAATCGGCCTCTCAAATTTCCCAGGTCAACCAATTAGCTCAACTGAACGCCCGATCTCCCCTACAAAATATTCCGGTCTCGCAAGCCACAATTTCTCTTCATGAAACCCAAACACTGCACAGAAATCTCCCATAATTACAAGCTATTGCAGGCTAAGGAATATTTCTTGTTCCGGCCGCTTCAAAACTCATGCGAAATGTTTTTTTTCTCCATATCATTTTAGTTGTAAATGCAATTGTTTTTTGACATTTATGCAAATGTTTCAACGCGATTTCCTCGCTTTGTGATTAGAAGCGATGGAAAGGATGATTCTAATTGGTCCATTTTACCGGGGCGCGAGTGCCTTCACTGATTATCTCTATCATTTGTAGATTTTACTCGTAGATTTTGATCTTAACCTTTTACATTTTCGATTCTAGTAGCTTTGAAATTAATTTTTCTAATTTTTAATAGATTTAGATTGCTTTCTGTCATGAATAATTATATATATTATTTATTATTTATATATATTATTAATATTATGCTGATTTTATTTCGATTTCGATATGAAAGAAAATATTTCATTTAAAAAAAATTATTATTATTTTCGATGTTGTGATATCTTACTGAAATTGTTTTTTTATTTGTTTATTAGAAGTGTTGTTGTTTAGGTGTTGTTGCTGTAGTTCTCTTCCTTGACAAGGGAGCCCATGAAGTTTGCTTGTTGTATTTTTAATATGCGGTTAAATATTTTATACTGTGTTTTATTGTTTAAATTTTGGCCTCTCGGCAGTTTTATATAATACATTTTATTATTGTTTTGTTTATTTTGTTTACTTTCTATTTTTGAGTAAATTCTCCGAATTACACGATTCGATATTAGTTCACTTAGCCTTTACCGATAAAGCACTTGAAAACGTAAAAGTTTCAGTAAGCTTCCTATGTTGAGGTTAACCTGTTCTAGGGAATTATTTAATTTATATAAATTATGGACCTAACCAGTTAAACACAATGAAATCGAGTGACAGTTTTTCTAATTATTTTGTCGAAACCAAGCCTAACTTCTCAAATCTTTTCTTGGTTGAATTAAAGATCACCTTATCCCCCTTATTAAAAATGTTTGAAGGTATAGCATACTTTTTCTAAAAATTAGTCAGAACAAAGATTTACCCTAACACCCAACAAAGACATTTAAAGAAACGTCTTGGTCAGGTGAAATTTTGAGTGCAGAATCTGATAACTCTTGTTAAGCCTTTGGTTTTCATAGCATAAATGTTTCTAAAGATATTTTGACGGAGTTAAACTTTCCATAATCATACAAATGGTTTAATGGAAACTCGAACTTAAATTATCTACCAATCCAATATTAAAGATCCAAGACAGAATGCAGAAACTAAGTGACATTTACTTTGAAGAGAATCCACTCAGATTAATAATAAGACATTAAATTAACATTTTTTTATTAGAGGAAAAAAATGACCAGTTTTGCCATAAGGAAAAAAAGGACAAGACCCCAATTGTTTTATCAGAAGGGGTCCCAAAGCCGAATAGGGTGCGGAATAATATGTAGGGTATGGCGATAAAAACATTGTCATGAAAGAACTGTAAATATTGGACTTTTAATGAAAAGTTATAAAGATTCAAATATGTAAAATGTCTAATGACTTATTGGGCAGACTGGACTGCCATGCTCCTAAACTATCGTTGAATGCATATTGCTAAAATGCAAAACATATATTTAATACATTGATATAATAGTCACTAAAATTGGTTCAAATTTATTAAAATTTGTTTGAATCTTTTTAATTCCATCTCGAATACCTTGCCCTTCATTGGGATGGATTTTGAGCATTTATTTTGATTAACCTTTCTTGGTCTCTTTGTTTAACTTGTTTTAGTCCCTCTTCACTAGTACTTGAATCAGCATGGCATTACCAGCACAATCTGGATTTGTTTAACTATTTTGAAGCTGGAAAATCCTTGGCTTTTTCCTTTTTTCTAATTCTTATACCAAAATAATAGAATGATTATCAAAAAAGAATTCTTTTTCGCCTTCTTTTTTTTCACCTTCTTCATCTTATTATTATTATTATTATTATTATTATTATTATTATTATTATTATTATTATTATTATTATTATTATTATAATTATTATGATGATGATAATTATTATAATGATATTTTGAAAAAAGTTTCGATTATTAAATAATCCTCTTCTTTGGGGAACGAAAGAAGGAAAATAATGTTCCAAAAGAAACTGAAGAGGATTATTAATAATCGAAACTTTTTTAACAATATAATTATTACTTCGCATCAAGCGCTTATTTTGTTATTCAATTATCTGATATATTAATTTATGCTGCTACCAAAGAATCATCGTTTTATATTATTATTATTATTGTTATTATTATTATTATTATTATTATTATTATTATTATTATTATTATTATTATTATTATTATTATTATTATTATTATTATTATTATTATTATTATTATTATTATTACTATTATCTTTCATTGAAACAAAAAAATATTATTTTTTCATGTTTATAAAACAGAATCAAACAAAATTGGCTATGAACTAAATTAAAGAATAACAATCCAAAATATATATTCACCTACAATATATTTCGACTGAATAACAGCCTTCGTCAGGTAGTCTTCAACTTTAAACTATTTAGAGTAAATCATTGTTATTTAAACAGATTTCTGCTTTTAAATTCTCAAAAACATTTTATCAAAAATTAAAAATTTTTCTTTTTTGAAAATCAATATTCTACAAAATGTTAAAAAAATATTTTTTTTTAATTTTACAAAACCGAGACTTTAACAAAATTTAAATAAAATTTTCAACAAAAATATTTAAAAATTGTACCAAAACTATTTTACACTTAGTTTCATCCTGCATAAAAAATTGCGCTTACTAATAGAAATCAATTCCATCAGTCGATTGAGATCGAAACTTTGAGGGCGATAATGACGAGCAGTCGTTCCAATTGGTATTACACCGCCAAAGGGTGCGGAATAATATTTAGAGTATAATATATAGACAGAAAAAGTTTAAATTTCAAGACTACCTGATGAACACTGTTATTCAGTCGAAATATATTGTAGCTGAATTGTTGTTGTTATTTTTTATGTTTAATTAATTAAATTTTAGAAATGAAAATCAAAAATCAAAAGAAAATAAAAGTTGCTATTTTCTATGGAATGGGTTAAAGACAATTTTGAATTTGCGTGTGACTGTGGAAATTCCGTAGTCAGTATAAAGAAACCTCTTATTTGTCAAAATAAAGCTTGCAACACATTTCTTTCCAAATTGTTTGTTTTAATAAATGCGATTGTTATCGCTACTGAATGGGAATGAAAATTTGGATTCCTCACTGACTAATCGAGATATTAGGGCTTCCAGGTGATCTGAAATCGTCAAAAGACAAAACAGCCTAGGAAACTCTGACATGTTTAATTACTAATTCAACCACAAAGAGATAAGTACAAAATATGAATTCCAAAATTCCTAAATTCGAAAATTTTAAGGAATTATTAGGAAATATTTTCAAATTTATCAATTGTGAAAGTTTCATAGAGAAGTACTTTTTCCCCTATTTAAATGGCGATGAAATTGAATGTCAAAAAGGATGATTAAATGGCTTATAACAACAAAAACAACAAGCAAGTTCACACACAGCCACAGGCATATTTACACTTCGGGAAGGCGAGTTATTCTTGTCCCATAAAATCCATGATGACTCATTCCCAGAATTGCAGATAGCATCACAGAGGAATAGGCATAGAGCAGCCAGCCAATAGAATCACAGTTCCATTTAGAGAATCATTTTTAGAAAGTATAACTTGTTTAGACTTAAATCTGACACCAACGATCGATTAAGGGAATTGCATTTAATCAGTTATTATTTGTTTGTTTGAATGCAGTTTAGATTTAAATTGATTGCTGATTCACCATTCCATCCACATTATAATCAAAATCTCGATCAAATATATTATGCATAAAATATCAGTCAAATAAATTAAAATAATTTTTTTAATATGACTGCTCATCCTTATTTCATTTATTATTTTTATTATTATTATTATTATTATTATTATTATTATTATTATTATTATTTTTTTTAGTATTATTATTATTATTATTATTATTATTATTATTATTATTATTATTATTATTATTATTTTTAATATTATTTTTAGTATTATTATTATTATTGATATTAATTCTACAGTTATTATACCACAAATTATATAAAATATTATTATAAAACTGGAGCCTAGGCGAAACATGATTAATACAGCCTTTTTGAGTAATAATATATCAAATTGCTTATATTATTTAAATATAATAAATAAATAAATTGGTTGAGTAATAAGCGAGAAAATAATGAAGAAACAAATAAAAATTAATTTCAAAAATAAAATCAAAACAATTGTGATATTATTGGAAAAGATCATAAATGTTAAGTAAATGCGAAAAACGTGTATCAGAAATAAAAATATTATGTCACTCTTATTAACCCAACCTCTTCTTAAAATGTAAATTACTTCTTACTTCAATAAATTCCGAGATAATTTCAAAGGATTTATCAAAAACGAATCAAAATCTTCATCTAAATTTTAATGAGTTAAAACAAACGGTCTGTGGAATGCTGGAAGTTCTTAAACTAAATGAAAATGTCAAAATTGACAAATTAAGCTCTCAGATAGAGTTACGGTGGAAAAAATTTCTGGAATTATTTTTTACAGATTTTTATTCGAATTTTTGTGGTTTTATGAACACTTTGAGGAGTGTGGAACGAACAGATCTTTTTATTTAGCATAAAACCCGAATTTTTATGCATTTTTCAGACATTTACTTCAATGAAAGATAACCCGGTGTATTTAAAAAATACTTTATACCATCTTTTATAAGAAGTAAAAGAAATTTTGCAAAACGTCAGTTAAGCGGAATCGGAAACAATTCAATATACACCTCATACATCCGGTTGACAATGACGGACTTTTTCAAAGAGTTTATTTCAAATAAAAGTTAAAAGTAATATTGATATTAATAAAATACAGAATTATTAGCTTCAAATGAATATAAACAAAAGAGAATTATTTAATTGATTTAAACAAATTAATTTATTCTTAATTGCACATATTTAACTGTTGAATGGTTAACTAATTGCCATGGAAAGACGTGCTATGCTATGCTATATATATATACTAAATTTGATATGACGCGCATAGCACGTCATGTGATCTTTATTACGTTACCAGTTCTATCAACAAGTTATATATTGCATAGTGTCAATCTTATTTATATAAGTTAATTAAAAAAATGTTCAATTTTGTAAGCGAACTAATTCAAATTTAAACAATGATGCTTTATATGAATTTTTGTATTCATAAGTATCAATTAATAATTTTCCAGGAATATAATAAAATTTAAATAGCAATCAAATTAATAAATAATACTAATAATCAATTTAATAAAATATTCAAAATAAATTTCAACAAGTTTGTAACTTGATATTTCTCCCAACTGGGTAATATCCATATCAGACGCCCCCCCCCTTTCTTAGTGATAAATTTTCGCTTACAAATGTTAGACAAATAACTTTTATTTTCTAGGATAAATTTAATTTTCAATTATTTTTTAATCAATTCTTGAAATCCCTTTTCTTAACTTTATTTATATTTTCTTTCATTCTAACGAGTTTTATCAAAATGCTAGTTAAACATGTTTTGTTTAAATTCCTGTCAATAATTCTGTCAAAATATAGTATAATAATAATATAATGACTCTATACTCAAGATCTTCTAACATTGTCGATGGAAGGGATTGTAAAATTTTATTAGAAAATTTTAATAACTATTCGAAATTTGTTAGATGTGAAGCTTTATTGATAAGGTCATTAGATTCAAAGATAAGTGTGCAAAATGCTGAGTATGAATGTTTTTAAATAGTTTCTTTATTTAATTTGGAGAAAATAAAATTTAATTTGTCTCAAAAAAATGTTATTTGTAATATTCAAATTAAAAAACTTTTATAAAAAAACTTATTTAACGGATTAAATATTTTAAAGGTAAATTTAAATGATTTAAAAATTTTAAGTATTGAAAAATTAATTATTTGTTTGAATATACATTTATTCCTCGCATAGCGAAAATAATTCGTTCATGAAAAGTTTTTCGTAAAACAAAATTTCCTAAAATGAAAAAAATTAATTTAAAAAGGTAAAATATGAGTGTAAAAAAATTTCATAAATCGAAATTTTATTTCGTAAACCGAGAAATTTAGTAAAAAATAATTTTCTTTAAGTGACGGATAAATGCATAAATTATAATCTATAATTATTTTTGAGTGTTTTCTGCCTGATGATAACAGTGAATCTGTCGAGATATATCGGTAAACATGTGTTTGAATGACGTATTTTTTAAATAATAATTATTATTATTACTATTATAGTAAAATTTTCAACTACGTCTGATAATAATCATAACCTTTTTTTGTCAAAAAGCAAAACTAGAAGTCTAGGAAATTTTTAAAGAAATAGAAATTCAGTTGCAGTCAGGACTATAATAGAATGCAAATTTGGAAATGAAAAAAGTCGAATTTTTCCTAAATCTTAATACTCTACATGATTGCTACGACAAAATAAATTTCATGAAAATGTCAACATTTGAACAACATTTGAACCAGATTTACCATGCCATCAATGGGAAAATTCGTCACCTCAGGAAATGCCAATTCTCCGTCTCCATTTTTCAGCGGGGATTCCGAATCGAAGAATGAAGCTGACAAATTAAGGACAAAAGGTCAACTACTAAGAATAAGTAAAACATTTTCAAATCTTTCGATTGGAGCTCTTAGGGACTAAATGTTAACTATAAATTTCAGAATAATATTTTTTATATACGTAAATAATTTAGTTTAATTTCATTATAATATTATACAACATGATTTACGATGTGAATAATATTTTTACTACAGCTGAAAAGGTAATATATCCATGTAGAGGGGTTGGGTAATGGAACTCTTATTGAAAGCTGGAAAAGAATTTGATGCTTGAAATGCATGCCTGTCTCCAACTCCAAGCAATAAACCTATAAAGATGTGATTGGCCAAGCGGTCCACCACCAACAGGTAAGGAACACAAGGTTCGCGAGGATTGTGAAAAACATAAATATTTTCACAAGAAGAGTATAAAGTATCGAAATATTTTTTCTATAGTTTTTTTTCTTTGCTGTTCTTTGCTATAAGTAAGGAACAGCGATTAATTTGATTAATTTGTTTGAATGATGGTTGACAAAATCCAGTTGGATTGGTTAATCATATTTGACATTCAGATTATTCAATGTTATATATTTCAACTTTTATATACTTTGTTTTATCCTTTGCATGAGGCTCCTCGACAGGGTAAATAATTACATTTTTCATCATTATTATATAATTTTATATCTCAATTTATATATTTTATTTCAATTTATGTCTTTGATCGTTGTAAAAATCCTTTGGCAACCTTTCAATTACACAATGTGGCCATGATGTAAAACACGCCTAAGGGTTTCAAAACCTAGAATTGCCATCTTATAGAGAATTTAAATTCCTACAATATTGATATAACTGATATTTTCATCCGAAAGGCATTCGAGTGTTAAAAGAACAAGATTTACTTTTTATTGCGTTTTAACGTAGGTTTCTTGAGTAAATATGAAATTCCAATCCAGCAATTTTGTAGAGAATACAATTCTGTAACAAAGCCCCTGATTTAAAATTTATTTGATAATTTCTTCTGAATTAAAGTTAACATGGTAAATGTCTTTGTTTCCGCTGGCTCACGCCTGACTACAATATAATAAAATTTGTATAGAGCACAGAGCCCCCCTCAACCAAACATGGGTTACATAAAAATGACAACAAAAAGACTTAAATTCCTGTCAGGTAGGTGTATGGAGGTTACGAAATTGTTATCAATGAAATTCCAGCGGTTTTAGGTGGAGAAAAAAATTTCAAATGTCATTTTCTTAAACAATCATGATCAGGTAATTAATAGACCTTTCAAATGAGGGATAAATATCTTGCTTATTAAAATAGTTTGAAAAAATATTTCAGCAATAGTTCCTGCATAAGAATCCTTCTTATTATATACGTCTTGATGAGAATACAACAACAGCCTTTCAGTTGGGTTTCATAGCAGGGATCGCCCATCCATAGTGGTTTTATATCTGTTCCAGTACTTCAAAAATTCCCTGTGGATGGATTCTACAGACTGTTCTGACCATGGTACATGTCCAATATTGTCAAGGAAGTGTAGAGTGCTTGATATGGTGAAGAAGAACATGAATTTTGACTTTCACAAACTCCGTAGCTTCAAAAAGTTTCTTTTATTCTTCAATGTGGTTGCCCAATTCTGGGCCAATCTTCCTTGAAGAAAAGCAATCCTCCAACACTTTGTTCATGGCTTTGAATGCAAAGAAGAAATAAACTGGTTTTTGTTATTTTTGTGCGATTGATCTATTGAATACAAGCTTACTAATGGCTTTAATAACTGTTTTGATGATATCTCTGGTAATAAGCAAGATATTTATCCCTCATTTGAAAGATTTTTTAATTACCTGATCATGAAAAGTTGTTTAAAGATGCTAGAAAGTTGTAAAAGAAAATGACATTTGAAATTTGTTTCTCCACCTTAAAACGTGGAAAATATCACAAAAAGTCATTTTAAAATTTTAACATTGGGAAGTATCAGCTGGCATTGAGAAGTTTCGTGACGCCCATACGCCTACCTAACGTGAATGCAAGTCCCTTTTATGGTGTCATTTCTATCAAACCCATTTTTGGATAAGGGACCTGTGAGAAATAATATTTAATTGCAATAAACCGTTAACCTGATGCATTGAAGAGATGAAGGATATTATCAGCCTCCATCTGGAAATCCATTTCATTTTCTAACCGAGCGGATGTTCATGAAATTTTCAATTAGTATTTTTTAAACTGTATTTAAATTCTTTAATTAATATTGAACACCAATTGAAAAAATAAAAAAAACATGAAGTTAAAAATGGAAAATATAAAAAAGCAATTTTATAAACAATATAATTTTAAAATGCAATTAATCAATCAATTCAATTTTAATTAATTGTAATTCAATATTACAATTGTAAATTATGAAATAAATTTTACTATAATATTATTTAGATGCGACCAGCACGAAAGGAGCTCGCAATTTATATATTTATTTATATATTATCAAAAGCAAATTAATTGTAAAATAATAGCAAAATAATTTATTACAAAACGAACACTAAGCTGTCAAATTGAACTAATTCTTACGTGTAAACAAATAAATTGAATACGCAATGCATCTGTTATGTAATAATAATAATAAATAATAATAAATAATTAATAATAATAATATTTAATAATAATTAATAATAATAATTAATAATAATAATAATTAATAATAATAATAATTAATAATAATAATAATTAATAATAATAATAATTAATAATAATAATAATATCATATATAAATTTCGCGATAATACATAGAAAAGGAATGCACAATACAAGGGAAACATAAAAATAATTCACTAGAGCAAATGTTTTTCGAACAGAATCTCAGAGAAACCAAATGGAGGATCATGATGGAAACGGCTAAATTCAACATCGAGGATAGCACCATCATCTACATATACTGTGGGATAAAGTGAGCCCCTCATGCCTAGGATGCTTATTCCAGAATGTTTGCCATTGATATAAAAGCAAATTTCGACATGATCATAACTGATTCCTATAGTGTCTCCCTCTTGCAGCATAAGGTTGTCGAGTTTCTTTATCTGTTCACTATTATGCCATACTGTTGAATTGTCTCTTAATACCCAACTTTCTTTGTCAGTTCCCAGGGGTACTTGATCCAGATTTACCTGATAGAACGGTAATTGTTAAAAAATATATTATATTGACAAATATAATTTAAAGTATTCTGCTAATCTTATTAATCTATAAAAATCGCATGGGGGTAATAGCGAACCATTTTATAATGATGGGTTTTGTATTTAGTATTCTATTTATAAGTAGCAGCATAAATTAATATAACAGATGACTGAATAACAAAATAAGCCCTTCTGTGAAGTAATAATTATATTGTTAAAAAAAGTTACGATTATTAAATAATCCTCTTCAATTTCTTGCAGAATTGTTATATTCAATGAGAAAGTACCAAAATACGTTCTGATATTTCATTAAAATTGACTTTTTTGTTTTTTGAACGGTTTAAATTTAAATTTTAAATTTTCTTCCTTTTAAAATTTCTTTATATTAATTAAACATTTCCAAATATGAAATATATTTTACTTTTCTAATTTATTATATTATCGAATTTAACAGTTTTTTATTTATTAATTTTAATTTTAAAACTTTTAAAAAAACTTTCCATAACTTATTTTGTTTTATAACTGTTTTTCTACAAATTTTAATATAAAATTCAGAGCAAATTAATACATAGTTCCAGAGTTTTTAAAGTCTATGAAAGATGTATGAAGTAGCTTTCCTCTTAAAAAAGGGAAAAAACCCAAAACACCCTTCACCAACAACTTCAAGACCTAAATACAATTTCACTCTGATTTTCATTTCCTTTTTGTTATAAAATTGTTTTAATCTTTAAGTTAAAGTATCAGAGTTAACAACAAATCAGACTGGTGATTTCACTGATTTATTCTTTACTGTTTATTGATGAATGTTTATCTAAGATAAGAATCTGATATTTTTTTGGAGATTGTATCCGGCCAAGAATTTAATTGAAATACTTTTTCTTGGGTTAGGGTATACCGAGGATTTTCTGGCAGGGTCTAGGTGCTAATAATTCTTTGGTTTAGGTTCCTGAGTGTGCTTCCAATATATTTTTGCATTTGCACTGTGAGTAGACACGTTTTTTGAAGAATATTTCTTTAGTGTCTTGCAATTTTCCATTGTGCAAGTATTTTCTCTTTTCGTGTTGTTTGTTAGTCTTGCCTCAGTGTCCAAGACTTGTGTGATATACAAATTTGAAGCCATTGCGATTGAGCTCATTCCGGATCTTGAAGTCGAGCGTGTCACTGATAAATGGCATGTTTAGATAAAAGTATTTCTTCTTTTTTGTGTTCTTTCCATAGGTGTTTTTGATTTTGAATTCATTCTTTCGATGTCCTCATTGTGGTATCCGTTTCTGCGCAGGACATTATCGAAATTTAATTGTTGTTGATTGTCTTTTCCTTCAGTGTATCGATAGGTTATCTTCTGCTTTTTGTTACTTATAACATTAACTTTCTGTAAATATGGAAGTGCTGATCTTTGGTGCATAAATATTTCCTTGAGAGTTGATTTTTGTAGAATTCATAGGTTGGTGTGTTTACATCTATTTTGATTCTTAAATCTAGTAGATTGAGGTATCCATTTTTATCCGGATGAGCCCCGCATTGAATATTTGAAATATTTCTGCAGCTTCTTTCTTGTTCTTGGTCATGATAAATATACCATCAACATATGTTGTTTAGAAATCAATGGATTGTATGGTTCTCAGTGTCTGTCGTTCGAGATTATCCATAAATAGGCTCTAGAATATCAGGCTTGTTAGCAATCAATTATTTTTTTTGGTCTTGACGAGATTCGCCGAATTTGTTGCAAACTTGGGAATTCCAACAACAATTAGCAGAACATTTGAGATGAAGTTTTGACTCAAATACTCTAGTTCTATGTGGTATATAATTCAATACGAAGGTAATAATCCGGATGATGACCTCTGATAAAAGGCATCACTTAGACGGTATCATATGTATTATTGTATCAACTTCATTATTCTTGTTCTTCATATTATTTATACATTATAAATGTTTGAACAAGTTCAAACAGTTACTCTCTGCCAACGCCTAAACTTGAAATCAAGAAAATATCTTTTCTTTAAACTATTTCTTCTTGTAACTTGCAAAATATCGTAACTCCTTGAATGAATATATTTTTGATTTCATTTTTTCCTTAAATTTCTTTATTATTCAGCATTAAATTTATTCGACTACTTCTATTTTAAATATTTGGAATTAGCGGCACAATATCTTTATAAATTGAATCACTATGAACAGTCTCTATAATTCGATATAAACCATCATAGGTGCTATCATGGCTGGAAATATCTTAAAAGGTCTATTTTATTAGAAGAACTTTTACACTAACTTTATTTCTTTATATGAATGTTCAAAGAGCTAATAAAAGAAATATACATTTAAGGAGCATCCAAAAGTTATCAAAATAATTAGCTGTTAATTTATAAATAGAACAATGTTCGTTTGGATTAACACTAGAACTACAAATCCGTCAAAATTTTATTGTTGATGTGTAAATATTGTTTTGAAAATTTATGATGACTTTTAATATGACACCAATATACTCACAAATAACCTTTCATCTTGTTTATCAACCCTTTAATGTTAAGGAACAACCTAACATATACCTTTATATACCAACCCGTTAAAATGACAGAACTAATACTTTTTTTCTTACATTAGACATATGAGCCAAATTTTCATTGATTTTATTTAAAAAGTAAAACCTCTCATTTACGCGGACATTTTTAGTATTTTATTTTCACATTTTAGGCTTTTCGGGGAATCCCAAAAAAATTTGAAAAAAAATTTGCTTTTAGGTATTACTCCTTTACTTAGCTGATGAGTTTTAGTTATATAATGATATTTATTATAGAAATTTCATATTTTGAAAAGATAACTTTTTATAACAAAAAAGTGCATAGTGAATAAAATTAACTTTATTGTTTTTATATCAAAATGATATGTATTTTTCTATAATATGGCTTTATAGTTATGAAAAAAATACTAAAATAACAGAATTATTGAAAACACTAACCCTCATTGATGAGGATTGTTCCGATACGAATTTAAATAAAAGTTATGAATTTTTGGAAGAGGAAATAGAAAATGAAACATCTGAATTTTATGAAAATGAGGCAATTACAGACCACCAAAATGAAGTTGAAAAATATGATTCAGGTGTGAAAAAGAAAATGAAATTCCTACCTCTTCCTTCAGACACCGAAAGCGGATGCAAATTTTTTAAGCTCTGGAAGTGATAGCTTAACCAACATCGCTCATGTAAAGCGTAAGGATGTACAAACTGCAGTTGATGGAACCGTCTGGGAAGAAATTCAAAAAGGTGGTTGTGTAATATATTCATTTCACGTAATATATTCAAGGATACTTTAGGTACAAATGGTTATGCTAAGCGGAACGTAATGTCAGATAAAGTTAGTAGTGCGTTTAAGTTACTAATTGATAATCGTATGATGGAGCACATTAAAAAATTGCACAGAAACAAAAGCACAAAATGTTTTAGGTAATCATTGAACAATTAGTATTGATGAATTATATGCTTTAATAGCAATTTTATATGTCCGTGGAACACATGAATCCAAAAATATGAAATAATCATATTTATGGTCAAAAAATAGGGACCTTCTTTTTTTAAAAGTACAATGAGTAGAAACAGGCTCACGGAAATCTTGCGATTAATTCAATTTGACAAAAAAATGAAAGAAGTAAACATTTAAAAGTAGATAAATTTGCATTAGTTTCCGAAACACAGAATGCATTTATTAAAAACATTTCTTGCCCTACCACAGATTAACAACTTCTTCCAACCAAGGCAAGATGGGGGTTTACGCAATACATGTCAAATAAACCTTGTAAATTTGGGATAAAGTTTTGGTTGGTAGCCGATGTTCAAATTAGATATGTACTAAATGGTTTTTCATACTTAGGAAAGATAATTTACGAAAATCATCAACAGCTTTACATGAATTTGCGATTCTAAAGCTCGCTGAGCCTTATTAAGGATGCGAAAGAAGTATAACCACTGACAATTTTTTTACTCGTTTTCCATTGGCAAAAAAACCATTAGCTAAATAAACAACATTAGTTGGAACTGTGCGAAGTTATAAAAAATAATTTCCAAAAATAGCAAAAATAAAAAAGCTAACATGGCTCGGTATGAAACCATACTATTAAAATCTGATAATTTAGTTCTAACTATTTACAAATCCAAACCTAAGAAAAAGTATTACTTCTAAGTTCCAAACATACAACTGTGAAGATTGCCAACAATTATACACTTTTACCAGAAACTGTCGAATTGTATAACAAAACTAAGTTCCAAGTAGACCCTATTGACTAAATGACTCGCAAGTACAGTGTAAAAGCAAGTCCTCGTAGATGGCAATTATAGATTTTCTATAATATTTTAGATTTAGCAGGAATTAACGGGTGGAGATTATATAAAGATACTACTGGCGAAAATATAACTAGAAAACAATTTTTATATCAATTATCTGAAGAGATTGCTAATGAATTTACATATAGTAAAAGTTCGAAATCTACTTAGTCAGAAAAATGGAATAAAGAGACTATTGATTCAACTTCGGAAAATCCTAAAGAAAATATGCAGCGAAAATCCAGTTTAATTTGATTCTGCAATAAAACCAAAACAAATTTCTTTTGTTTTAAATGTACGAAATATGTGTACAGCAAAAAAGATATCGATTTGTAAGAAATATTCCAAACAAATTCTATTTTTTAAAATATATAGTAAAGATTTGTTATTCCTTTTACACTTTAACTGAATGTTTACTTTTTTATTTGAAATTATTTGAAATTAACAATAAAAAATGAATTTTATTTATTCAATTTTTTTATTAGTTCCATTATTCATACACCTGTTAAATTGACGGATTGGTACAATTAGGTATACATAAAATTTTGGTAGTTCTATGGTTAAAGAGAAAATCTTTTTCTTGACAATAATTTAGTTTAGGAATTATTTTCTTTATAGATTTGGCTTTTTAAAAAAAATGTAATGAATGCAGCATAGAATATAATTAGAATGTTTTAATAACCTAGAGACATTGTTACAAAAAAAGTCTTTTGTGAAATAAAATTAAAATACAAAAATCATCTAAAAATAAAAATTTTATAAAAATCTCACCTTCAACTTAAAAATGCTTTGGAAAAAAATGTTAATTGTAAAAAAATAAAAAAAACTATAGCCAATTTTTCTTTTAAAGTATTATTTTTAATCAAGAAAAAGTTCAAACGAAATTTATTTAGGAAAAATAAAAGTACAATATTGTTAAATAAAAATGAGAAAAGTAATCAATGAAGTAAGTGTTGAAAAAGAAATTTGATGACATGGAATAATCAATAATCATAAAATTACAATTATCAACATGTTATTGAAATATTTATTTACTAAACTTTCAACCGAAACCCAAAACTGCATTGAAACCTGCATAATTTGCATAATTTAGAAATGAAGTATTAAAATTTTAAATGTTACTATTGATTCAGCTCATCCAAACACATTATATATCGAGGCCACAGTGCCATCATATATATATATATATATATATATATATATATATATATGACCTTCTTTAATTTTCACCACTGGTTACTTATTATTTTAAATTGCATTTATTAAAAAAATATTAGTTTGAAATTCAAAAAACATAGATATCTTTATTGATTCATAGTCAAATATTTTTTAATAAATGCAAATACAGTAAACCCTCCAACTGCGCGGTTTTTCATTGCGCGATTTCGCAATTGCGCGGCCAAACCTTTAATACCAAAATTTCGATCTGCGCGCTAAAAATTTCGTAGCTGCGCGGTTTTTTTTTGTTTTTGTCTATTTTAACAAGAAAAATCATGTCAATTTAATTTTTTATGGTGAATCCCGTAAAACTACGAATACATATGGTAGTGAAAATAGTGATTCATCGTATTTCGATGCACTGTATTTTTTATATAAAAATAATAAAGGCAGTTTCATTTTTCTACTGATGTGGTTAGGATTAGGATGTAAAATTACATAGTTTTAATTAATAGATATTTATACAAGTGTTTATTTAATTAAAAATATATTAGTATTAAATTCAAAAAAATCTTATTCGTGTGCATTAGATATAACCGTAATAAAAAATTATTACATCAATTAAAGAGTGTTATAAAGTAAGTATAAATAAAATTTTTGATTTTTGATTTAATACTCATTTTGATTTAATAGGTTTTTAATAATTTCTACACCTTATATATAATGATGGAAAAAGCTGGCAAAAGAAAAATATTGACGTTAGAGGCAAACTTGAAATAGTGAAGCAATTAGAAAATGGTGAAAAAATGTCTGTTTTAGCTAAGAGACACAATATGAACGAATCCAGCATAAGGAGGATTAAATTGAATGCCGAAAAAATTAAAAGTTCAGTAGTTTGTTCTACATCGCTAGCTGCAAAAACATTAAAAAAACCACGAAATCCAATAATAGAGAAAACAGAAAAAGTGTTAAGCTTTTGGATTGAAGATCAAAATCAAAAGAGAATGCCACTTAGTGCTGCTATTATTCGAACTAAAGCGTTACTAGTATTTAATCGGTTACAAAAGGAGGAACCTGGGTCATCTAATTTAGGCGAAATTAAATTCGAAGCGAGTAAAGGATGGTTTGAAAAGTTTAAACATCGCCAAAACTTACATAATATAAAATTTACAGGCGAAGCAGCCAGTGCTGATACATTAGCTGCATCTTTATAACCAAAAACGTTAAAACATATCATTGATGGTTGTGGATATTTACCAAGCCAAGTTTTCAATGCTGATGAGACTGGCCTATTTTGGAAAAGGATGCCTAGCAGAACATTTATATCTAAAGAGGAGAAATCTGCTCCGGGGTTCAAGGTTTCCAAAGATAGATTGACAGTTTTGTTTTGCGGTAATGCAGCTGGCGATTGTAAGAACAAACCACTAATAATTTATAAATCAGAAAATCCTCGTGCTTTTAAAGGCATATCAAAGAACTCTGATTCAGAACTCTGCCAGTTCATTGGGTATCAAATAAGAAAGCTTGGATGACTGCAAAGCTTTTTGAGAACTGGTTTTTAAATTGCTTTTGTGTACAAGCTGAAACTTACTGTAAAGACAAAAACATTGCTTTTAAGATTCTGTTGATTGTTGACAATGCACCAAGTCATCCACCACATTTAGCTGAATTGCAACCCAATGTTAAAGTAATATTTCTGCCTCCAAATACGACATCTTTAATTCAGCCGATGGACCAAGGCATAATTGCCGCATTTAAGCTGTATTATCTTAGAAGGACTTTTCGGCAATTAATTGAAGGTACGGATGGCCCAGATAATCTTTCAATTCGTGAGTATTGGCGACAGTATAATATTTTATCTTCCGTAAAAAATATTAAATTAGCATGGGATGAAGTTAAAAACTCAACCATGAATGCTGTATGGAAAAAATTATGGCCAGAAAGCTGCATTAGAGAAGCTGTTGTTGAAATGCCAGAAATTGTGGAAATTGTGACTTTAGGTAGAACAATTGGTGGGGACGGTTTTCAAAATTTAGAATCAGAAGATATCACGGAAGTCCTTGTGTCAAATGAAGAAAATAATACTGTTGACGATATTTTGACACAGTTCGGCGGTAATAATGATGAAAATGATGAAAGTGAAGAAGATGTACAGATTACAGAAGAGAAAAAGTTTACTACCGAAAAACTATCAAGTTTTTTAAAACTTGGTAGTCAACTTGAACAGCAAGCTCTTAATATGGACCCTGATATGGAGCGTGCCTTAAAATTTCGGAGAAATCTGACAGCAGCTTTAGCACTATATGCTGAAATTTATAAAGAAAAACAAAAAGCTGGTAAGCAATCAGTGTTAACAAGCTTTTTTCCAAAAAATATACAATCACAGCCAATAGAATCAAGCTCATCAGCATGTATCAGTGATTAATATAACGTTACTTATGTTAATTTTTATTTATGTTTAGTCGTTGAATTGAGACTGTTTTTTAGTTCTTGTATTGTTTTTTATAATTTTTATTTATGTTAACTTTTTATTAATTTTTATAATAGTAATATTAATTATGTAAAAGCAATGAATTGAGACTGTTTTTATTAGTTTTTATGTTTATATAAATGTAAATATGTATATTAGTCGTTGAATAAAGACTTTTTATTATATTTTTTAATATTTTTGTAATATCTGGAACCTAACCCCATAATTACATATAAAATCGGGTTCACAGTGCGCGGTTTCGGTTTGCGCGTTGTTTTTGTGGAACGTATCTACCGCGCAGTTGGAGGGTTTACTGTATATGCATATACTATTGCAGAGTTTTAAAATAAATAATAAATATTTTTCAAATCCAAAATTATCATATAAACTTATCTCATAAATAGAATAATATCCGCTATATTTGACAAAACCTCCACGAAAACTCTATGAAACCCAATGTAAACATTGATAATTCCAAAAATGAATCAAAACAATGATTCACTAATCATGGAGTTGTCTGTAGTGGCTGAAATCTTACAAATTAACTATTTTGTTGCTTAAAACATTTTGTGTTAGAGGTCTTCTGTTTAATAGTCAACAAGTTCTTATTTTAATACAAGCAAAAGTAGCGTAAGATCTTCAATGTTTTACATTATTAATATAAAAATCAATACCCGATCAACCAAAACTTGTCATAGTTAAAATGTATTGCTAGATTTGACTTGGCGCTTGAATATCTTACTTTGTCAAGTGTGTGGAATAGTGAGAAAAATACAATCATACGTCAACTATTCTAATAAATGCGAATGAAATTTCTCACCATAAACCCAATTCAAGGTAAAACATTTCTGCAATATTCTTTTAAAATTTATTTGGCGTTGGACTTTTCTGTTCTGATTCTCCATCATCTTTCAATTTTTCTTTCGTTAACTTTCCTTTTATTTCTTCATTTTCAAGGCCATGTTTTAGAAAACATGTGCTTAAAGATCTTCCGGACACCTTTTTCGATATTGATGATAAAAATCTCTCTTTCGATAGTTGAGTGAGTTGTCTAGATCAAAGGTGCACAAACTAGGGGGCGGGCCCCCGAATTCGGGAGTGTGCTAATAATTTTGGGGCGCAGAAAATTTTAAAATTGTTAAATTTTACAAACGAAGTATGGTTTTTTCGTTGAATATTTATTATTGTTTTTTTGCTATAGCATTAGAACTGTTATTTTCATAATATTTAATTTGTTCAATTTACAAGAAATAGAAAAATACACTTTGTTTATTTTAAAGATGTTTATTTTATTTACGTCTTTTTTATTGTGGCGTTATGATTTTTTATTAAGTCGCGGGCGCCAAAAATAAATATGTTGAAAATGGGGGCGCAACTTAAAATGTTTGCGGAAGCCTGGTCTAAATCCTTAGCTAAACTTTGATTTTCTTAAAAAGCTAATCTTAGTCTTTAAAAATATTTTTTTAAGGAATTTTATCATATTTGTTGCTACAATTTTCATCTAAATATTCTCGAACAGTCAATTTTTTGAACTGTTGTCCAATTGAATTATTGAAAAATGTTCTCGATAAATTCATTGAGATCTCCAATTTAATATCTTCGACGGTGAGATGATTCATAGTAATTCTTGAGTTGAAAGCGTGGTCGCCACATAATGATTAAAATAACAATGTCTAAAGAGTTTATTCATGAAAGATAGACAATAT
Source organism: Schmidtea mediterranea (assembly GCA_022537955.1). Classification (NCBI taxonomy): domain Eukaryota; kingdom Metazoa; phylum Platyhelminthes; order Tricladida; family Dugesiidae; genus Schmidtea; species Schmidtea mediterranea. The sequence continues at coordinate 60,718,975 of CM039679.1, read as the reverse complement.
ATATTCTAGATGTGTGTCTACAGCACAGGTATCATTGGGATAAATGATAATCAATAACAGTATCTGTGGACTCAGACAATCAAAATAATTAATCAAACATGCAGGCAGTCATAAGCATTAATTATAAGGATTTACAGGGAAATCAATTATTCCAATACAATAACACTTATTATTATTGTTATTATTATTATTGTTAAAGATTTACAAGAAAATCTTTCTTTATCTGCATATTCCATTTTTATTCCAGTAAAATAATTGGAAATGTTGCAAAAAATATCTAAAGTAATTTTTTGCATTTTAATAAAAAGTTGTTTATATAGTGCTGCACAAAAAAAAGATATACCAAAAGATACATGACGTTTTATATCAAGGCTGATTCGATGACATGTCTGTGGTGTTGTAATTCGCCTGTGACCATTTTTCTTCTTCGTTTGGCCCAGTGTGTTTGGAAATCGTCGCTGAACGGCATTTTGTACTGCTTAAAAAGAAATGCAAAGATCAGTAGCTATTTCCCGGTATGAGAATTCCTTGTCAAGTTTAGTATAAATCACTTGCATAAGATCATCAGAGACACGTTTACCACGCATTGTGGGTGTAGAAAACAAATATAATGACACGTTTTGTGTTATTACTCATTGTTGAATCTTGAATTGGGTTCATTTTTTTATTTTTTATGTAAAATTTACTTTTTTGAAATGTTGTTTATTCGAGGTAGTGTTGTTTAGTTTTTTGGCGGAAACGTGATTTTCAAAATGGTCTTGAATTGTTGTCAATGTTTTTGATGATTTGTAGTTGGAATTATTTTACAATTAAATTTAACTTGATAAAAATTGACTTATTTTCTCTCAATATAATGAATAGAACAATCTATGGAGTGATTGAAAATGAGGACATTTGCAAAAATATAGATAAATCAGTTGTTAAGGATGATAAAATCACCCAAGGTGGTTGTGGAACTGTTTTCAAGGCACATTCGTTTCGTGAGCAGTATGCATTAACAAAGCTGTGTGTCAACAACGAAGACCAACTATTGAATTGCATCCGGAAAATATTTATACTTAGAAATGTTCACTGTGAATATATCCTACATTTGGTAGATTCAATTATTGATCAAACTGACTCGAACATTTTTGAAGCTCTCACCACGACTAACTTTTATCCAGGGTCTAATAAGTCCGGTAAAAGTACCATTGTTAAACAAATGAGAAGCAATCCCGAGGGATGATTCAGAAATAAAATTCAACACTCATGTTAAACTCATGCATATTCATATATTCATCACACACCCACACACACAAGCTTGTACATAGGCAGAAAGTTCAAAGTATGGCGAAAATATATTAACTAAGTGCATTTCAGCATGACAACATGCAAAATATGATATTTTACTCAGACAAACAATGAACTTTGATATTTCCAAATGATGTATCTTCTTTGTGTGCAGTGCTATATATAAATATTGAAATTGAATACAAAACAAGAAATTAAGATTGAATTGAGATCGTGTAAATATGTCACAAATAAAGATTAAAAAACTGTAAAAAGATCCATGGAAAAGTTGCTAAAAGATGTGAGTGATGAGAAATAAAGATTCATATATAACTAAAAGTTGTCAATATCGGATAGTCGAAGTACTGGATCAATTGATAATACAAATTATAATGCAAAAAAATTTATTATAATAATTTTTATTTATATACTGATAATATGCAAATAAATACTGAACTGGCTAATACTTAATATGCTGCATAGGTCTATGATACTATGATAAAAGGGATTTAGTGTTAATATTGGGCATTTCTATGCCATCTTCAATAATATTGTAATTATTAAATTCGAATTTATAATAAAAATGAATTCCAATTTAAAAAAATTTATTTCATCGATCCTCAGTATTCAAACAAATATATGAAACTATAATTTCAATATCATCAAGCAAGAATGTGATTAACATTTTTGAAGTGAATTATGTTTGTAAATTGTAAAATATGAGAAATTAATTTTAATAGTTTGTTTTAATTATCATAATTTGTTGAAAGGATTTTTCGCATATTTATTTGTGAATCTGTTTATTTAATATCTCATTGTTTCGAATAGCTAATTGTAAATATCCTGCAATGATTCTGATTTTCTTGAAATGGCGAGCATAATGTTCACTTGATCTGAGAAATGTGATAGACAACCATTCAAACAACTATGGACAACAACAGCAATGAAAACTAGAGATCCAAATTTACATGTAAGGGGAAATCGCTTTTAAATAATTTTCAATAAAATGTTACCATTGAAAATTATGAATATCAGGATTGAGATTTAGTTTGTTGAATTAATATTTTAAATGGTTCGGTTAGAACTGTTTTCTCTGAATTCAAGTGCACGTTAAATACCACTGAAGTAACTCAACTCAGGAATAATTTTTATTGATCCAAAGATTTTACAACAATTCACACTTTCAAATCAATTAACAGTGACGGGGATCCCTATGGGAAGCCGCCTTTTAATCTATGATATACTAGAACTCTCAAAATGTCCTTGACACAAGTCTGACTAATTTCTGACCTATTTCTCTTTATGCTATTTCTTTTTCACACTTGCAAAACTCGTAACGTTTTCTCAAATTATTTTGTTTTCGATTTGGGTGACTCCAATTTATTGCTTAATCTGGTGGCTAATTTATTGATTCGAGACTCCTTTATATAGGAAATCTCTCCTCAACAACTAATTAGTGGACTAATTCGTTTTATATTTAAGCCGCTTCGGCCTTTCCTTTGGATATGCACTATATAAATTAAATGATGACAATAATTTGACCTCGGTTACTGATAGAGTGTATTTGTTTAAAAAAGAGAAATTAAATTGTTGAGATTAATAAAAATTTAAAATTGATTGGATTTTAATATTATTGGATATATATTATAATTAGAAAATGTCAAGAAAATCAGGAAAAGCTAGTAAAAACAAGTAGAAACCAAATCAAAATTCGTAGTTTAAGAGCTGATATTCAGTTTCCTGTAGCTGAGTTGCTTAAATTGCCTGGTAATACTGCAAGAGATAATGATGAAGAACTGAATAAATTATTGTAGGATGTTTCGAGCCGAAGATATACCCGTCAGACCAATATGAAGGATAAATTGAGTGAAGAGCTGCTCTATGTAATCAGGCTCAATAGTTCAGCTTCCATCATAGATCTCGTTGATGCTGATTCAGACCAAACTACTACCCGTCCAAACACCCCTGGAGAAATTTCCAGCGCCAATTATATTTGGGAATTATTAGTTCAGTTTATAATTAAATTTATCAAAATTGGAGAATTTCTACTTAATTATTTTATTTGTTTTAGTCATTTCAATTAATTAATTAATTTGTATTTTATTAATAGCTTTTTCAAGAGGTCCCAAATTAATTTTATATTATTATTTTCGTACTCGTCTCGTTAATTGGCATTGGCACATACCCATGTCACCTGGAACATATTGATTTTGACTATTTTTAATTAATTATTTTAATTTTCAGTTTTTACTCATTTATTATCATGTTTTGTAAAAATTGTATAATCCCAACAAGCTTAAGTAACATAAACTTTTGTAGATTTCCTTGGCATTTTATTTAAATTTTCTTTCTTTAATTTTCATCTATTGTTGTTTCTCCATAAATTAACGAATAAATTAATTTAAAAATAACCTTGTTTCATATTACATAAAACAAAAATAATTTTCTGGCAAAATATTATTTCAAATAAAATTTCATCGTGAAATTTTATCTTTTTCCTCATTTGTTTTTTTTCCATTTTCCTAATCTTCTATTCTTTTAAAACTATCAATACATATTTTTATGAAATATTGATCGACAGTTCAAAAATAAATCGAAATGAATATACAAAAAGCAAATATTGATTTAAATAATTAAATATGATAATTATATTATTAATATTGATCGATAGTGGAAATAATCAAATAAAAAAGTAATCGAAATATAAAGTGTAAATATTGATTGAAATAATTATAAATCGATAACTTGAAATCAATAATCTAAAAATAAAATAATTAACTTTGCACTGGAATTAATATAGGAAATCTAATATTGATTGAAATTATTATAATTATAAAATTATAAAATATATATTAATCGATAATCGGGAGAAAAATCAAGAAAATAAAATAATTGTCATTCGATAACCACATAATTAATATTGATCGATAGAATAAAAAATTAAGATAAAAAAAATAATTAATAAATAAATAAATAAATTTAATACATGAAATGTAAATAATGATTGATAGAAATTATCATAATTTGATAATTATTATATTAATCGATAATCGAAATATATAAAAATAATTATTTTTACATAATTAATTTACTAATATTGATCGATAGTCTAAAAAATCAAGATAAAGGAAAATAAATAGTGCATTGAAATTAATATAGGAAATGTAATATTGATTGAAATTATTGTTAAAATAATTAGAAAATTTACATTAATCGATAATCAAAAAAATCCAGTAAAAAGAAAATAATTATAATTCGATAACTATAATAAATATTGATAGATAGATTTTAAAAAATCAAAATAAAGGAAAATAATTCTAGAGTGGAAATTTATACAGAAAGTGTAAATATTGATTGAAATAACTATATTTCGATAATTATAATATTGGTGGATAATTTAGTAAGAAATCAAAACAATAAATTATTAATCGAACTTAATAAAGAAAATGTAAATATTAATTGATTAATATTATCATAATTTGATAATTATAAAATTTATATTAGTCGATAATCGAAAAAAAATCAAATAAGAAAATAACTATAATTAGATAACTATATAATTAATATTTATAGATAGAATAGAAAAAAACAAAATAAAGGAAATTAATTCTAGAGAGGAAATTTATACAGAAAGTGTAAATATTGATTACCTATTATAGAAATAACTATTGTAAGAACTTCTTTTGGTTTTCACCTCTGATTAGTTTTCATTTTCCCATGACATTAAGAATTTTTTTTATTGTTTGACTATAGTTTGATAATCATAATATTTATATTAATCGATAGTCTTAAAATTAGAACAAAGAAATAATTATATTATTAATATTCATCGATAGTTGAAAAAAATAAACCTCATTTTCGAAATCAATGCAAAAAGTGCAAAAAACTATAAATCGATAATTATATTATTAACATTGATCTAAATGAGATAAAATAAATTATTATTTGAAATTGGTGTGGAATGTGTAAATATTGATTAAGATTGTAATAATTCTATAATTTTATCACTATAATTTTACATTATTATTCTAACTTTAGGAGTAGCTAATCCAACACCCCAAGTGCCACTGCTTTGGATTTTGATTTCAAAATATGCTTTATTTTGACTAATGTGGCAGTTAGCAAGGGCGGCACCGCTTCCGCAAATCCGCTTGCCATTTTTAACAACGACAGCTTGTTGTCCCATACTGGAAGTGTCAAGTTTAACTTGCTCAGAATTTCCATCTAGATCATTGAGTGGAACCGGATTGAACTGATCATTTCGACGGCAAAGAATGTACGAACAACAAGTCAGCGGATTAAAGTTCGACTTAATGATAAAAAGAAATGAAAATGAATATTACAGGAATATTGTGTAGATTTCGATATTGCACCACCTCAAACAATAAATTCCAACAAATCATCCATCAGAAATACGGGAAAAATTACAAAACTGAGCAGATCAATAATTTATTTAAAACAAAATATAAACAAAATAATCTTTCAGTCGAAAATCGTAACAAGACCATTTTGATATCATAGAGGTGTTCAGTCGATTTCCACTTTAAATACGTTGGGAAAATCTCTGCTACAAAGATGCCTCATTTCTTCTGAAAAATATTTACGGTTATTAAATAAATCAGAAAAACAAAAATTTTTAAAAATTAATTTAAATGTGGCAAGAAAAAGGTTTCGATGGCAAATCAATGCTGTGTGGATTGCCGTTGTTGTTTTCAAATTTTTTCAATAATTAAATTCAATGATTGATAATTTCTATTTTAAAATTTCTTTAAATTTACATATCGATTGTTAAAATAAAATATTTTATAAATTTTTAAATATATTTATTGAAAATAATCTAAATGGAAAAATAAATGATTATTTAAATTAAATTGAAGAATTTTAAAATTAATAAAATCTGTTTATTAGATTTATAATATTTATAGTTTTTTCTATTTTATTGTTTGCAATACTGATGTAGCTTCAATAAATATAAATCAACGTTACGCTGATGCCCGTAAAGAAAGGAATATCAAGAGATGGTTATGTAAATCGGACAAACGAAGTGGTTTATCGAAAAAAGAAAGATAATTTTCCAAGAAAGAAACAAACAGTGTCAAACGGGTGGAGAACTATGAATTAAAATAATGATTACAAAACTGGAAAATTTCGAGTGCAAGAACATATTCAATGGCATCAAGTGTCAAAATATTCAGTGTATCCATTTTAAGAAATAACGACATTTCAAATATCAATTTTCTGAAAGGCAACGAAAATTCCATAAAAGTTTTGCCACATACGACGAAAAGGACACAGATGTTGGATTAAAGTACCAAAACATGAATTCTCTAACACACGAGATGATCGAAGCCATAAATTGAAGGTATCAATGATATGAGTACGGATTGTATGATTGCGAATAATTGTAATAATTTGAATAAGAATAATTCTGATTTTGTGTTTGATTATATAAATCATAATAATATGTATAATGATAACATTTATTTTTTTCGCTTTTATTCTAACAGTCTTATTCGGTTGTAATCAAGTGATTTAAGCTACCACAGTGGTAGTACCACTATTGCGCCCCATATAGCTTTGTCAACAAAATATATATATAAAATATATATATATATTATATACTAGTTTGGATTTGCAAAGAGGAAATTGAGTCACTATGTGACACTTCAAACTTTTCTTTGCTTACATTCGAGTTCTTGGCAAAAATCGATGTTAGTAGTCAATTCGGTGGCAAATCGGATTAGAAAATGTGAAATATGTTATTTATTATTTCAGAGTTTTAATTAAATATAAAAGTTTCAAAAGGCATTCCGCAGAGACTAGAAGTTATGTGGTTTTAACAGTGACAAAGAACACTGACAAAATATAATAGATCACAATGTCCATCATGAGTTTTTACAGTATCTTAATATATATATAAAAATATATTTAAAATAACATTTATTTGTATTGTCGCTTGATAAATGATAAACTGTAATTGATACAGAAATGTGTGAAATTAATAATTAATTCACGACTCAAATCTGAATTTTATAAATTGTAAAATTTAATTATTAAATTAAAATGAATTAAATAACACTCAAGGATATAAAATATATCATGTTTATAAATAGCAAATATTATTGACATTAAATGTGTTTAGAGGTAGGTGTAAATATTGATAAAATATATTTGAAAAATTGTTTATATATATAGTATTTTGTTTATCTTGAATAACTTAAATACTACAATAATTAAATAATAATAGCAAATAAGTAAATAATAAAATAAGCCCTTGCTGCAAGTAATTAATATATTGACGCAATAATTTTCTATTATCAAATAATTGAAATTTTTTTATCAATATAATAATTACTTGGCATAAATGGCATAGTTTAATATTTACATATCTGATATTTTAATCTATGCTGCTACCAGGGAATCACCGTTTAAAAAATTAATAAATAAATAATAATAATAAAGCATAATAATAGAATAATGACAACAAAAATAATAAATATTAAAACTTAGTAACTAATAGTAATAATAATAATAAATAATAATAATGATAATAATAATATTAACAATAATAACAATAATAATAATAATAATAAAAATAATAACAATCAATAAATTGTGAAATGTAAATTTACTGGAAACATCTACCAAGGAAAGATTGCGTTTATTAATTGCGACATAGAGCTGCCTGCCGATATTCTCAATGTAGACTACCCAGGAATCTGATTGCAATTTAACATCCATTTCTTTGATCGATCTATTGTTGATTGACTCACTAGTTCAAATATTATTTGTTATAATAATAATAATAAAATAATAATAATAATAATAATAATAATAATGACAATAATAATAATAATAAAATTAAAATTTAGAATAAATCACTTTTATTTAAACAAATTTCTGTTTTTATAATATTAAAATATTCTATCGAAAATTAAAAATTTTGCTTTTATTAATGAAATATATTGTAGCTGAATATATATTTTGGATTGGTGTTTTCTTTTATTTAGTCCAGAGCCAATTTTGTGTGATTCTTTTAATCAATTTGAAAATTTTACTTCGTTTGTTCCTGTATTCAAGAGAATGATTTTGGAATTGAGGAAAAGATGTAGAAATTCAATGAATGAAAAACAATCAATGATTGAATTAGCTTTGTTTAATTTAAATAGCGAAGTTTGTTTCTGAGATTGTATTTGGCATTATAGGATCGTTATCGTGTTTATTGATAGATTTCAAGTCTTACTTAGATGGTATTCAGATCTTGGTTATGAATTTATATGTCATGGGTGTAATACCACATACATTGGAATGACTGCACGTCATCTCCGTTTTCAATCACCGTCTACTTATGGAATTGATTGATATAAGTAAGCGCAATTTTTGATTCAGAATGAGACTAAATATAAAATAGTTTTGTTAAAAAACTTTTTAAATATTTTGTTGAACGTTGTTGAATGTACTTGTAAAATTTTGGAAAATGAATTTTTTTTAAATTTTATAGAATTTGTGATTTATAAAAGCAAAATTTTGAATATTTGATAGAATATTTTAAGATTATTAAAACAAAAATTTGTTTAAATCAAAGTAATTTATTCTAAATAGTTTAAAGTTCATATCTGCCTGACAATGACAGTGATTCTGTTGAAATATATTGTAGTGGAATATATATTTTGGATTGAAGATGATTATTAGATAATCGAAACTTTATTCAATAATATAAAATATTATTTTGTAGCAAGGGCTTATTTTGTTATTCACTATCTGTTATATTAGTTTATGCTGCTACCAAGGAATCACCATTTTATATTAATAACAATAATAACAATAAAAATACTCGCGATCAATTTCTTGCTTGACATCTGACATGACTCTCATTATTTCACCCGACACAAGCGCTGGAAATTCAGATCTCCATTGTCTGATGGGGAATAATGTACATTTGACAGACAATGTTTGTGGGTTCCAATACATGTATTTGTAAGGAGTTTCTGAATTTCTGTATTGTAAATTTTATCAGCGAGAATCAAAGGTTATAGACATACAATTGCTCACTTTTCTGTGACAACGAATTGGCAAGCCTCGTTAATTCTTCCCCTAGATATTTATGTATTGTTTCTAGTTCGCAATTCGTCGGACACGATTCTCCTAGATTTTATTAAGAATAATAAAAACCTATGTGTAATTTGTGTTATAATTTCCCCTAGCCCCTGACCATAACTCTACAATAAATGAACAAAATTTCCTATGACTTATTTTTAAAAAAAATATTTTCAATAAATCATTTATTTTTATTCTGACAAAAGATCTAGAGGTTTATTTCTAGGTAACACAAATTTTTGGCTATGTTTTAATCAAGTATTATTTAATATTGCAAATAATACTTGATAAAGGGTAGAATTGAAATTTTCGATTTTTTGTTAGAAATTAAATGAAAATATCAAAGGTGAGCAAAAGCATAAACATTTTTTTCGGTTAATTTTCGAAATAAATTATCAAGGTTTGCTTATGATTATGGTTTAAGGTGTTTTATTATTAACGATTATTATAGAAGATTGTAGTTTAATTATAATAATTTTTTGAAATTTTATCTCCGGCTTATTTTAAACGTCTGATTTTGATTATTATTTTTTCTTTGTTTTTTTTCATTTCATATGTTTCAATTGACAACAGTGTAAAATTTCCTTAATTACGATTTATACCAGGTATGGGCAAATGCGGCCCTTCACTGCGTCAAGTTCGACTCCAATTAAAGTTTTGGGCTCTATTTCGTGATGTCAAAACATCGTTCACATTTGATCAATAGACATTTTACAGAATTTCTGCGGAATTCGGTAAAAAGTGTTGATAAATTAGTTGAGTGATTTTTATTGTTGATGATAAAAAAGACTGTTGATAAATTGATTAAAAATCCTAATGATCCATGTTTTGGAAAGTCTGAGTGTAATTTGTCAAATGAGTGTGAATTGAGTGTTGATCTAAATAATAGTAAAAATGGATATAAAAAAATTGAGCCTAAATATGTGTTAGTATTGCCGTACTCTGAAGGCTTTACAAATTATAAAAGGAATTTAAGCAAACAGATGGGAAATTTAGAGTATAAGATCGTCTCTAATTCGTGTAAGGTACCAATATGTTTATTAATAAATCAAAAACTCCGGTTGGATTGTGTTCTGATCTCGTTTATCAATTTTCATGTAATGAGTGTAATGCCACATATATTTGAGAGACTTCCATTCATCTCTGTACTCGAGTTCTAGAGCAGTGTCGATTGAAGGGTTTGGCCAATATTAGTGAACACAATAGAGGCTGTAAAAGTGAAATAGGAATGTCTGATTTTAGAATTTTATTGAAAAGTTTTAATAATTATTGAAAACGAGTGATATTTGAAGCATTGCTGATAAGGTCATTGGATCCAAAGATTAATGTACAAAGTGCTATGACTACGAATGTTTTGAATGTTTTTAAATAGTTTAAGTATGTTAAATCATGTTTGTGTATTGTTTTTTTAAAAAAAATTTAATTTTAATATTATTAAAATAATTTAATTTATAAAATATTATATTATTTTTAATATTATAATATAGATAAAAAAATTATAATATTTATATAAATGACATTTTAAAAATAGTTAAAATTATTTAAATATATTTTTTAAGTGTTTATTTATTATAAAATTATATTAATATTTAAAAAAATAATTTTGTTTAAATTATAAGTTAATTCATAATATTTTTAGTTGGTTATTTGTACCTGAAGATCACAGTTATGCTGTCGAAATATATCGTACGAAAAGTTTTTTATTGGCGTTTCCTTTTAATATTGTTTCTATGTTTTTATGTTGTAACTTGTGAAAATAGGCAATTATATTAAATAAAAAATTTTATTTCTATGAATTTATAGAATATTAAAAACAGGATTGCGGTGACTTTAGGCCTCACGTGTTCCCACCCCTGAATTATACTCTAGATTTTTTAATAACATAAATCACATTATTGTTTTTTAAGAAATGCCGTTGTGATTTTTATTTAAATAAATTCGGCAATCGGTATTAGAAATCCTCATCTGTATTCTGCAAGTCTGTTATACAATTGTCTTCTTTGAATAATTAAAAATTGTTCTAAAATTGGGTTAAATTTGTTAGCTTCTGGAATTCAGTTATTTAGTTGTGCATGTTTATTTTATTAAAATTTCTGTTTTGTATTTTTAATTTAACTCACGATTTTTTTATAATTTAAATATTTATATATATATATATATATATTGATCTTCGGGGTGGGAATTATTCGACTTTTTTTTATTATCCGGTTATAAACATTAAAGAAACAATTTTTTAAATCTTTTATTTTTTTGGTCAGCTTTGATTTTTCTATTTTTGTGATATTTCATTTATTTTTATTCTGGCAAAATATTAAAAATTTTAATTCTACAAAACACAAATTTAGAATATTTTGTCAAAATTAAAATAAATGATATTCAATTCTTAAAGTTTAATTAATAGCTAATTTAAGCAAATTGCGACGACTAGCATGAATTTCAAGTTTTGATTCTAAAATTTTATATCTTGTTTTCCTTGACTCAAGAAATACAATTCAACTTTTATGCGAGTCTATGCGGCAGAATACTAACAGAAAACAAAGCCCATACATATCTAATATAAAAATATATATGAAGTAATTCCATCTGCTTTTATCTCATAACATAGAAGAAATTATAATTTCGTAATAATGAATAAATCATAGTCAGTAATATCTGTGTCGTCTGTATATGCTACAATAAACTTGTTCTATTTTGAAAGATTTTTTTATGATTCGATTCAGTATTTAATTAAAGAATTGGATTTTCATTACACAATTTTCATTAGATCAATATGTTTATTCGAAATTACTATTTTAGTTAATAATAAAGGTTATTTTAAGGATCGATGTCTAATGAAATTCATTTTGAAACTCAGGCGATATAAAAAGCGGGAAATGTACTTCATTGTTTATAGATCAATTGTCCATAAGTCTTAGGGATGATTATTAATTGATAATTATTAATAATAATTTATTAATAATTAGTAAAAATTCATATAATTTTTATCTTCCTTTAAAAGGAGCGTTTCCGAGCAAAAGAATAAAAAGAAGATGACGCAGTAATGCCTGGAATTATTTCGAACTTCTAGGGGACAACAAAGCTAAATGTAAGGAGTATATTCATTAGTCATATCTCAATGGGAAATTATAGATTAATAATGATCATGGTACTGATTCCATAACACAAGAAACGAAAGAAAGCAATGTAAGCAAAGAAAATTTCTTATTTAGACTTATTTTAGAAGATGATCTGTCTATTATTATTATTAATAATAATAGTAAGTAACAATGTTAGCCAATTTCCGCAATGTTTATTTATAAAATATGAAATATTTCGACTGATTAACGGCCCTCGTCACTCATAAAAAAAATCTAACTAGACTTTCGCTTTCTCCTCTTCTTCTCTGATTAATATTTTCTTTCACTCAACTGTAGTCAACAAATATATTTATTTAAACAAATTTCCAAAATATTTTTAAAATTAGATTTACCAATATTATAAATTTATTAAATTAGAATAAAAACTTTTAAATTTTTTTAAAAAAATAAATATTATTCATAAATATTATTCATTCAATGCCAATAAATGATTTTTAATATTTTAAAATCTAATACGCATTTTAGAAAAAATGTTAATAGATATATAAAAACTTAATTATTAAATTTTCGATTTTCGACATTTTACCGTGGCAAAGGTTTGTTTTGATAAACAATAAAATCTTTTCATTTGTCGATGGCGGAAACATTTATCAGGATAGCTTACATTTGTGATTGTAGTTTAACCTGGTAAATCGAATGATTAGGAGTATTGGGGACAAAATGTTCTCAACTTATTCTCAAACTTTTAATGGGTTTGAATTGTGTCTTTCTTCATTGAAGATGTACCTTATAGATGTACCTTATGTAGGCCATATTTGGTAAGCTGAACTGATGATGTGGGATAAACCAAACATTTGGTTAAGCTACTTAAACATAACGCTCATTAATAATAATAATCCTCAAATTTGCTTAACATTCTTAAGCTCGGTCATCTTCTAATTACCATCTTTGGTATCTGACTTAGTTACAATTTCTTCTCACGTGTTTCTCTACTCCAAATGTATAGAATGTGACGAATTTTTCTGTCTTCGGGCATTCTCTCATTTCCATGTCGTCCACATGCATGACATACGGAAATCCTTCATTTTCTATTTGAACATTCTCTTCCTACAGAGCCTTGGCGCCAGAACAAAATTGTTTTATACTCATAATATTTGGAGTTACTTTGTCTATATATCTTCTGACTCCATTTCAGGTTCTACATACCTATTATGTTTATGGTTACATCTTTATAACTTATTTATATCTCTACTTCGGGTACTTTTTCCTTTATCGTGTAAATTTCTTCAGGTGTAAATTTATCTAGCTTCGTGTAATTGATTTCAAAATTTACTCGTGGTAATTCTAAGTTTTCATTATTATTTCAAAATAAATTTAAGATTCTTCATTAGTCTGTTTATACTCAAACACAGATTTGATATCCTGTGCTACCGTGGCTTCCTTCGTGTATGTTTTCCGAGGTTTTTTCCCGGTAATTTTTAAGAGAAGTGTCAATATGTAAGCATCTTTCTTTAATCTCCATGTGTATCCAGAGTCCTAAAATCATATCTTGTAGGTAACCGGTTAATTTGTCGATTCGAAAATATTTCTAGCATTTTTGTATAATTATATAGACATCTCCATCTTTTGTAAACTCTTCCGGCGTTAGCTTACGCAAAAATAGCTCGATTAACGTAGTAGCCATGTTAGATGTTGTTAATAAATCTTCATTTATTTCACAATCAGAACTCATTTTTATAAATCCAAAGAATTTATTATATTCCTAAAACCTGACTTCTTTCGTGAAATATAAATAAATAAAAGCAATCAATTTATTTTCATTTCATTTATTCTAATGCAGCGTTTCCCAAAGTGGGTTCCGCGGAACCCTAGGGTTCCGCGAACTTTTTGTAAATATATTTCCAAAAAATCTTTATAAATAATTTTCGATTCCATACGAATCCAATTTAAAATTCTTTTTCGATTCCATTTGATATTGCCTCAAAAAACATATATCCATTCTATTTTATATGTCCCAATTCCATTTCATTCAGCATCATCAGTACAAAGTATTGTTATAAAACCTAGATCTGGCAACATTTACATTGTGCAAACAATATTTTTATTCCCGTTTTAGATTTTTAAGTCAATAAAAAAAGGGAAACCACAGTTTTTAATTATATTGTTTTAAAATACGCATTAAAATTACGAATTTAAAATTTCATTTAATAATATTTGATAAAAAGGTAAGTAATTTTTTCAAATTTTGAAAATAATCGTATGAGTATTTTTTGATTATCGATAAATTTTGTGAATATAGTTATCCCAAATTTTTGTGATTATGGATCGTTGGTTAAAAGAAGGGACTTTGAAAAAGAAAAACAGTTCAATAAGTGCACCTACTGCTGAAAAGACTGCCGAAGATATTTCTGAAGAACAGCAGCCTACCACTTCTACAAAAAGTGATCATTCTCAATTAAAAAGACCAAGAAATGATTCAATCTTGTGTATAAAAAAACGAAAATATGACATCAGTTATTTGTCGTATGGATTTACAAGTATAGGAAATGAAGACACACCCAAAGCGCAGTTTGTCATTTGCAATAAAATATTGTCGAACGCTTCTCTTGCACCAACTAAACTTAAAAGACATCTGGCAACGAATCATCCCGACCATACAAACAAACCATTAGATTTTTTAAACGAAAACTTGAGGAATTGCAAAATACCAAGTTATCCATGGTGAAAATTGTAAAAACAAACAACCAAAAAGCAAATGAAGCTTCGTACAAAGTAAGCTACCGAATAGCGCTCGCTGGTAAACCACACACCATAGCAGAAACACTTATTATGCCCTGTGTGAAAGATATTGTATTGTGCATGTTTGATGATGAAAAATCTGTTGAAAAGATTGATATGGTTCCATTATCAAACAATACAGTTGCCCGCCGTATTCAAGATCTTGCAGATGATATTGAGAAAGAGCTTATTTCTCGCCTGCATATATGTGACGCTTATTCACTACAACTGGATGAATCAACTGACGTAGCAGGGCTCGCCGTTTTGCTTGTTTTTGTACGATATAATTTTGGTAAGACAATAGAAGAAGATTTACTTTTATGCAATTTCTTAGAAACAAACACTACTGGCGAAGAAATTTTCAACAGTATTAACAATTTTATGCAAAAACATGATATTAATTGGCAAAAATGTATTGATGTTTGTAGTGATGGAGCAAAATCAATGGTTGGAAAAACTGCTGGCGTTATATCAAGAATTAAAAATATTGTACCAAATTGTAGCAGCAGTCATTGTGTCCTTCATAAGCACGCTCTTGTATGTAAGAAAATTTCTATTGATATGAAAACAGTTTTGGATGAAGCTGTTCAAATTGTAAATTTTATTAAAGCGCGACCACTGCAGTCGAGACTTTTTAAAATTATTTGTGAAGACATGGGAAGTCAACACACCGCTCTTCTTTTACATTCAGAAGTAAGGTGGTTGTCGGGAGGCAAAGTATTATCCCGAGTTTTTGAATTACGCCGAGAGCTTTCTATGTTTTTATCAGAACAAAAACATGAACGGTTTGCTGTATTGACAAACTCTTGCTGGCTTATGCGACTTGCATATATTACTGATATTTTTTCAAAGCTAAATGAAGTGAGCCTTTCTCTACAAGGAAAAAGTATAACAGTATTTACTGTTAAATATAAAATTTCGGCATTGTCACGAAAAATAGAGTTTTGGATAAATTGCGTTGAAAACAACAATGTGAGTTGTTTTTCAACACTTTCTGATTTTATAATTGAAAATGATTGTCTTCTTAATGAAGATATACGTATTGATATTGTAAAACATTTACGTGAATTATATGATAACCTTCAAAAATATTTTCCTGCTTCCAATAATGATCTCATGTGGGTTGAAAATCCTTTTATTATTAAAGAAAAACCTGATTGTTTATCAATCTCGGAATATGAGAACTTGATTGAAATAAACTCCGACGAACAATTAAAATACAATTTCAACACTGTCCATCTGACAACATTTTGGGGAAATCTAATTTCGGAACATAAAGTTTTGGCCGAACGTGCAATACGGGTGCTTTTACCATTTTCTACTACATATTTGTGCGAAACTGGATTTTCTTATTATACTTCGACGAAAACGAAATATCGCAATAGATTAAATTGTTCGGCAGACATGCGCATACAACTATCAGCAATAACACCAAATATAAGCAGGATTTGCCAGGAAAAGAAGCAACAACACTGTCCACACTAATAACTTACTCATTGATAAGTTTATTTTATTTTTGATATGTGATTGATCAACAATCAAATGAATTTATTAATTTAATTTTTTGTATTATTGTTTTTTTGTTTTAATAAATAATATAATTTTCTATAATAATATATAGCTCATATTAATATTTAAAATTAAAATTCGAATATATTAGTATATAAGGGTTCCGTCAAAAATTTGAAATCAAAAAGGGTGCCGCGGTGAAAAAACTTTGGGAAACGCTGTTCTAATGTATAGTAATAAAATTAATTTATTTAAAAATAACACCTTCGAAATTTTAAAAAAATACAAACTTATTTAATAATTTATTCATTTAAAATACTTATTTACATATAGTATTTTAATATTTCTTTATAAAATCATTTAATCCAATATATTATTAACTTCGATTATTTAATTTTAATTTTACTACTCATTGATAATTATGTCCAAATATCCTCACAATTAAAAATCGATGTATTGAATATAAGAAATAGTGATAATAATAATAATTCTAAAACTGGATATTAATTAATTTTTAAACAAGGATATTAAATATATATATATATATATATGGAAAAAAATAAATGACAAATAAATGAACTAACTTCTAACAAAGATAATTACTGTAGCTTGGAGAGCTTTATATACAAAAAATGTTGCTTCTTTCGGATCTGGAATAGATTTGGATAAATATTTATTTATGTCGAGAAAGACAGTTTTAGATTTCGATATATTGTCTTTTTCAATTGACTTCACAGACAAGTTAACGAATCTGTTAGAATGAGATGAATTATTCTACTTGAATTTATATTTTGACAAACTTTCCCATGTTACCTAGGGTAAATGAGTGATCGAGGGATTCATTTAGATTGTGTTTTGCCAACAGAGACGTTGTCAGATAGCGATATAATATCCACAAATCATCTTTTTCTAGAGTGGAACTGAAAAAGATTTTCCAATTTAATATCGTGGAATCATTTGATTTTTAAGGCACAAAATTATTGATTTGAATTTTATTAAAAGGAAATACGAAAAAAGTCGAGAGAAGGTTCGTAGAATTTTAGAAAATGGCTTCTACGATTTTTCTATAATTTTCATAATGGTTTACTTCTATAAACTTTACCATTACTTTTACAGTTTTCTGATATGTAGATACTATATTATTATATCAAAATAATAACCAATTGTCGAACAAATATATCAAAGTATCTTAGGTTTTTATTGTTTATAAGAAAAACTGCAGGAAAATAATTTAAAATTCCAAATAATTGTGATTTTCAAGTATATATATAATTTTTATTTTAATTTAAGTGTTTCTATTGCAGTTTAATGATTGATAACTTTTTGATAGCAAGTCTCCAAAATGTGCATTTCAATTTATATAAAGTGTGTTGTGATGAGTTTGCTGGTTTTCGATGACTTATTTTGGATTTTATCTTGGGAACACTTTCTATAGTTTTAATATTCTTTGCACCTTAGTGATTAAAAAAGGGAAAACTTTAACCAAGTGTGCCTGAATTTATTAGAATAACTGTAAAATATAATAACGGCAAAACATAATCACGGGCTGCTTTTTTAAAGATTTTCAAACATACAAATTTGATAAACAATTAATTTTGATTAATTATCTTGTCTTCAATATAAAATTTAAAAACGAATCCATAACTTAGCTGAATATGTTACCTTTTATTACGTATCATCGTGTATCATCATGTACCGTCATGCATCACCATGTATCACAATACATCATATATATCATTATGCATAATCATGCATCACGATGCATCATCAAAATTCGAAATTCATTCCTAAATATTAATTTTGATCCTTCCCCTGTTTCAATCAAAACTCAGATATTTTAGACAAATGAAACCCTCAAGGTTTTCTAGCAGTTCAAGGAGGACTAGTAAAGGAGCCAAATCGATTTGTGATCTATTGTATTTCCATAAAACTCTTATAGAGTATTGATTTTAAAGTGTCTCTTGTATATGAGGAAGTAGAGTGAAGTTGCAACAAATAAAATTGCAAGTTATCAACATTTACAATTAAGATCTACAAATCAAAAGAATGCTTGGATTGATCCCATGTAAAATCCAATCATAAAACATTATTAGTTCATGTATTATATGGAGAAGTCGAGAATATTTGGTAATTAAATGTGGCATTTCTTTTGAGGCGGTTATTGTCAAATAATTTTATTCAACTCAGAATTATCAATTAGTTATTTATGACAAATGAGAACCGTCTGGAGTATGCAATTATAATTATAATTAAATTTTATTATTAATATCCCGAATTAAATATAAATTGTAGAAGGCAAAATAATGTTCTTTCATTTTTTCTTTATATATTTTATTCCTATTTATTTTTGCCGAAACAGATTTTTGAAAATCTCAAATACCCGCGCTATATCGTGATAAAACAAAATAGTTTAATTTCACTTAAAACTCAATGTTAGCACTTTTTAATCAATAATTGCACTTTTAATCAATACTTGAATTATTTTCTAAAATTTTGCACTAGAATCAATAATTCGACTTTTAAATCAATAAAAATAAAAAATCATTAAAAATCAATAATCTCCTTTGAGTTGTCGATAGCAGGTTTTGATTGCTAACCCGTGTGCGATAACTAACAGTGGTGCTGGGGCTCACATCTACCTGCTTATTCTTAAGGCTATGTACCTATAAAGAATTTTAATAAAAATATTGATTTTAGAGTTCAGTGTGCATATTTAACTATAGGCAGGATACTTTTAAATAGAGTGCTCTTTTTGCTGCTTAAAGTGCTTATGTTCGAATTCAGACATTATGATGCTGAGAAAGATGAATTTGGAGGAGATATGATTTAGTCACTGCTCATACAGATATTAATGTATATTTGTTTGACTATACGAGACATCTCAGCAAGCCAGATCAAAGTGGCAAATGTAAGCCCGATCTCATTTTTCAAGGACATTCTCAGGAAGGTTTTGGATTTTCTTGGAATATCAAAAACGCTGGTGTATTACTTAGTTCTGGAGTGAATGGATCAATTCAATTGTGGAATATTAATTGTACTCCAGAAAATAAAATGGAATTCTTCATTATTATTATTTATTATTATTAATTATTGATTATTATTAATTATTTATTATTATTATTTTTTTATTATTATTAATTATTAAAACTAATATTATTAATTATTATTAATTATTAATTATTATTATTACTAATTATTATTTTTATTATTATAAATTATTAAAACTAATATTAACTAGAATAAATAAGTGACAATTAGAATTTAATAAAAACTTACTAGACGAGATTGTTATTAAATAACAAGATCGAACCAATTATATCGGTAAATTTGCATTCTAGTCTACAAATGACATTTTGAGACTCCACATACATCCCTTTGTCACTAGGCAGCAGCTGAACGCCAGGAAGCCCGTCTGTGATTTGATACCCTTCTAGAATTCCCTGGCCAATATTCTAAATCAATTTATATTCGGAGACATGAACGAAGAATGGGGATAGAATTAAATTACTTCATCAAAAAATATTTTCATATTATCAATAAAAGTTTTTAATCCGTCTCTTTTAATGATAAATGATGGCGGTCCGAGAAATAACTGAAGTTGAGAATAAATTATAAATATCTTTCCATCATAATTAATATGAAACATTGGCAACACCGACCCGTATTCGAGAGGGGATTAATAATTCAGAAATTGAAAGAATAAATTCAAGCATAAAATATCATCGAATCCAACAAGTATTAATAATAATTGAATTTAATTGCTAAAAACATGAAATACGTCGATAAATCAATACAATTAATTTATTGAAATACTTATTGTTAGAAGCGTTACTTTTAGTATTAATAAAGTCCATAATAAATATTTATAAAATTCAAAATCCCAAAATTTATTCGTAATATTTAAACACAATTTTTGAGGAATTATATTAATCACAAAGTAATGTAAGCATAAGTAATTTAGCTGATCATTTTTATTTTCATCTATACTTTTTACTACCGCGATATCTGTCAATTTAATTATTTCACTTTTTTTATTACTGGTAGTGCTTCCAATTTTTAACATAATATTAAACGTTTTCAAAAAATCTATTCCTTCAATAACTTTAGAAAATATCTCTTTAGCTGTAATAAATTCGACAACTTTCTTTTTCGATATTCCAATAATTTTCACTTCCACGTTAATTTTCCCCAATATTTCAATAGGTGATTCATTTGCACATCTTAATTCCACATAACATTTTTCTAAATGTCTAATTACAAACTTTTGTAGCGAACTTTTATCAATCACACTTATTTTTTCCCCGTGTCTAATAAACACCGAAACTCATTTTTATTAATAAAAATAGAAACACTAGGTTTTCCATTTAATTTATCATATTTTATTATTTAAATTATTACTATCATTAATTATACAAAAATATTCATCGAAATTTAAATTTTACTCATTATTACATCCTAAATCATCCATTTACCATTTATCAACACACCAATCACTATAAGCGTTCGAGTCTAACCAACAATCACAATTATTATTTAAAGGTTTAATTTTTGTATCATTCACAGCATACAAACCATTATCAATCATCCAATTCATACATTCCTTACATACATTCCAATTCATTACTTACATTTACTGTTTGGGCATTGACTTTCATTTTAATCATCAGCTTGCTTGATTGCTGCCACTTTTACTCGATATTGTCGGTGACGAAAGTGTCCTAATTTATAGCAATGATTGGATTTTACATTTGGTCATTCTGATCTCTTATGCCCTTCTTCTTGACAAACCCAACATTTTAAAATTCGTCTCTTATTTTCCTGAAATCTAAAATCATTAAATCTTGGTCGAGATCTTTGATAAAAATTATTGAATTTTGGATCATTAACTTGTCTTTTAACTGGAGCTTCATTTCTTCTAACTGATTATATCTGGTAGTTCCTCGAAATTTTTACCACATCTGCATATTTAAATTTTTTTTTCATTGCTGCAACTTGATTGTTGATCTGGTAAATTTCATTATTTACTTTTTCATGTTTTTTGATTCTTTCTTTACTTTCTTACACAGTCTTAAATTCGTTCATTCTAAGATCTTCATTTCATTATCTTCTACTGCATGAAAAATTAGAAATTTTTGCAGTTCCTCTTCATTCAGTTTGTGTCGCAAGATTTGTTTGGCGAGCTTTTCTATTTTTGTGTAGAATTCATTGGCTGAATCATTTCCTTGGCGATATTTGATAGCTTCTTGAAGAACATCCATAAAATTCATTGGCTTGTTGAAAGCTTCTTTGAGACTATCCAAATAGTTAATGTCCTCACGAGTTGCTTCATATTTCTTTGTAGATTTGCTGATAAAAATGCTTTGACAAATTTGCCTCTATATTCTTCTGAGAATATATATATAATATATATATATATATATATATATATATATATATATATATATATATATATATTGACAAATAGTGAATTTTATGTAGCAATTACATTTGCTAAGTGATTTAATAAACTGATGTGCCAATTGTGGTGAACTAATCAACGACCGTAATCAACTACCGTAATCAATTACCGACTCAGGTCTCAAACCGAGATATTCTGGCCAGTATAACCCAACCCAAAAATTTATGCCGACTGAGGAGGTAATCGACAACAAACCTGACCCTTTTTTTTCAAGAAGGTTCCTGTCCAAATCGCTACAACCACATTTAACCACAACACTTCAGTTGAAACATCTATCGATTCGAACGAAATTCATCGTAGCTTGATTACAAATTACCAATCCAACGATAACGCACTTGTCAATGTGTCACAACCAGTGGAAACAGTATCAAAAATACCTCGTTCTATTCTTTCTAGACCCAACAGTCAACGACCCACGAACAGAGTTACACATTGTGAAGAAGAAATGGGTCCGCAAATTGGCGAGGATACTTCTAAACCACCAAGACTTGCTCGAGTTTACTCTAACGAGGATTTGACACAGTTAATGCTCAAATTTACTTAATGACATATATTCTGTTTCAATCATGAATCATTAGACTTTATAGAATTGCATTACCTAAGACACTTTTCTATTCAATCAGTATTAAATTAACTTTGTTTACCTCTTTGTTTCGGCCAATTAAAATGTTGATTTATTAATTTGTGAAAAGTTGTTTTCTTTTGTAAAATTTTTATAAAGTATGGTTGTTTTGCTGGACCAGTTTTGTTGGTCTTTTTTGAGTTTAATTTGAATTTTTGTTGGGTATTAATAAATTTTTGAAAATTTCTTTTGTTCTTCAATACCATTAACAACGCAAGAGAATGAATTTATCAAAGTCAGGATTTATTATAAAATTAATTTAGTTAATGATTATCTATTAAATATAATTTTTGGAAATATTGGTCAATGTATCAGTCGTCATATTATAAGGGATTTTCGTTGTCAAACAAATCCATATGAGCTTATCGAATGGAGTTACCAAGCTTCTGCAAGTTCATCTTCATCGATAATGGATGGGATTTATATGTGCAACGATCAAATTCAAGATAACTGGGCAAGTGGATCACTAGTTGTATATTTATACACTTTCATATTCCTATTATATTCCTATCATGCTATTAAACTGTTATACTGTTATATTCCAGTACATTGTGTTTTCTTTGTTTCTGATTTTGGCATTTTAAGATGGGTCTCTAATAAAACTTTCATATTACTATGTACAACCACCACCACAAGCTATAAATTTACAATAAAACTAGACCTGTAAATAACCTTTCAAACTTTGATAAACTTTCACAATAGAATTCATGTCAATTGCTAACCTAAAGTATTAACTTTCAACTATACATATTTCATTTGATTTACATTGCCGGGTATCCGTGCGCTTCCCGTGTGTGCTGATGTGGTGAACTAATCTACGAAATCACTGAAATCGAGATAAATATTCTATCAAGGTGACCGTTTATAGTAACAAATCAACAACTTAAATTTCATTCGTCGATTTGCCGACCAAAACTCATCCGATATATAATCAGAAAAAAACAAACGATGTGATGTTTGAAGCAGGAAATTATCTTCCGTGAATCAACTCCTAAAGTGCCAATGTCTAATACAATTAATTCACACAATAGCAATGAGTCAATTCATCGCCAGAATGTTAATAATGATGATCAATTGATTGCCATCATCTAAAACAGAATATCATCATTGAACGTGGAAAATCGTTATTCGAAAAACACTTATATTAAAAAGCAAATGAATTTATGTTATCCTAAATAATTCCTGGAATGGTCTTAGAACTTTTAATGTTAAAATAAATAGTGACGTTTATGGGCAAAAAATGTTGTTTGAAATTTGCTTTGTGAATAGAGATTATAAAATAAATGAATAAATATCATTTGTCTTCTATTATTTGGAAATTAAAATAATAATAATAATTAACAACAATATTAAATAATAAAAATAATAAATAATTATTAATAAAATAAATACAATATTATTAATAATAATTAATAATAATAAAAATAAAAAAAAATTAATGATTAATAAAAATAATAATAATATTAATAAAAAATATTAAAAAATAATACTTTATTGTAATTAAAAATAATAAATAAAAATAATAATAATATAATAACAAAATAATGATATAATAAATATTTTTATTTATAATAGAAATGATAATAATAATAATGAAAATAATAAATAATAATTAATGCTAATAATTATTGTTAATAATAATAATAATAACAATAACAATAATAATAATAATAAATAACAATATTAAATAATAAAAATAATTAAAAATACTAAATAATAATAATGTTAATAATAAAATAATAATAATAATAATAATGAAAATAATAAATAATAATTAATGATAATAATTATTGTTAATAATAATAATAATAATAATAACAATAATAATAATAATAAAAGAAATTAAAAATATTAAATACCAATAATGTTATTAATAAAATAATAATAAATATAATAATAATATTAATAAAAATAATAATATAATAAATAATAATAATAATAATAATAATAATAATATAATAATAATATAAATAACAATATTAAATAATAATCATAATTAAAAATACTAAATACTAATAATGTTAATAATAAAATTATAATAATAATAAAAAAATAAAAATAATTAATAATAATAATCAATAATAACAATAATAATAAATCATAAAATAAATAATAATAATAATTATAATAATAATAATAATAATAATAATAATAAATAAATAAAAGTATTAAAAAATAATAATATTAAAAGTAATAAATTAAAAAAATATTAATATTAATAATAAAAAAATAATAATAAATAATAACACAAATTAATAATGATAAAAAATAATAATAATAATAAATGATAATAATTATAGTTAATCGTAATAATAATAATAATTAATTATATAATAATATATTATATTAATAATAATAATAATAATAATAATAAAATAATAAATAATAACAATATTAAATAAAATAATAATAAACATAATTAATTATAAAAATTATTATTATTATTATTATTAGAAATAATAATAATAATGATAATAATAATAATCATAATAATAATGATGAAAAAATAACAATAAATAATAATAATAATTAAAATAATAATTAATTATTAATAAAAATAACAATAATAATAAAAATAATATTAAATAATAATAATGATAAATAACATAAATAATTAATAATGATAATAATAAAGAAATAATAAATAAAATTAATGATAATAATTATTGCTAGTAATAATAATAATAATAAATTAATTATAATAATAATTAATAAAAATAATGATGATTATTAAAAATCATAATAATAATAATAATAATAATAATAATAATAATAATAATAATAATAATAATAATTATAATAATAATAATAATAATAATAATTGATTAATAATAATTAGAATAATGAAAAAACAATATTTAATAAAAATTATAAAAAAAAAATTAATAATAATAATAAAATTAATAATAAATAAAAAAAAAAAAAATAATAAAAATAATAACAACAATAATAATAATGATAAAAAACAATAATAATTAATAATGATAATAATAATGAAAATAATAATTAATGATAATAAATAATAATAATAATAATAATAATAATAATAATAATAATAATAATAATAATAATAAAAATAATAATAAATAATATTTAATAATAATGATAAAAATAATAAATAAAAATTAATTTGATAATAATAATTATTATTGATAATAATAATGAAAAAAATCAATAATAATTAATGATAATAATTATTGTTAATCATAATAATAATAATAGTAAATAAAAATAATAATAATAATAATATTAATAATAAAATAATAATAATAACAATAATGACAACAACAAAATATAATAATTATTAATATTAATAATAAATTGAAATTATAATAATAATAATGATGATGATGATTAATAATAATAAATATTATTAAATTTAAATAATAATAATAATAATAATAATAATAATAATAACAATAAATATTATTAATAAATAATAATAACCAATATTAATAATAATTATCATATTATAATAATAGTAAATATAATAATAAATAATAATAATAAATTTTATTAATAACAATAACAATAATAATTAAGAAAAATAAGAAAAAATAATAAATAATAATAATAAAATAATAATAGTAATAATAATAAAAATAATAATATTTATAATATAATAAAATAATAATAATAATTAATATAATATATAATATAATAACAATAAATATAATAATAAATAATAATAATAAATATTAATAATAATAATAATAATAATAATAATAATAATAATAATAATAATAATAACAATAATGAATAATAATAATAATATAATATAATAAAAATAAAAATAATAATTAATGATAATATAATAATAATAATAACAATATAATATTAATAATAAACAATAATAATAATATTAATAATAATAATTATTATTATAATAATAGTTAATAATAATTATTGTTAATCATAATAATAATAACAATAATGAATAATAATAATAATAATAATAATAATAATAATAATGATAATTATAATAATAATAATAGTAAATAAAAATAATAATAATTTTAATAATAAAATAATAATAATAAATAATAATAATAATTAATAATAATGATAATAATATTAAAAATAATAAATAATAATTAATAATAATAATTAATAATAATAATAGTAATAATAATGATAAATATTAATAATAATAATAATAATAATAATAATAAATAATAATAAATAATAATAAATAATAATAAATAATAATAATTATAATAATAATAATATTAATTAATAATAAAATTAATTATTATTATTAATAATAAAAAATATATTAATTTATATTTTAATTTTAAATTGCTTTTAAATATGTGAAATAAATTTATTTTATTTAATAAAAAAATTGTGAATATTTCGCTTCAAAAGGGAATGGATTAAAAAAACTTGTTGAGCTAATAAACATTCCTAATATGTATGTATATTATAAATAGGAGCGGTGCTGCCAATTTCTTACATTATACTATCAAATACATACGAAGAGCATCTGACGGCAATGCTGCAGTATTACTGAGCAAATGCTATTTTGAATTTTTTCTTCTAAATATTCTTCTGAGCTTCCAGATTTTTTTGGAATATTGACTGTCTGAAACAAACAAAATATAAATAATTTTTTATCTCTAAATGTTATTTTTACCATTACTATTGTCATACTCTTTTCCAATGTAAGGATAACTATTCTGGTTTTCAGAGTGTGAATAAATTGACACGGTACATCGGTAAATTCACTAAAGTTTTATGTAAATTATGTTTCTCAAAATCATTTTATTTAGTAAAAATTATTTTATAAAATTAATAACATGTCAAAACTATTTACGTAGCAAAATTATTCATGGCTTCACACAACCCTACAATTTTCATTCTTTGTTCAATGTCAACAGACTGTGGATAGCAGTATAAAATCTTTTTATGTTCCTGTAGAATAAATAATATTATATAATTATTTGCAAATTAGTTAATTATAATATTAAACCTCTTCTTCGCAATAGCTCAAAGACGGATCAAAAATAATAAATGAATTAATATCAAAATTTATTTGCTTATCATTACTCATATTTTTAACTTTAATAATTGTTACAGAATTATTAAATGTAAAAATAAAATTCAGAAATTCTAAATTGAAATTTGTGTGAATTACGGAAAATAATAAAACAATTATTAAAAATATTTTTATTAATAATTTCATTTTTTAAATGTATATTGATATTGAAATATTTTAAGTATATATTCAGTTTATTTGGCTATATTTTTTGTTTGTGGTTAAAAAATTAATTTCAAATTTAAAATAATTATTTAAAAAAGTTAAACTTTTATAAGGTGATATAAATATATTTCCAATTATTTTTTAGGTAATCTGAATTTCCTGTTTTCTCAAAGTATATTATCAAAACGATTTAATTCATTGAGTAGCAAGATCTCAAGATTTGAAACGTTCAAAATTTATATTTGGTCTCTTTAATAAAGATCTAGTTTAATATTCGCAACAATGGCGGTAATTATATTTAACACGCGCAAATTGTAGAATGTTCTCTTTTTATTTAAAATTTCATACATAATGTTATGTTTCTTAGTGCAGCGGTTTCCAGCTTTTCTGGTACTGTGACCCCATTGATAACATTTGCAAAGTTGTTGCGACCCCAACGATAAAATAAATATGGTTGTTCCTGGTGGGTTACAGGGTTTCATGGTTTGTTTGAACTAATCGGTGGTTGCCCTCGTAACGCCATACAAAATGATACTGATCGCCACTTGGCACCCGTTGCTAGGCAACGTTGGTAATGTGTTCAAGTGGTGGATTGCCCGCAAAAATTGAGTACCATTGGCTAGTACTATAGTTGCCGGACAACCCTCGGGTTCACGAGCTGTCGATAGAAGACCTGTGCTCGCTTAGCTCTGTCCCTGTGGAAGTATATTCACGATCGAATGTGGAGGGATGACTTAAAGTTGCGACGCGGGTACTCATAATAATATCTACGTGTAAGCACCTTTTAAGAAGTACTGTAACCGTAAGCACAACTATTTTATTTAAATATACAGAGATGTGAATTATCAACAGTTAATGAGACGGTTTTGATTGCTGAGCAGCTCGGCGTCGAGCACGTTCTTTGCGTCCCGGCCGACGATTTATTGGTTGAGTTGAGGCCTGCTCTACTGGTTGGGGATCCTTCTGTACCCTCTGGGTCGGGGCGAATATGAGCGGGTAGGTGACCGCTTCCCCCTCCCGGCAAACAGCTAGGGCCACTTCTAATCCTCGTATCTGGATGCGCAGGCTCTGATTGAGCTGTCGCTCTTCGGCCCAACCTTTCTGTGCTGCTGATATTCGGTGGTATAACATTTTGACTCTTTTCGGGTCCGCCCAAGTCGCTTTGATTTGTTGGACCTCTCTTGTCAGTTGGAGTATTTGATGGAGGAGATCCGCATTTGTGCTCCGCGCGCGATCTAATTCCGCTTGTAATGTTTGGTTAGTGGCCATAACTATAATGGATAAGTTCGTTAAATTTACTGTTAACAATTTATACAAGTTAATTTTATCATTATCGCAAACATATCGACTGAAACGAATATTCTTAAACAAATGATCAAACTCAAAGGCAAGGTAAAGAACATTTCTATTTCACTAATAACAAACATCAAACTAGTTCATATTAATCGTTAGGGTCTCTGGAGTTCTAATTTTTTCGGAAAGGACTTCCTTCGGCTCTTTCGCGGAGGAACCACCGGGTATGGGCGTCGGGTATCTCGGACTGGACGAGGTGGGTATGCTTCTGCGATTCGCCCGGCGAGGATGTCATCTTCTACATTGGCGAGATACATCCTCGCCTTGACCACCTGTAGGTCCACTTGTTCCTGCACCCGTTCCCATTGGGTGAGGAGTTCTAGCGCATTCATGTACGTCTCTGCTGCCGGGTATTGTTGTCCGGCGAGTCCGCATGGGTCGCTGTTTAGGCCCAGTACCCTCCAGATAGTGGGGTACGGCCACCGCTGTCGAATCTTATTGAACACTTCTGGGGTTGGGTGTGAGTCCTTCCGGCATTGTTCGTCGGGCATTCGGGTGTTGGTCCATTCGAGCGGCATATTCTGAAAACACACCAAAATCAGTTATTGGCATATGGGGATGAAACAAACAATTCATTTGAATATTTCACTTAGATTGCATACTAAACTCACTATCGACCAGGTTGTTATTATCATTGGGTCTATCACCAGGTAAACTTATTGACTGCTAACTATCCGTACCATCTTTCGTGGATTTAATGGGTGGTGCGTCTCTGAAGCTATGTAATCTACCACGTCTTCGTCACGGCACTTCTATTTTAGTGGTTGTCCTAATTGCGAGGCGTTAGGAAATTCTACTGCGATAGCAATGAGGGAGTCTGTACCTACAAATCTACCGGTACTAATGTTCGTCAAACCAGAGCTTGCCGCGCGTATGGTGGTGCTATTTATTTAAATTTCATTTAGAAATCACGGGATACCCTAATATTGAATAACATTTATTATCAATTGATTCTAAATTTTAATAGGAGCAAGGCTTACCATTATCGGGGTGGGTTCAATACCTATTAAATACATAATATCAGTTAAAATTGTTTTACGTTCTACGAGTTGACGTTGCACGCGATAATTTACCGCTTTGCCAACTTACGATATAGATAGGCGATACAGGGACTTTAGCGTGTCTATATCCGTAGTGATGTTTATCGATTTGTATTTACTAGTCGGATGACAGCGACATCACGGCCTTTGGTAAGATTTACCTTAACTTGGGTTTCCGTTTCTACATCCGTTGTGTTTCGAATTGTACTACAATACCTAACTGGCCTTCGCCCTAGGTTATCTCACTAGCGTAGGCGTCTACATCCGTTATCTAATGCGAATGCGTTAGTGAATGACCTTCGCTCTGTTTATCCGGTACGTTTATTGTCGACGGAAATTTCTAATTCTCGGCTGGCATTAACTTACTAAGATTTGGACTTACAATTTCCGGTCGACTGGTTTGCTAATTCGGATAACTTTGGTTCTTAATTAACTACTGTCTGATATTATATCGTGGCATCTACTATGGTCGTGCGTGGCGATGAGGCAAATTTGGAATATTTCAGATACATCTGTTATTCATATTTAAATATTTTATTGTTTAATTTTAGAAAAACCAGTGTCTTTGATTTCCTTATGGTTTTCTGAAATTATTTGATCGTTTCGAAGAAGACTTATCTGTGGGATTCTCATCTTACGCCTATTAACGTTTCGCTTCGAATTCGCATTGGGCTTTTATTATATTGTTACGTCATTTTTCGCCTACTAATTTAATGTGAATTGTATTTGGAATTTACATAAGTATTTGAGTGATGCAGGTTTTGTGAATTTTACGGGTGTGAGACACTATCATGATCAGGTTCTTAATAAATTTTTGAATAGTATTATACTGCTAGCTTTCTCTTACGTCAACGACTCTTATGAATTTCGTGTTGATTGGTTTAGCTACATTAATCCCTTCTCAGCAATTTATTTATTTGGTTTACCTCTGAATGATGGGTCGATTTATGATTTAGGTCATTCTACCCTTATACTTTTCATTAGTTCAGCTTCAATCGATAATTTATCCGTAGGGTGAGTTTTATTTCAAATTAATAGATTCTTATTCTATAATTTATTTTGCTGTTATCAAACTCTCTTACATTAATTGAATCAGTGGCTTGCTTAGTTTTATCTATAGTTGCCTTACCTTTAGAAATTGAATTACCTTATGCTAGTTCAGAGGATTAGTTTATTTTAACCCATGACTACTTTACTCAATGATTTTCGATCAATTCACCGGTAATTTCAACTAATTTAATTCAGCTACGTATTTAATTCACTTTTAGTTTTACTTAACTTGTTTCACAATAAGCATTGATTTACTTTAGTAATGCGTTTCACCTAATCTATCTCAACCACGAGTTTAAGTTACATCTAGTAATATAATTTATCAATTCAATTTACATTTAGGAATAAGATTTATTAGTTTAATTTACTTGTAGATTCAAGATTTATTCATTCACTTTACTGTTAAATGAAACGTTTGATTGATCTAATTTACCTTTAGAAATAAGTTTTATTAATTTAGAGAACTACTTTAATTCACTTTTAGAAATGAGATTGTTTAATTTACCTTTAGAAATATGATTTAATAATTTAAACAATTTATACGTTTATAATTACACCATTTAATTTACCTTTAACAATAAATTTTAGCTAATTTATTCCAAAATATTAGTTAATTTACTTCGGGCAATAAGTTTTACTTCATTTAATTCAACTTATGAAATTAATTTACGTTAGTAATAGGTTTGTCTAATTTATAAGAATTTAATTTTCTTTTAGTAATAAGTTTAATGATTTCAAACATTAACACGGAATCAGTTATATCAACGAATTTCAATTTAATTTATCCCCGTACCCTTTCCCTTTAATAGACCTTAGGCGCATTTTGTGTTTATATTATATTTACTGAGTGCCCACTGGACTACTCGATGTGATGATTTTGAGCCGTGTGTAACATAATTTTAGGTCGATTTTACAGAAGTGAGAAACGAGGAAGGAGTCGGAGACTTCTCCCTTATTTCTCGCTTCAGCTATAGGGATAATATTGACGTTACGACCCTGCGTTTCTCAACGCCGAGTCTTCACGGGTGCATATCATTGGCGATTTTCCACGCTCTTACATGCATCTGCACTATGTTGATTTTACTATCTTGCGTGATGTGTCGGCTGTGGGCCGGAAAAATTTCGACATTTCAATTTAGTTTATGAAAAATATATATCAAACAATTCATGTATATTAATAATATTTATTAATTAGGACAAAATAACAGAATTACCCTTCATAACCATTCCAAATATTTTCAAACAATAGCATAAAATATCATAACAGAAAGCATAAATGCCTCTCTCCCCACGTCGCCGTCAAGCAGAGCTCTTCAGAGATGCTATGAACGCGACGTGGAAAGAGGGCTCCAATCAAAATATTTCTCACCTAAAAATTCGGATTTTCACAATAATTTCAAACAGTTTAGATTTCCAAAACAATTTTCAAAATAGTGCTAAAAATAGTTAAACTTCGAAACGGTTTTAACGATTTTCAAAAATGGTTTTAATCGGTTTGAAAAATGGTTTAGTTAAATGTGAAAATGGATCAGTATATATACCTAATTTTATGACGTGTAAAATTTGATGCAGTAAAACAAAATTCGACCTTGTTATTTTCTAGCAATTCTATTATTTATTTTTATTATTTTTCGATTTATTTTTATAATTTTTTATTTCGAATTTTCATTGAATTATTACTAATTCAAAATTTTCGATTTAAATTTCATTTTAATGAACTTTAATTGATTTTTTCAATTTCGTCGAATTTGTTGTGTTTTCTTGTTATATTTGTATAGGTATCGTGCGAATCTTGGTGCATTTTGTTAATATTTTAATTTATTTTTATGTTTATTATTTTATATTTAATTCTTTTATTTCTCAGATTTTATATGGTTTAATTGGTGTTTCAGTAGGTTTATTTAAATTGCATGTTGTATTTGCGTGTGTGTTTCTGATCCATTTAAACATTCTTCAAGGCCGTTTACGTTGTGGCCCAACATTCCTTTGTCACTGCATTTTTGTAGCTATCTAATATGTTTTTGACTGCTAATTATCTGATTTCATTTTGATTAAGCTTAATATGACTTGTTTGATTACCTGTTTTTGTTTGATTCGATTTGATATTTTTGTTGATTTTGTAGTTTTCTAACACAATGAGGAATTCTTTATTAGTGTTTCTGCATTGCTCCTTTTTAGGTTTTAGATCACAGTATCTTGGGATTTTTTGGCTTTTGATCATCTTTCATATTTGGTTTTCTGAGGTTTTTATTTTTAACTCCATTTGGTTATACTGGGTATCGATCATTTTTGAAAGTGTAGTTTTATTGTTGTTTTCTCCATTTTTAGGGTTTTAAAAGTGCTGAAATTTCATTTATTTGCATTTATCACTGGTGGTTCTGTATATTTTTTCATATATTTGCCAAATGTACTGTCTTCTCTTCTATATGGTTTGGTTTTATAACACGCTTTTATATTTCTTTCTATTAGTAAGATTCTCGACATCAGGGTTGCTATGCTTACTCTGTTTGCTGGGTTACTGTGACCTTTAATCTTTACAAAAAAATATTTTTATCTTTATACTTTATGGCTCTTTATTCATATATAATTGTTTATAACTTTTCCAGCATTTTATTAGGATTTTTCGACCTCTCCTTTCTCTGGATTCTCGGTCTCTTTTTGACTGTTATCCTTGAAAGGGTTCTCATTACTCTGCTGGTTCTTAATACCTTTATTCGTAATTATTACATTACTTCTCTATTCAAACATCATTTTCTATTGATTGTCGTTTATTTTAAGTTTATTTTGTTGGTGGTTGATGGTTACTTGTAATGTCTATATTTGTTTTTTCTGACAGAACTTGCATTT
The DNA here is from genome assembly GCA_022537955.1 of Schmidtea mediterranea. Taxonomy (NCBI): domain Eukaryota; kingdom Metazoa; phylum Platyhelminthes; order Tricladida; family Dugesiidae; genus Schmidtea; species Schmidtea mediterranea. The sequence goes on along the minus strand of CM039679.1, from coordinate 60,684,672 downwards.
TATAATTGTCTTTAGATGATACTGATTAGTTTTTTTGATTTGTTCTCCAATAGTCTTCAATTTCGATAAAATCGACAAAACATTTTAAACAACAATCGGCTCAAAATCACTGACACCGAGTAGTCCAGTGGGCACCCATTAACTATAATATGAACATAAATAGATCATAAGGACAAAGAGAGGGAAAGGGTAGCGGGGAAAATAGTGAAATCGTTGCAACAGTTAAAATGAAAAGCCATCGGAAAAAGATTAATCCAAACGACCAAAATTATGGAAAATAATGTTTTTAAATAACATATAAGAATTAAATAAATTATGTTGAATTTAGACGGAAAATATGGGCAGAACGCTGCGCAAATTTTCGGAAAAAAATAAAACATTTATCGTAAAACTGTAAAATAAGGGCGGAACGCTGCTAAAATTTTCCAAATTTGTTAAAATACTTATAGAAAATGGTAAAGTAAAAGTGAAATGTTGTTCGATTGTTAGTATAATATTCTCTTGAAACCACAAAATAAGGCGGATCGCTGCTCAAATTTTTCGAATAAATAAAAATACTCTGTCGGAAACTGTAGAATAAGGATGGAGTAAGGCTAAATTTTTATATTAGTAAAATATTTTTATAAAGCTGATGAATAAGGACGAATCCCTACACAAAAATTTGATAATAATAATGATAATGGTAAGGATAATGGTAATTATAATAATAATAATAATAATAATAATAATAATAATAATAATAATAATAATAATAATAATAATAATAATAATAATAATAATAATAATAATAATAATAATAATAATAATAATAATAATAATAATGACAATAATAATGAGGATAATAACAATGATCATGGTATTTATAATGATAATGATAAAAATTATGATGATAATAATAATAGTAATAATAATAATAATAATAGTGGTAATATTAATAAATATAATGGTAATTATAGTAACAAGAATAATAATAAATGTAATAGTAGTAACAATTAATAAAGGTAATACATATAATAGTGACAATGACAATGCTAGTAATAATAATAGGGAACATTGTAATTATAATAGGGATATGAGTAAGAGAGATACTGTGAGGATATTTAACATAACAAAAGTATACAGGCAATGGTAAAAGTCGATAATACAAACAACGATAAAAAGGACTAGTCGAACGGACATAAAGATAAACTACAGGAAAATATGGGTTAACATTTGAAGGACAAGGGAGAACAGTGGGACCTAAAAATCGAAATCGAGCACAGGCCTTCTATCGGCAGCTCGTTGGACCCATGGGTCGTTCGGTCAATTACAGCATTAGAAATAGCGCTCACTTTTTGCGGACGACCCACCACTCGAACACATTTCCAACGTTGCTTAGCAACGGGTGCCAAGTGGTAAGCGAAAGAAAATTTGTATGGGGTTGTCTGGGTAACAACCATATAGTTTCAAAATAGCAACACCCAGAAACCTACAAATATCATCAATACTTTGTCGTTCTGTGACTCTCGTTTTCTCTTGATGATCAGTCATAGTATAATTGATAACTCTTGGCTCTAGTCGTTGACTGTTCTGAGTGAGTTTCCCGTTTAAGTCAAATTTATAGTTGAAGAATACTGATAAACAGTCGAAAAATAAATGCGTAATGTTGTTAAATATACTAAGTTCGCGATTTTCAATTATTTAATTTTTGCCATTTTCTCTGATTAATAATATTAATTATTATTAAGTATTTTGGCATTACTTATAGATAACTAACGGAATAAAATAAAGTTTTAAAGTGATATACAATGTAATTTAATTCAAAACTAGTCTGCCATTAGAAATCACATTGAATATCACTTTAAAACTTTAATAAAATATTTATCTATATTCAACTTTAGAGTGAATTTTATAATGAAAATAAATAGTCAAAATTTTGCATTATATTATTATTTAAACGTTCACAAACATTTCATAAATTTATAGATATAATTAGTGGTAAAAATCTCATTTATAACTTAATTAATATGAATTTTTGCAGTTCAAGGTCACCGAATGTCAAAGGTTTCCTAATCTCTGAAAATTAACCCTTTGACAACATCATTTGCGGCTTCCATTCCTATTGCAATTGACTTTTCCAAATCATTTACAATGGTGTCGCCTATGTCAACCCAGTCGCCAGCAAGGATTAGATTTGGTATTCCAAATTTGACCATGCTTGACGTTGACAATCTGTTATTTCCATATTTTGTATCCATCGAAACTCCTAAGTCAATCGGATCACACCTGTAGCGTTCTAAATCATAGTCTCCCATTTCAGGTAATATATTTTTTAATTCCTTTATGATCTAGAAATATAAGTTCTTTTAATAACATTTTAAATGAAAACTTTTGACAATATATAACTCTATTTTAGTATTAAAAACTATATTCGGACCATGATAATAATTATAAAAATAATTAAAATTCCAATTGACCAATATCACAATTTTTATTCCTTTATTTTATAAACTAGATAGTTACAATCCCGTACAGAACAAGCTTCAAATTTAAAGGAATAAATCTAAAAATTGGAATAAAACGTACATTAATGTCATGTATAGCAACATGTAACAAGTAATATTAATAACAAATAATATTCTATTAGTATATATAGATTTTTCTATATTAGGATTATTATTATTTTTATAAATTATTAAGAATTATTAAGAATTATTATTATTATTATTATTATTATTATTATTATTAGTATTATTATTATTATTATTATTATTATTATTATTATTATTATTATTATTATTATTATTATTATTATTATTATTATTATTATTATTATTATTATTATTATTATTATTATTATTATTATTATCATCATCATTATCATTATTATTATTATTATTATTACTATTATTATTATTATTATTATTATTATTATTATTATTATTATTATAAATTATTAAGAATTATTATTCTTATTCAAATAAAATATTAATTTGGCTTATTGTGTAATATAGTCGTTTGGATGGGATTAAAATATCATTCCCGCTTATAAAAACGACAGGCCACACCTGACGACATCATTTCCTGATTTCCGGAAAATAATATAAATAAAACAATTAAGTAATGAAATATATTTTGTGATTGGATTATTAACTCGGCTGTGAATAAGTAAATTTTCGCTTGTCATAAATGTGGTGTATATTATTCATAATGCGGATCTGTATATTTTGTGGTAAAATTTATTATTCTCACCACATTTCCTACAGGATGTTTACATTGTCTCATGTGACTTCTTACTAAGAATAGAACTGATTTTTAATTTTACATATTATACAGCTTATATAAAATAATAATATTTTACACATCAGGGCTAACTAATATAATTATTTATTCTCTGATTTCCTTTCTAAATCACATAAAAAAGTTTTTAGTTATCTTTTATTCATTTTCATTGTCTTGAAGATTTACAAAATGTATTGAAAACTTTTCTTTGTATATCTAGTTTTAATGTATCGTTTTATTTGCAAAATTTTCATCATTTTATTTCATTTCTGTTCCTTTTTGGCAGTTAATTATGCATTTCTAGTTTTACTTTTTATTTTTTCTTTTATTTTTATATTCTCTTTTCGATTGTTTTATTCAGCACTTAGTTAACTCAATATGATAAATTCGTGCTTAATAATAATAATAATAATAATAATAATAATAATAATAATAATAATAATAATAATAATAATAATAATTTATATTAACAACTAAATAATGATCTAAATCACTTGAAAAGGCTGTGGTAAAAATTTGTGAATGTCAATAAAACATCTGATTCATATTCAAACAATAAAAAAATCTTATGTCATTGCAAAATGAAAAGCAGTCAGAGGTGAAAACTAGAAAAAGTTCTTTCAATGACGTGCTTACCAATCATCCTTACAGTTTGGATTTGACTTCATTGGACTTCCACTTATTTAATTGCCTCAAGAAATCCCGACGAGGTCAGCAAATTATGGGCAATTTACGGACAAAGATTTCTCAGAATTTATTCAAGATTGCCTTTTTAATTTGACGCTGGAAAAATATGTCAATGCAAATAGAAATTAATTTGAGAAATAAACTCTAAATGACTTGCGTATTGTAAATACGAAGTATAAGTACGTTAATTTATTTAATTCTTATTGAGTCTCACTACTTATTTGATGCGTCACATATTTATGTCTGCAATTATTGTGGATAATATATAAACTCGATGAAAGTAACAAAAAAAAATTTTTAAAAATAAAATACCTTATACCAGTCAACTTTTGATGTGGAAGAACATCCGGTAACTATGAGTTCTAGAATAGTTCCATTGTTTCCATCTCCAGATAATTTATCAATTTGTCGTATAGACTGGATGCTGTATGGATAAGGGCTATTGGTGATCTCTAATATCGGGTCCTTGGTTTCACCATCAAGGTGAGATAACCATAATTTTATGCTCTAAAAGGTTAAAACATCTTCTTTTAAGCTTTTACTCAAAATTTTTACTTACTAAATTATTCGATGCATTTGAATACTGATTCATGGAATCAAGAACCTTTTTCAATGGAAGAAATATTTTTGGATCTCCACTATTATAGGATTTAGTGGTGGATAAAATACGCCGAGACTGTTCAAGGGTGTCTGCCAATACGATAAAGTCGTATTGAATGCTCATATTGTTAATGTCTCCCAGAATCCGACCGGATGTTGAATCAACATAAAACGCTTCCAATGTATAATTAGGCTTAAATCTAGAATCAAAATATAAAGATATTTTTAATAAAAAATATTTAAATTATATTAAAAATTATAAGTATAAAACGGTGATTCCTTGTTAGCAGCATAAATTACTATATCATATAAGTGAGTAACAAAATAAGCCCCTTGCTGCTAATTAACACGTTGACGGACAGTAGGAACAAGCGAAGTTCGAAAATTGACACTATATGTTTTTGTGATTTTTAGAATGTTAGAAGTATAGTTTTACTCTTTCTGCTTAAATAAACTTTTTATTTTGTATTATTATTTATTGTATATTATATATATAATATATATTTATCATTTACATTATCATTATTTATTTATATTTCAAATGTAAAACTCAAAAAAAAAAAAGTAAACAGCACTACTCCCTTCACAACCACGTGCATACTGAATCTGCAACTCGTATAACAGGTGAAATATGAACTTCAACCTAAAAAGATGTTTTCAAAACACGAAACTATGCTTCTACGTATACGCCAGTAAGTGCACATTTGTGCTGCTATAGCCGTAGTGTCTAAAAACGACCGTTTCGTTTTGGACGGCTATAGCAGTCATGCCACATTGTGAACTTCGCTTTGACGGCTATAGCCGCAATTGTCCGTCAACGTGTTAATAATCGAAGATTTTTTCAAAAAATATTATTATTAATTCGCAGCAAGTGCTTATTTTGTTACTCACTTACCTGATACATCAAAAATTTATATATGAAACCAAAATAATGAGTTAATTTACCCGACATTACAAGTATTGCGGTAGACGCAAAAATTATTTATTTGTTTAAATCGATGAAATTCGAACTCAAACCGAAATAGAATATTTAAAAAATGCGATAATTCCATAAAAAACCTGAAAAGGTTCAGAATACTTCGATCAAGTAGCATTGTGAGAATGTAATTAATTTGATTAATTAAAATAATAAATGAAAATAATTAATATTATTAACAACTCAATTAAAAATTCCGTGAATGTATGTTGTTGATTGATACTGTTTGTCGAATTCATTATTTTTACATTTCTACATTTTAAGGATTTCCTCGTGGAATTATTTTATATAATATTATTGTGATTGTTATTTGAATAAATTAAATTTGTTTATAATTTGAATTTGGATTATGGACACAATCAATACGAAAAGCTATGAGCTTCAGATGAGCTGTATAATTTTGGAAGTGGTAAATAAAATACGCTGAGACTGTTCAAGGGTGTCTGCCAATACGATAAAGTCGTATTGAATGCTCCTATTGTTGATAGTAAAAAATATTTGCTATAAATGTTAAAATTAACAAGAACTTTGGTAGGGATACTAATCTTATCAGCTTTTCCACAATCTTTAACATAACATCCGAAAAAAGTCTCTATTTTTGTTTTCACCAACCAATAAATCGGATTTAAACAAAACTGATGACGCTTCAAAACAATTAAATCCTTTGGAACTTTCTGAATTCACTACTCGTACTCTGATTACTCTGCTCTTAAAGGCTTAATGGAATAACTTCATTAAGTTTAATTATTTTTTTGGGTTTCAATGAACTTAGTCGGTAATTGTATTTGAGAGGCAGTAATTGTGACTCCTCTCGACCTCTCAAATTTCAAACAATGCATAAAATTTGTTAATACTAAAGTTGATACAGAGAACCTCGAATTTAATTACTTTTAGAAATTACTATTGTTTTATTGACCTATGGCTTTTTGAAAAATAGAATAACGTGAAAGTATACATCAATCGAGGTGTTCAGGCTGTCCTGGGGTCACTTTTTTGTCAGTAGAGCTCAACTTTGTCTAAATAATATTTTCAATTACAAATACTCTGCTCACCGTTTTCAATTTTTTATCTTTTTCTCACTAAGTGTTCTCATAAGTTTCCATCCCCCTCTATACTTCATTTAAAATTTTGAGAGCACTGCCATTTTTAAATATTTGATATGAACATTGCGCCGTTGGTATTTGCATAATCGCATTCCATGTAAGGAGAAGATAAGAAAGTAGAAAGAATAAAAAGACAACACACAACATAAATATATAGCTTGATGTAATTTTACTACAAATTATTCATGAAATTCATGGATGATTTTTTATCGAAAGGTTTATTTTTATTGTATTTTTTTGAAGTTTACCTAGAAATGAAACCTTTTGATGCATGTGGAAATAAATATTGTGGAAGTTAAAAATAACTATTATTATTATTATTATTATTATTATTATTATTATTATTATTATTATTATTATTATTATTATTATTATTATTATTATTATTATTATTATTATTATTATTATTATTATTATTATTATTATTATTATTATTATTATTATTATTATTATTATTATTATTATTATTATTATTATTATTATTATTAATATTATTATTATTATTATTATTATTATTATTATTATTATTTTATTATTATTATTATTATTATTATTATTATTATTATTATTATTATTATTATTATTATTATTATTATTATTATTATTATTTTATTATTATTATTTCAATGGTGATTACGTTGTATTTTTTGATTCCAATTGAGAAATTATTTGATCAACCAGAAGTTTTGAATTAGTTTTCGAAGTATAAGAATTGTGGACATGGTAGGATCTTAATCCATTCTTCGTGTTTAGATAATAAAACTGCATTCTAGAAATGGCATCAGCAGCGTTGATAGTTTCCATGTGTGAATCAAGGTCCGTCAGGGCCGATTTGAAGAAGCATGAAATGAGATCGGGTGGGGCCCTTGTTAATTTGCCAAATTCTTCCAACGTAATGTTGGAATATCTAAAACGTATTACTTAAAGATTTTTAGTGGGTTTATTAAACATTTACTTCACTTTGTCACTGGCTGGATTGTAAGCTCTGATTGCTGATACTACCGTTCTGACTTCGAACAAATTTCTAAAACTGATGCACCCAGCTTTCCAGGCATTGAAGATCAAAGCTAAATATAAAATTTATTTTATTGTTTATTAATTACCGACTTATATCGTATCAGTGTGACCAAGTTTTTGAATAATTTTATTATTTTTGGGTAAGACAATTTGGGGCATTTTCTGATATTTTAAAAATTTCTTCATTACTTTACTAATATTATATATTAATTTCAGAATGAAATGCGAAAATATTGCTAATCTAGAAAGTTTTATTGCTGCCTAATTGTTACTGTTTACCCAGTTAACCGAATTTCGTCCTTCAAGGGAGTTTCAAAACTCATTTTTATCAATAATATAGTTTAAATGTTATAACTGAGATCAGTTAGTTGCAACAATTATTTGTGCTAATTTTGTATATTAAAATCCATTTCATTTGATATCATATTATATTAAATTGTATTAACGAATTTTAATTTATTTATAATTAAAATTATTATTTTAAATGCATTTTTTCGCCTTAAAAATGTTTTCGCCTAAATAATCAAATTATATTACCTATTAGCCAGAAATGGAATGATTAAAACAATTTAATTAAATATTTTTAATAAAATTGTTTAAATTAGTTCCAACTTACTCGCCACGTATTCATTTGAGGAAATGGACAAAATCTTGTTGTCATTGAGCAGTAGGTTTATTTTGTTAAGAACAGAAAACGTATTTCCAAATCTTGAAAATAAGCTCTTCGTTAGAACAGATCCTTCGAAAATCGCTAATTAAAAATAAAAATATATAAACTGATATTTGGTTATTATAGGTCAGTGTTTCTCAAGCTTTTTTTAACCATCGCCCCTTAAGACACAATTTGATTTGCCACCGCCCCCTAAAGATTATTTAATTGTGTATTATACAAAATGTATTATATGTAAATAAATTTTAAAGGTACAGAAAAATTGCTACCGGATTAGTCCAATAGCGTTATTTAACAGAAACTTGTTACAACTTGATTGCATAAGGCGTGTGGGCTATCCTACGAAATCTATGTTAAGTATTTTAAGTTTTTACATACAGGGTAGAAATATAAACTAATTATTCGTTATTGTGTAGTAGGTAGGTTTTAATTTTAGTGAAATTTAAAATATAAAGTAAATGAAATTACAAATCTACCATCGCCCTCTTAACACACATCAACGCCCTCATTTTTTCTGGGCCCTTAAATGGCCCCCTCTAGGTCTCAAACTCACACAAGGTTGTCGCGTGTTGAGTGGATAGCTTGATTTGGACGAACGTTTGATATGGAATGACATGCGCCCCTTGCGCAACCAGCGTATGGAAAATTTATCTTTAAAAAACTAGTAGATTTATTAATATTTTTGTTTATCTCAAATAATGTAAAATTCTAACAAAAGTGCATTCAAAACAAGCTTAAAATAAGATTTGACGAGCTAAAGACCTTTGAATATCCTTGTAGTCTTTTAATAACATGAACATAATAATTATTTGTAAAATAATAATTATTAAACTGTCTTTTTTATATTATTAAAATTTTGAAAAGAATTTTAATATAATAAAAAAATTATTATTAATTATGTCCATAATGCGATATTTATTATTGATTTTATAGTATGGGTTTTTTAATAATAAAATAATTAATAAATATTAAACAATGGACAAATATCCATACCTAATAATAATAAAATCAATTATAACATTATGAAGGAATTAAAGGAAGACGAATTCCACAGAACGGATTTAAAATTCCGCTCGATTGGCAAATGATACTTCTGTTTCTAACTTGTAAATTTCATCGCTCTAGTTCAGAAAATTGAAAGATGTTTCTATGCTGATTGTTGATGAAGCTACAAGCCCATCAATTCATTGATAAAATATGATTTCTAATCCTGTCGCTTGTGAAGGAATATGGCCAGTAATAATATTATTATCGTTAAATTTGCAAATTAAACATTCCAAATATAATTTTTTTTTAATCTGTGAATATTTGAAATATTGCATAATTCAAAAATGTATTTTAATAAAATATATTATTTAAACTTTTCATAAAGAAGACATGCATTGTTAAAAAATAATACACAAAATTTCGTACATTACAAATATTATTTTGTTTCAGAAATATATGAATCACTTTATAATCGAAAACTTAGCTTTATTAAACTTACAAGTAAATCTATATTCATTATTATTATTATTATTATTATTATTATTATTATTATTATTATTATTATTTTTTATTATTATTATTATTATTATTATTATTATTATTATTATTATTATTTTACCAGAATGAGTTTTAGGTAGACGATATTTTACATTTTTTACCGAAGTCGTTGTCGGGGATATCTGATTGTCGATTTCAGGGGTGGAATATAAAAGAGTGACAGAAATATTGCGATCAGTTAGTTGTAGGGCAGCGGTCAGAGCAGGTACTGATGATCCTAAATAAAATATATAATTACATCTGATGCACAAAACCCGTTTATTAACCTATTATGAGAACGGAAGGCCTTTTCTGATTATTCAAATTCTTACTCTCGCCATTCAAACCTGTTTAGTCAGAAAAAAAATTATTAAAATAAAACAAATTCGTCTTACTTGACAGCGCTAGTGAAATAATCAAAATGATCCAATGCATATTTTATAAAATCTGTTGTTCTATTATATATATATATATATATATATATTCCATTTTATATATGCCTTTGTATGAGTGAAATCAGTGGGCGACCTTTGTCCGTGTGATCAACTCGTCATTTGAACTTTGAACTCCTTGTCTTGTTCTTTAAACGAAATAGCTATACCATTTTTAATTACTTTGATTAATGACAATGAATAATTAATTTGTGTACATTTGTATTAAACGGATATGTAATATATAGAATATTTATTTTGTTTATAGTTTGTTTATAATTGGGAAAGTATAATAATTATAATTTTATATATAAATTCTTATTCCACAGTAATATGTTGGGACTGTGCAATTCAGTGTAATTGTAAGTGCAAAAGATAAACAGAGTGAAAATCGATCTCGGTTACTAGGCGACGCATTTACAAAAATACAAACTAATTAATTGATTAATTAAAAAGTTCTCCACAACATCATTGTATTAGAAAAACAAAATCCCAAGAGGGATAGGCATTATAGTTATACAATTATTGGTTAACTGAGGATCCAGATGTTTTTCAATTCTTTGAGGCAAGTGCCTAAGTAAACTTTTAATGTATACTTCTTTCCAGAAATTGCATTTAAAGTTTTTGACAACATTTTGGAGGAATCAGATATTTATTGGTGCCTAGCTGTTTTCCATTGTGTAAATGTCTTCGTTGTTGTTTGTCTGACAGAACTTTCTCAAAAGTCCAAAATCTGTGTAACATACAATTTAAAAGGCCGGAGCTTTGAAGTACTTAAAGATTATTGAGATCGAGTTGGTCAATGGTGAAAGAGATTTTTAGATAAAAATGCTGTAGAGAATGACACAGCTTATGATTGAAATTGTTTTCTTTAATTTCTATTGAAATAAAAATCTGGTACCAGCGAAAGAATTTATTTAAATTTATACTTCCTAGTTAAAACTATTCTATACACTTTCTTTCTTTCAGTCGGTTTATTTTTTTCCATAATTTCAAAATACATTAGCTAACATTTGAGATGTAATAAGCCTAAATGTGACTCTGAGCGGTTATGTCGATTGGGTTACAGCCTTTTCAGGTAATTGAACCTGTAATATTTTCATCAAAGAATTTCTTCTTGGGATTCCCACACAGGTTATCTCTCTACATTTATCGGGTTTTGCACACTCCTTGGGTTTCCATTTTGCTCGGTTTTTTTTATTTGCTCGTGTTTTCCATTTAATTATAATTATCAAATTGATTAAAACAATCACAAAACATTGGCATTGAATTAATAAATAAAATAAAGCCCCAATCCAACATATATATTGTACTACAATATATTTCGACGGACTCTATGTCATTGTCAGGTAGATATGAACTTGACACTATATAAAATAAATTACTTTTATAATCTTAAAAATACTTTTTTTTGTCAATGGCGAAATCATTTGTGTAAACATAAATTTAATAAATAAAAGTGTAAGCAATTTTCTCAATGTTGATTTATAAAATATGAAATATTTCGATCTTCACAAGATCCTGATCCCTCATAATACAAAATTCACAGAGTCTTTCTCTTTCTGCTCCATCACTGTTTGATCTTCCTTTCCAACGAATGTTTTTAATAAATGACAAAATATAAAAATATTTTTTAAATATCTTAAAATTTAATTTGCCAATATTTAAACATGACTTAATCGAAATAATATATTTTTATAAAGATTTAAACAGTTAAAAATATTTAAAAATATTTTATTTAAACAAACTTTTTCTTTATACATTAAAAATTATTTTACCAAAAATTATAAATTCTACTTTTAAAAATCTGAGGTTCTAAAAATTTTTTTGGTAATGCATATTGTGGGTGGTAGCACATTTGGAGGTGATCCCACGTAATTATACTCTGTTGGGTTTTTATTTAGAAATTCGGTGGTTAGGTCTGACTCCTAGGTGTCCTTTTTTAATCGATTCAATTAACCCAACACAATGAGATTTATTTCCAATTTATATATTGCAACTTTATTCACAACTTTCACAAAAATCGATTCAATTCACAATACTCTACACAATTACTTTGCACGATTTCACAAAATTCATTGCGTAAAGATACATCTTCCAAATGGAGATGTCCCTGTCTTGTGCACAATTTGTTTGGTTGGTTGATTTATCTTTAAGTTTATTACCTCTTTTACTCCGCTCTCTGAAATATTCTCTTCGACCAACTGGCAATTTCGTTGATCTGCGTTTTCATTTATATTCATCTCGCAAATCAAGTCACCTGCAAACTAAATTGGTTTAGGCATTTCTGACATCTCTGTCCAAAACCAAATTAGTTATTTCTGGGCTCCCGAGGTTTCTATTTGTTTACAATAATTATTTTGGTGGCGGGTTCCTCTTTTATCCCGGGTTTCCTTCGTCAACCAATTTCGTTTTCCGTAATTAGAAAATTTGTTGTTTTTTCTCACACTGTTCGGGTTTTTGTCTGCTCGGACTTCCCATTAGCTCGGGTTTTCCTTTAGCCAATTAATTTTTAATTAATTTCTATTTTTATTAAATATTTTCTTCTGGGGAACCCTAATCGATTTAATTTTATTATATTTGGATTCGTCTCGTCATTTGGCATCCGCCCATACCAGTTTCCCCGATAAATATTTATTTTAAAATTTTAATAGATTTTCCTTGTTTAATTATTATTTCGAATATCAATGTTTTCATTGATTTTCCATTTTTACTTTTGTGCATTTTGTTAACCCCAACAACTCTTTGATTGACTATCTTTATAACTAGGGTCGATTGAAAGTCTTACTCTTATTATTTACGCTTATTATTTTTCTGCCGGTCCCAGAATGCTGACACCCATCTGAGAACCAGAATTAAGATCTAGTTTAAACATCATGTAAAACTGTTAGCCTCCATTTCACTCTCTACTTATTAAAAAATATGACATAACTCCACCGCGATTGACTAACTGATATTCCATTTGTTGTCTACCTTAATTTACAATAATCATTTCCCCTCATAGATATGTTGGGAGAACTCTCTAACACTTTATATTTACTGTTAATTTACATTATTATTGATAATTTAACTACTTATTAATGCTATTGTGTCATCTACAACCACACTTTATTCTTTATCAACCATACTCATGATAAAATTAAGTAAGAAAATTAAGAACAAAACAAACATAAATATAATTAAATATTTAATAAAAATATTAGAATGTTATTCAGAATTTTTATTCATTTTGATGGGCACAACTCTTATGTTATAATTAGCTTTATTCTTAATAACTGATTTCATTCTTCCTGCTATTACAAATTTATTTCATTATTTGTCTATATACAATAGTTTGAGTATCTTTTAGATTATAGTCTATCATGATCAATATTGAATGACATTTAGCTTTTGATATTATCGCATACATATGACTACTTTGAATGAAAAAAGCTGAAAGTTGAAAATATAAAATTTCAACTAGAAATGACAATCAAAATGAAATCCCTGGGAGGTATTCTTGTTACTGTAATGATTTTGATATTATAACAAAATAGCAACATTATGTTGCGGTATTTTCATTGTGAATATTAATTTTTATTATTAATATAATTTCTTCATTCAAATTACTTTGTCTTCTGTGATTTCTTATGAAACAACAAGCTATTGCGGCCTTAGTGAAGAATTTGAAATTTTATCCTAAAATACTCTGGATACGGATGTCTTCCAATGTGCCGAGGAATTCGAATTAAAGAGCCTATTACTAAGGGCTTTCGATTTCATTCATCAGATACTTACTCTACGACTTCATGGGGCAGGTTTAGATATAAGGGTTCATCGTTCAAATCTGCTTTGTGAAAGCTTTTTGTTTAAGTCTATATGTGGCCTAAAAAGCTTTTATATCGCGAACATGGCAACCCGCAGAATCAGTCGGCTTCTATTCCAGCTCTCTAAAACGTCTTATAGAATTGGCAAAAATATGAAAAGAAGGGATCACAATATCTTTTGTCGTGGGCAGGATACAGTGATGGTAAGCCTTTAATCGATATAACTCTAATTAGCTTGTGATGACTCAAATTCTTTTTGCTACTCATTAAACTCGGTGTTCTTAGAACGAGGTCCAGTAGAAGAGAATTTGATAGACAATGGCCAAAAGTTTTCGCTCTCAAGAATTCAGAAACTTTGCCGATATTGTGGAACGTTAGGATAAATATCGTTGCGTTTATAGACCAGAATGGAATGGAATGGCAGAAAGAAACCACAGAACCATAAAGCTAATAGTTGCAAGATCAGGCTACAACCATCTCAAGTCTATTTTTCATATATAGCATTACGTAACATTCAGGTTTAGACAGTAACATCGTCCGGTAGAAGGTGCACTTTGGAATAAAATGGAGAAGCCCGAAATTTCTTCCGCTTCACAGAGTTACGATGACCATGTTCATAGTTACTCTACCGTTGGCAGCCATGTATTCGTTAAACCACCAAACGCGAAGTGCAACATTCAATGGAAAGTTTGCACTGTTACAGGTATCAATTCTTCGACCAATGTGGAAGCTGATTGAATGATCAGACATGTAAGTCAACTGAGAACGGTTACCGATTGTCCGGAAAAAGTAGAAACTGTAAGCGGAGCCAATTCAAAACATCCTGATGTAGAGCATATGTCAAATTCAAGATCAGTAAGAGAACAAAGGCTTCAAGACACACAAATGTATTTTCTGTTTTATAGCATATGTTGGACGTACAGGAATTTTTCAGCTTACTATATTACTCATCCTGTTGATGTGGCCTTCTCTTCTACTTACTATGGATATCCTCCTGACACGCCGCACGATTTTACATAACCATTGCGTACCCATGACCGGAATCATGTTGGTACTGTACGCAATAGCCGAATGCCATTCGAGCAGGTGAGCGCTATTACTAACACTACTCCTCGAAGGACCTTCGCTTTCCCGGATTATTTGCTGCCGTTGGGAGGACTTACGCTTCTTACCTAACCGTTTACGTATAAACCCCTTGTATTTATCTGGACTACATCGAAAAAAAAAATTCGTGGAAATCATACCCATTACTATAATTGTTCATAACCCCTACTTGATCAACAACCATCCGTGATTACCATTACTCCGCCGCTCTTAACTTAAGACATTTTTGCGCTAACTCAACAAGAGAAAAGAAAAACGCAAGCAGATTGTATTCAGACATTCTAATATCGTTTTAACTACACAATAGGCGAGGATGGATGGTCCGCAAAGCGAATTCACAGAGAAGATTATGATAGGTCATGTTTGCTTCAATCTTCCTCGGCATCGATATCTGTAGGCAAGCATCTCCGCTTTGCCGGTCGATATTGTGGGAGAGTCTCGCTGCGATTATCCTCGATCCGAGTAGAGGGTCCTGCAATCTCCGTTTGAGGTTGAATATGGGGCACTTCGCCAGTGAGAACGGCGATGTCTGAGAGATCTAGTCCTAGGCGGTTGAGAGCCCGAGAGACTATGGGAGTGTCCGAGTCCTCGTCCACCAGATCGATGTGAATTTGAGGAGCTCGGGGTGGAAAGACTGCCGTCGGAGCGTACAGTACGTCCGGATTGAGCCCCGGAATCTCGAATTCCTGATATGGGGGCGGCAGATCATCGATCCGGCAAGGACCTTCAATGGGCTCTGTTTCCCGGAGGGGCTCCACTTCCCGGTGGCGCCGGTCGCGGCGTCGCCGGTTCCGATTTGGTCGTCGGCGGGCCGTATTTGCATTAGGCTCCACTGCGATTTCTGTCGGTGGAGCGACAGGAGCGGAAGAAGTCGGTGGGAGCTCGGAGACAGGGAGATGATGGGCCGGAATTATGTTCATTTGGCTGGCTCGAACACTTTCGGGGAAGTGAGTCCGAAGCTCTACGTCCGTGAAGGCCCGACGGAGGGCTGTTGCTTGTTCTTGGATAAGCAGCCGTTGGCTGCGGGACTCTGCTATTAGCCCATCCCGAGCCTGAGTTATTCTGGCGATTTTCTGCCGGAGTTCTCTCACTGTTTCTGGTGGGGCCCAGGTGCCGTTCACCCGCTCGTATTTGACCCGGAGCTCATCATGTTCCCGCTTTAACTCCTCATATTTGTGTCTCACTGCCACCACCTATGGAGACAGTCGGGGAATTCGCGTGAGTTCGCTTGTCGTAGAACTAGTACTCGTATTCATACCTAAAGAATGGAAAAAGGAGCTCATGGAATGAGAAATTATCGAAGGAAAAAGGGAAGGATGGATTAACAGATAAGTGGCAGATGGACTTCATGAGTGCTTATTCGGTTAGTTGGTTTCTCCTATTTTTATTATCTCCAGTTGTGATTTATGAGGATCTCGGACGCTTTATTATTAATTCATAAGTAAAAAGATTTCACAGTTTATCGGGTTCGAGATTATGATTTTTGCGCGAAATATTCGGGTTAACGTTGATCAAGTAGTTTGGTAATCCTGACAAATTATCGTCATTATAAGTTCTATTACCCTTAATTATTACGCCGGTTTTGGCAGGACCAGAATTTATCTCATCCCGTTGTGGGGTCGTATGAACTTAACATTAACCTTGCGAATAACTTCTGTGGATGTTAGAATTACTATAATTTAAGGCATATACATTTCCCCCAATATTCTAATCTGAAATGATTGATGGCTTGATCTACATCATTTAATAACGCCAATTTATTAGGATTTACAGAATTTACTAGATTAACATTATTAAGTTAAGCCGGTTGACCTGGAAGTTGTTAAATTAATATACATAATTAAATAATAAACGGAATTCATTAATTAAATATTGAACGAAAATAACCAAATGAATTGTACCTAATTATTAATGAGGGTTACTTTAAACTGATTGTTAATGTCTCGGCTCGTCGAGATGGTTGATAGATTTCACAATATTAGAAGTCATCTATTGGTATCGATCGATCGATGTGTAATGATTTAATAAATTTATACGTGGTGTTTGCGTAGATCAGCAACCCTGCACGTAGGCGAGTTAATCTTATCGATTTGCACGGCAGTCAGAGCAAATGTCATTCCAGAATCTAATGCGTCTACTAGAGCAAGTTTACTTTGTGTAGCATGGAAATTCGGGCTCCTCTCACGAAACGAGTGGTCGATACTGACTCTAGTAAGCGGTGGGTAGTCTCGCTCGAGGGAAATCATGTTTAAAGAAATGTGGTAAGTTGTTATATAATGATTTGTTATGCTTATGAATCGTAATACTATCAGTTGAAGAAGTTGCCAGAGATCTTACCATGTGCAATGATCGAGTCATCCCGACTCTGGACCTAAGTCGTCCCTAGGAGTAGTGTGTTCCCTTATCTGTTTATGCCAAAATTGTGGAATTTATGCCGTCCAAACAGTTTCTATCGGTACTGACAATCCTTCAAATCGTGAGTTTTATGAGTTTATTCCTTTGGAAAAAATACGAAACTTTTAATACATTGATCATACGGTTTTATTTCGCCTTCACTACATAGTTTATTCAACCTGGTCATGACTACACTTATCCCTGCTACCCGTTCTCTGTCTATCAATCAGTTCGAGATTTGAATAAAATAGATCTGTTTCTTAGATCACCTAGTGATCGTACCTAATCTCCCCCTAACTGAAATGTCGTTCTTCCCTTGATTTTAATCCTACCCGCTCCGGCCACTTTTCAGCAGCCGCCTCGGGTTGTACAACGGCGCCCTGTGTAGCGGTCCTGTGCGTATTGCCAGACCCGACTGCGGACTGCCGAGGTGTACACGAGGCATGACCCGCGAGCTCAACTAGGGGTTTTCACCCACCAGCCGGCACGAGATCCGTCCCATGGACATTCTATTGATATACTTTTAATATATATGATTTTGAAGGACTTGAAACTATAATTATGTATATGGCATTATAGAATTAAATATTAAAATGAGACATTACAGGCATCATAAAGGTTTAATTATAAATAAATTTACATTAATATAACATAAAGCATTGAAAATCAACAAAAATTCCTTACGTTTGGTTCAAATCGATAATAGTTGTCAAATTGAAAATTCAGTTAAAAGCATAAGATTAATTTTAATGAATTTCATCACTGTATATATACTATTTTCATGCGTGTGTGTGGCCAATGGGCGATTTTTCGCCATTTTTAGGGCTTTTCAATTATTTTATTACTTTAAAATTATTTTTATTATTTTTTGTATATTTTTCTTTATTTTTTGATATACAATTTATATTATATTTGAATTTTACTTTTATTACTATTTTCTTGTAATATTATTTTTAGCCCTTTTTATTTGTTTTCTGGGCGCCCCTTCTGCCTGTGTTTTTTCCAAACCTTATTTTGCAAGGTTTTGGCAGTTTATTCTATTTTTCGTATGTTTCTTTTTGCATCTGCAGGTTTTTTCCGGATTTTAATTAATTATTTGTTTTATTTAATTTTTGTTATATTTTTAATTTGTTTTAATTAATATGTTTTATTTTATTTTTGGTCTCTTCTTGTGGTGCATGTTTATGTACAATGATTCGTTCCATTAACTCTATTCTTTGTCTTTAATTTTAATTTTTATTTTTTGTTTAAATTGTGGCTCTGAGCCCAACACATAGATATAATACTTATACTTAGATATCAATATTCATCTTTTTGATGCTATGCATTGTTACTTAGTTATTAATTTATGTTTTACCATATTTTCATTGAGGTCAATCTTAGACAAACTATAAACATTATTTATTATAATAAAAATTTTGATACTATTGATTGAAAATGTATAAAATCTTTCATCATTTTGTAATGAATGTTAATAGGATCAAATGAATAGATGCGTCTTTTAATGCCTAATTTATGCTTATAATGCCATGGGCTCGTGCCTTTACAAGCCTATAAGAATAATAGAAAGTAGTATAGATTCGTCTGAGAATTCAAACCAAGGTCCTGTGAATGAAATGATATTCAAAGTACCTCTGGATAGAGAAGAAGTCATTCCTGATGAATCCAATTCAACCTCGTCGTCCGTATCTCAAAATCTTGAAGAAAGCATCGAAGACTATGGCGTGGATCGCCAAAGAACAATAGATAATTTCATAATGACCAAATATCAAATTGGAATGAAAATTGAAGCCGGTTATTACTATTATACGTTTTTGGGTACCGGAAACGACAATGTCAATGCAGGATTTCATCGAGATCCATGGAATACCTATTTATGAAATCGGGGATCCCGATTTATTCCTTGAATATTGCCGGAAATATCGATGGTACAATAGTGGAGAAAAGTTTCGATCAATGTGGGAGAGCGTAAGATCACACAAGAATCGAATAACAAATGCTACGATATGTAAGTTCAACATAAAGGTTGACATATCCGACTGTTTCTATTCAAGAAGCGGAAATTATAGCCGGGCATATAGGTTTATAAGTCGAGATAAACAGTCTTTATTAAGAGCTTTTTCGTGGTTCTGCAATTCATTAAAGCCATCTATAGCGATTTCTATAAAACAACATCATAACAGATATTTCGATAAAGACATATATAAAGAAAAGGAAAGAATTGCCGCAGAGTATTTCCCTCAACGGACAGATGCTTGTGGAGATGTAATTAATCCTTTTAAATATGGGAAAATTAACTTCAACCTCCAGAGGAGTAGTGCGAGTTCTTACAATAACGGCCGTGGGACTCGGCTCGTACAATTGGTTGCGATTCAAAACAACAATAACAGTTTAAACAATGAAAAACTAAGAAATTATTATCGGTTTAAAGGTTCATTAAATCCGACAAAAGGTTCACATTCAAAGGATTTTTCCCTCCTTATTTCTCTACTATTCAAATTACCGTTCTCTAAACGAAGGAAACTCTTCCGTCGAAAAAGGACGAAGGTACCCCCTAGTCGGAATAAATCGAAAAAACTGAGAAAATATTGTTCCGTCAACCGGAAACTGGAGAGGAGAATATTTTTCGGAAATATTTCTCGTTGCGCAATTTTGAGATTTAGATTCATTATTAAAAATTTCATTTTGAGAGATCCTTTGGTCGTCGATCTTATTTATCCAAATGTTTCGAATTCGATTCCCATTGAAAATAAAATTAACAAATTTATTTCTTAATGACTGTTCGCTTGGACACGACAAAAAAGAATCCCGGGACCCCATCAACAATGAGAATAATAATCTATCTATGCTTCGCTATAGATAATTATTTCTGGACTGCGAAAGTCATTGAAAAAGTTTTCAGTGTTCAATTATGCGTTGGAGGAAGAAAATATTATCTTGCGATAATTTTTCTATTATTCATTAATAAAACTTTAAATCTTGTCATTTGAATTCTTTAAAATGTAACGGGGTAAATATCGAAACTGACGGTAAAGGGGGGGCACAAAACTCCCAGTGCTATCACGTTTGAATATAATGAAATAGTTAAATTATGTAGAATCTTTCCTAGATGATTTCGAACTGAATTACACTAGCTATCCCCTCTGGACGTCCCTCGCCGGTACGCATGCCGCAAAACGCCTGTTATTTTTTATATTAGGGGGGATTAAGGGACCAGAAACATTTGGATGGATGGACTTATTTGGACAGGTTTCTAAATTATAACATTGTTAGGTCCATATGTGAGCAGTATGCCTAACACAGTTAATCTGATAGTGTAATAGTAACTAAGGAAATTTGTTTTGATTAATAATTTGGTGTTATTTTTATTCTTTTAATATATAAAGCATGTATTGTAATTTATATTTTAATAAATCTTTTTTTTAAAAACTCATAGATAATATGACGAAAAATCAATTGGCATCAAAGAAAGATATCGATTATATACAACCGTTCTCAGAAATTTCAAAGTGATAAAAGCCGGATGTTGGTTTCCGCAAGTTGTGACGAGTGCTTAACGTTCCAAAACTTTCTAACCCTTTCAAATTTTAAATAACAATAAGATAAAGTAGTTTCCCCGGAAATCTGTTGTCTTTTTAATAAATTTTTGTTTCGAAACTGTTACAAAGCAATAAAATAATAACATAATAAAATGTTAATGCGTTTATGTTTCTAATATTCGATAAGACGGAAGCTTCACAAGATTCGTCTTCTTTAATTTCATTTCAATAACTCTAATTAAGCGGTTCACAACCTTGTTTGGATATTAAATATTCGTCGATGAATAGGTCTCTCGATCCGACTCCTCGTGTTCAATAATCAATAAGACAAAAATCCCAACAAGGAAATCTTTATTGACAAATATTTACCACGATACACAATATTTTGTTAATCGTACATACCCTAAGGGTATTACGATGTAAGTTCAACTGCAATCTGATTAACTTTATCGATTTATTGCTATTCACTCGTTTTCTTCGATTCCTTATTTTCACGCTCCGACCAACTGGCAACTTATTTGGTTGTCAGTTGCTTTTATAGTTTTTGGATTCCCATTAATCTGGATTACTACTAAAAAACAATTTTCCATTTCGGTCAATTTATTGCCCGTTTGACTAATGCTGGGAAACACATTAAGCTGACGTTCAGCTCGGCGGCCCTTGATTAATTGGTTCGTCGGTAAATAATTTAATTAATTAATTAATTTGTTTTTGGGCTCCCAACCCTTCAATATACCTTATCTCAGTCTAATAATATTTTATTCGTCTTCACAATCAAATTTGCCACCGGTTAGCACTTTTTCCCCCCGAAAAATATTGATTTTTACTTTTTTCAATATTTTAATTAATTTTAATTCATGTTTGTTATAACCCCAACAACCTGTAGCTCGCGACTTCAACGGGGGTCGTGTAACAATTTGTCAGGGATCGCCTGAGACTTTCTGACAATAATTTGTTTAGGATAGTCAGTTGTTTCTTATTATCATTTTATATTAACGCGATACTCCTGTTCTGACTTTATAGTATAAAATATAAATGAAATCAGATATTTAGAAGTGAGAAACATAATAGTTAGCAGTGACTGAGGAGCAACCCTATTAATTTTATTGTTTGGGTCACCACAACTTGGAAAATGTTTTCAAAGGGTCACAGTACCAGAAAGATTGGGAACCACTGCTCTAATTGATTTTCAATCTTTATACAAACTTGGTTTTTTTCACGTAATTTGGACATATATCCAACTTATCAAATTCAATTTTATCGATTGTGTAGGTTTCAAAAAAAACTCTAAAATATCTGTTTATTGTTAATTTTTAAACTAACTTATTACAATTCGGTATTAGTTTCTCACTCATTGATGTTCTTTTTCAAATAAATCGAACAACCAAAAACAATAAAATTTATTCAAAATTACCACAATTGTTTACAATAACTTTAAATCTACAACTTTTAACAACAATATCAATTTGTATTATTAAAAAAAATGAGTCACTCAAATACTTTGTCTTCTACCATTTCTCATGGAACAACACTACACCATGACTAATTCGTGTGTTGTATAACTTTCTAAGAATAATGATTAGTTTGGGAAATATTCTTCTCAAATTTTCCCAAAACTTTAGACAATTATTGGAATATTTGGCTTCTGGATTTCACTATCTTTAATAAGTTTATATTATTAATTTTGTTAAATAAATGTATGCGAGGCTTATTGACTTTTAAATCATTTAACTTCTTAGTTTTAAAAAAAAATTTAATTGAGGTTTATAATAGCCAAATTGAAGATTTTGTGCAAGAAATTACAAGAAGAGATTTTTTTTCCAATCCAAAAATATCTAATTGACTAAAAATCTGTAATCTCTTTTTGTTAAGGTGTTCTTTAAGTCAATTATCTTCATAGTGTATGATATTGGGCGGGTTAGGATGTTCATATCAATGAAATGAAAAACTATATACAGTACCTTTAATACAAGGATGGGCAAACTTTTGGGACCTGGTAATAAAATTTTTGAGGGCCGGGTTAAAAATTTTTGACATTTTCATAAGCGTCAAACATCATTAAACCGAAGCAAAGAAATAAAATGATCATATAAAAATTTAAAAGAAAAAAGGATCCAAATTTGTTTGGCTATCTGTTGGGGTTTTGGGGTCGGTCAAAACGCGTGTGCGGGCCGGATCCGGCCAGCAGGCAGTGGTTTTCCAGCCTCTGACCTAATATAAATACAAATATTGTTGGGATAAAAATATTTTTGTACTTAGACGATTTCGATGGGATATTTAGTACTATATGCAATGGATCACGTACAGCGATGATCCGAATGATGAGAAACTAATGCATTTGGAAAAAAATATTGTAATCAAATTTTTAAATTAAATTTTATTTAGGGTCAAAATAGAAAATAAAATTAAACTAATTATGAAAAAAAAAATAATTTTTTAGCATTCTTAAAGTAAATATTATAACTGAGTGAAATTTCTTTGGATATGCAATGGAATAACTTGGCCATCAACAGTATCTTGGGTCTTTTTATTAAATAATAAAACTCAGAACTTTAATATGAATAGTTATAATCTCATCAAAAGGCATAATTTATACTAAAGTTTATTAAAATCAAAAACGTGTCTAAACTTTATTTTTTCTTAATTCTGAAATAAACAAAAGTTTTATTATTCATTATAAGACCTCACTCTCATTCTCTTCATTTTCTTTGTACTTCTTCAGACATTCGATTCTTTTGATTGAGTGTGGAAATTGTAATTCAACTTGTCTTGGCGATAAATATTTAAAAATTTTGTAAGTTCCTTCATATTGAATTCCTTCCTTCTTTCGTCTATGCGGTTCCAAGCGTACTAATACTTTCTCTCCTACCATGAAAACTCGAGTACCCGGGTTGTCTAATTATCTATTTTGCATAGTTGTAGCTGCTTTTTCTAGATTAGTTTTCGTTTTATTCACAATTTCTTCTCTGCATTTTTCTATATGTCCTACTCCCGAATATAAATTAATTTTCAGGCCATATACAATTTCAAAAAGTGAGAATTTTGCCGAGTTTTATAATGTAGTATTCAAACTCAATACAATCTTTGGTAATAATCTACACTAATTATTCTTTGTTTTAATCTTTGTCAATGTTGCCAAATGTCCGGAACTGTTCTTATGATTCGCTCTGCTAAACCATCCAATTGATATTGGTACGGTGAACTAAATTCTTGTTTTATACTAAATTTATCCATCCAATCACGAAACACGAAATTCTTCCTCTATTCGTAAGAATGCTTTCAGGTCTACCAAAACGATATATCCAATTATTCAAATGACATTGAAAATAGATGCTTCATCCTGTGTACTTGCTTCGGAAAACTGGCCAGTTTACTAAAACGAACTATTATCACTATCATGTATTTCTAACTTTCTTTTGTCTCCATATATGCAATATCCACTACTATCTGTTCTAAAAATCTTTCTCCTGTTCTTAGCAATAAAATTTCTTTTGTTCATCCTTGATCAATCTTTCTACTAGCACAACTTTTGCATTTATTAATACACTCTGGAATAATCTGATTCATGGAAGGCCAAAAGAAATAGTCTTTTAAATAAAATATGGTTTTCTTGATACCAAGGTGGCATAGTTCAAAAAAAAAATTTACTAAAGATTTTACGTACTAGTCGGGTACAGCCACTGCAAGTTTTTCGTCTGTATTAATCTTCAATACGTCATCTTGTATCTGTAATATCTTCAAATACTTGAAAATACTGCTGTTGATTGTCTCATAAAATATATGAACCATGAGCTATCATTCCTTCAGTGCCGTCTTCCTTAATCTGAGATAAAACTGTACCTATGGCTCCAAAACTAGCATCCGTATCAATAATAAATAGTCTATATGACTTTGGATATTCTAATATTGGTGCTTCACATATGATTTTTTTTAAATTGTTAAACTTTTCCTACATTCTTCAGTTCAAACAAACAGTCATTACCTGTCGTTGCGGCGTCCAAAGGTACTGCTATCATTGAATAATTCTTGATAAATCGTCGATAATGATTTGTTAAACCTAGGAATGATCTCAATTCTGTAGTACTCTTTGGCTCAGTTACATTTTTAATTTCTGAAATCTTTCTATAATTTGTTTGAATTCCTTTTTCACTCACTGTATGACCAAAAAAATTTAACACGCTTTTATTGAACGCACATTTCTCTAGATTGACTTTCAACCCTAAATCACTAATGCATGTGAATACTTCATATAGGAGTTTATCATGAGTTTCCTGATTTTCAGCATATATTAAAATGTCATCAAGGTATACAAGCACTCATTTGAAAACTAATCCTTTCAATA
The DNA here is from genome assembly GCA_022537955.1 of Schmidtea mediterranea. Lineage (NCBI taxonomy): Eukaryota > Metazoa > Platyhelminthes > Tricladida > Dugesiidae > Schmidtea > Schmidtea mediterranea. Next base: position 60,659,218 of record CM039679.1, on the reverse strand, counting down.
TCTGATGCATCAGTTTTTGAAAAATGGAAGGAGCTGTTGACAAACAAAATGATAACCTATTGAAATAGAATTGCCCTTCTTTTATACTAAATGCCGTCTTGATTTAAGAATTTTCATTTAACTCTACTTGATAATAGGCCTGTCCTAAGTCAATGGAAGAAATTGTCTTTGACTTACCTAAACAATCAAATAATATTTGCATGTCTGGCATAGGAAATGAAAACTTTTTGTAACTGAATTTAATAACCTGAAAATCTAGACACATTTTTAAAAATCCATATGGTTTTCCAACTATCATTAATGGTGTGTTCCAGGAACTTTGACATTTCCTCACAAATCCAGCGTCTAATAAATTCTGTACCAACTATTCAACTTTGCTTTCTAAATGCATGGGTTGTCTTCAGGGGTTTTGTAAAATTGAAGTACCTGAAGTCTTTATTTCATGTGTTATTACTTTTGTATGACCTAAGTCAAATCTAAATGCCATAAAAATGTTGCTAAACTTATATATTAAAGTACCCATCTTCGAAATGTCATTAAAATTCAAAATCAATTGGGCCTTGCAATCATGGGATTCTCGCCCGTAGTACAATTTACATTTTTGTCTATGATTTGAAATTTTTGTGAAATTCTAAGTATTTATTACTTTACATAGCCAAGTATTTTTATCGACATATTTGTGTTTACATGTGTTGGTAAAGGTCTACAGGGTGTACTAAAGATATAAAAACAAATTTTGCATGAATAAAAATGGAATTGTTTTAAATACAATAGAAAAGAGAAAAATTCAATCTTAAAATTTTAAAATGCATTATAAAAAAATACTATCTCGATTGTGAGTAAATTCGAATATGTTTGCTTGGTTTTTTAATTTTTTATTATAATTATTTTATTGTAAATTTTTAATTTTTGTCCATATTACCCCAATAATTTCATTTTTACCCCATTTGGTGTAATCTACCTATACTTGTCCCGGTATGATTTCAAGAGTGGACTGCATGTTACTGCTGTCAATGCACGAGTTTTCCTCTCAGTTATGATTACTGAAACAGAATAATTTTGGTTGAATTTAATTGGTCAGTATTTTATTAATAAAATGGTTAGTATTTTAATTAAGTGGTCATTATATTAAATAAATGATCAGTTTTTATAAATAATTGGACAGTATTTTAATGACTTTTGATCATTTATTAATTGAACTTTTATTTAATAATTAAAGAAAAGCCACTTAAAATTTCGGCATTTTTTTCCTTGACATGAGTATGTTACTAATTATCTAATCAAGGCTTAGTGACATTTTAAAAAATTTATTTTATTAAACGAATTTAATATAAATACACCATTAATTAACCAATCAAAAATCTAAATCGGTTATGGCTTCAAATATTCCAAATTACGTTTCGGATTCAGAAGATGATATGGAGAATGTAACAATTTATACAACACAAAGAAGAAAAGAACAAGAAATTGGACTTTGGAAAACTCGTACCCAAACCGAAAAGCTGTAATGGATTTTATAAACAACGAAATTACGTAGAGTTTCCATTACAAAAACTAAACGCAAAATGGTAAGAAAATTTACTTTGGATGCAACAAAGCAAAACGATGGTAATGAAGATGATAAAGAAGTAGAGGAAAATGATGATAAAAGGTTCAACTTTTTTTTTATTACAAAGACTTTTAAAAATGGCAATAAAGTCAAATATGACTCATGTTGATACCACCTACAAATCACCTTAAGAAGGCTTGCTCGTTTTATTGAGAGGCACAACCGATTTTGATTTCCATTTTCACCCTTTTGGTTTGAATGTGTACTCAAATGAAAAAGCCGAAGATTTCAAGTTCGTCATCAAGCGTTGGTTGAGTCACTAGAAAAATTGGATGAAAAACTTCAAATGGATACTTTAATTGCAGATGCTTCTAATACAATTCGTAATGGCTTTACGCAAGTGCTTGGAGAGGTTATCCAATTAACAATGTATTGGGCTTATGTGCGTCTAAACGGGATTAAAAAGTTGCATCTAGTTGATGAAGAGTTTCGAGATGGTGTAATGGACGATAAAGACACATCTCAATTACATTCAAATAAAGCTGTTTCCCTTTTTGTAAAAAATGGCGTACCAAGAAATATAACGAATTTATCGCCTAAATGAAAGAAATGTGGTTACGCACCATCACAAAACAATGCTTTAGAATCGTTCAATTTAGTAACAAAAGGAAGAAAGATTTAATGAAGGTTAAATGTAAAGATGGTTACCATTGGACTAAAAGAAATAAAATAGTTATGTCGAAAATACTCGAGAATTCCGTAGAGTATTATTGTTCAGCAGGTCAAGAAACAAAAATAACCGAAGAACAAATACAAGCTGTGAAAGAAATGCTGTGGAGCACATTTGACCAATTTTAGAAGAGATCCTTCAATGTTTGGATTGTAAATGTTACACATGATAGTAATATGAACGAGAAATGGAAATAAGGCAAATACATGTGTCCTGCCTTCATAAAATATTCATGTGCAAGCATGTAATTGGCTTATCAATTAGTCTTAAATATGCCTAACCACTTACTTACGCAAAAATAAGTCATATGCGAAAAAGCAAAGTTGATTTTTTCTGACTTGGAGACACAAAAAACACTGCAAAAACTTTTTTGGCAAGCACTAGGTGGCTCACGAGATTCAAATCTCAAACCAATATCCGCAGCACTAAATTAAGTGTCGAAGCATCGAGCGCTGATGTAGCAGCAGCAGCAGCTTACCCTCAAACGTTTCATGGAATTGTTGAAGAAGGCATATCTCATCTTCAATTTTGATGAAACAGGCCTCTGTTGGAAGAAGTTGCCATATAAAACGTTAATTTGGCGAGAAGAATGTAGTTCTCCTGAATTTAAAGCGGCCAAGTATAGACTGACTGTTCTCTTGAAATCAAATGTTTCTAGTTCCTTAAAATTAAAGTCAATGGTAGTGTACCTTTCTCAGAATCCACGGGATTTTAAAGGTCTTGACAAAAGCTCATTACCAGTTTTTGGTGGTGGAATAAAAATGATTGGGTCACTCAGTAGGTTTTCACAGACTGGTATATAAATTATTTTTGCACTAATGTGCTTAAATGTGTGATCGAAATAACCTTCCAAAGAAAACAATCCTCCTATTATACAATGCCCTGGGACATACGCAAAATCGTGATATTTTAGACGTCAAGGTAATTTCTACCTTTAAAGCGTATTATTTGGGTATTACAATAAAAGCAATGATTAATACAATATATATTAATTATAATTAAACCGTTAAAAATTATTTGCGGTCAAACAACAATTTTAAAGGATTCAAAAATCTGAAGTCTGGGACGAAGTGACAACCAATTGTTTAAACAGCTTTTGGCGTAAACCTCTGCCTGGATTTATCCTAAGTGCAAGTTAGAAGAGGTAGATAACATTTACATAAACGAAGACATTATCAGGCTTACACGCGAATGTAGATACGAAGACGTTACACCAAAGATGTGACCGAACTGTTATACGTGATGACCAACCACTCTCAAATCAACAATTAGAAGAGTTAATTGAGTTATTAGATCACCCTCAATCAGAACATTCCGAAGAGGAAGAAGAGAAGAAAGAAAATGATAGGAAAACCCTAAAAACGGCCTATCTAACTCGTATCTTTTCTTCTATAGAAATGTTAACATGAGCTCTTTGAAATTATTTAACGCTGGTGTCTTTCAGAACGGAACCTCGGTGTAAAACTACGTTTATCTGTATTTGCACTTTTTTCAATTAATAAAGAAGTTAATAAAACACTAACAGTTTTCTGGTTTTTATTGACAAAAAATAATTAAAATACTGATTATCTAATTATTCATTTTAAATATTTACGTTGTTGTTGATTCATGCTCTACAGGAATCAACCTAAAATATCATGAGATTATAATTCCTTTTCAAAGAAGTCAAACTTCATAGTGAGCCTAGATTGGTTCCGTCCAAATATGGCGTCACGCACCGATGGGGAGGAGAGTCACACATTTGTGATGATGTGTTACAAGGGGTTATTTAAAAACGGTGACGTCACATCTTAAATTTTGTATTTTTTTTAACATAATTTTATACTAATTTCAGCTATCCATGGCGTCCTTTTAATACATGTTTTCTCAAACGATATAAGAGTGCAGCATTACACTAAATACATACTAAAATATCAACAAAGTAATTTGAAACATGTTCATTTTTAAAAATGAAATGTGGCTTTTTAGGGGGCAAAAGATTTGTGACGTCATGTGACGATGGGGTATAAACCGCGTGACGTCATTTACGAATGGGCCATAGCTAATCATTACAGTGTAGCTAAATAAATAAATACATGTTTTTTAGGGAGAGACCAAAATCCGATTGAAATCAACGTAAAATATCCTGAGACCGAAATTGATGTAGGAAAATAAAATAAATTTATAACTGTGTTTCCATCAGAATTTTATTTTTACGCTTTTCAATTGAAAATTATTTATTAGCTTCTTTATCGAGAAAAGTTCTTACGCTTCTTAATGAATATAAATTTAAAATAAAAATAAATAAATTCATAAAATGAAATAATTAAATAAATAAAAATTCATTTTAGAAAAATTTCAAGTCCCCTTAAGAAAAAAATTTTATAATTATATTCCACTCTACAAATAGTTTGAGCTTCTGCTCGATTTTGCTCGACTATCGACTCCGGGCAGAAATCGGTTCGTTCAAATAGGACTAATCATTGGAACTGGAAAGGTCTCATCCTCATGAATTTCAAACAAAACGCCAATGCAATGATGTTACTATGGTTATTAGAATAATAAATATTATTTATCAAATTAACAAAATACAAAATTTAGTATATATTTTGCTTACATCTCTACATTTCAACAAAAATAGACCGAAAAATCAATATTTACTCCGAGAAAATGTTTTCATCTTGCTTTAACAGAATAAATAATCAACTGAAACGCGCAATATTCAATATGTGCAATCACGAGTGAAAATAAATCATTTGAAAGCAATCGAGTTTAGGCGCATCATACTTGAGATTCGATAAGTTTGAAAGGTCAATTCGAAAATGTTTTAGATCTCGTGATTGGCTGATGATTTTGATTGGTTCTTTGAGTCTGAAATATTCATTATTTCCTATTAATGTTAGTATGTGAGCATGAGAGCATATTTTCAGGCAAAACTCTATTAAACATGCATTATACATCAGCAGATGGAATCAGGAAATTAAAGGAAATTCTCGACAATAAAATAAATCAAAAATTAATCTATTAAAATTCGATACTGTCACTACTTGTTGTTTATGGCTACTAAAAATTGTATTCAACTCTTAAAACCTATTGAGAATTTACTTAAACAGAATTTGAGATCAGTCACAACATAAAAGCTATCAAAATAGTTTAAAATATGTTTCAAGAGATTAAATGAGACCGAGAAATATTTCAACATAAATTTAATTTTTTATGAAATCTCGCAATTTCCTCAACTAGAAAAGCAAAAAATAGAAATAACAATAATTTTACTACAACCAAAAACATTGTACTTTTGAAATTTTAGTTGAACTTTTCAAAACACATACATGTTTTGTCGGATTTTGTCGGGTAGGATGCACAAAATAAAGTATAACCATTTGAGAAAGCTGAACGAGTCATACTAAACTAAGAGTAATTGAAAATTTATCTGAAATCAAAATTCCAATTCTATGCCATTCTAAAGATAATGGCAGTCTTTCGATGTCGGTATTGAAAAGGTAGAACGCCCGCTCATTCAACATATTCAAGTGTGTACCCAATAAGAAAAATTAATAATTTAATAAACTAAAAACGCAAATTCATTGAAATACAAATATTAAAAAATATTAATTGGACATATGCAGGACGGAATAAAATTGAATTCGAGCAGACACTTTGCTTGCATATATATTTGTGACTATGAATCAGTAATTATATCAATGTTATGTCGATATTCATTACTGATATTTTGGTAAGAATGTCATATAAGGGACTTTTAGTCTATAAAAGAGAGCGACTTTTGCAAGTATGAAAGAATTTTATAGATAGGTGTGAATTTTACTAAAAAATATGAATTTTGGAAATATGACGGATTTTTGGAAGTATAAAGTTTCATCTTCAAATTTATTTGGATGAATTTTGTTTCAGATACAACTCTGACAAGGATGAAAAGGCGAAATTGTTTATTACTGTCTTGAAAAATCTTGAATAGTGTTTAACTTGTTTAAATAAAGAAAATTTTCATATTTTTTGTAAAATTAACACCTATTTATAAATGTCATTCATATTTACAAAAGTCTCTTATAGACTAAAAGTCGCTCAAAAGTTCCTTATATGAAACTCTTACCGATATTTTATTATTGATTGATAGTCAGAAAATTTTTTATGTCATTGGAAAATGAAAATAAAAATAAATCAGAGGTGAAATTCAAAAGCCATCTGCATTTCCGAAAATGGATTGTCGAGAAATAAATACTTCAGTTGAAATTGAATTGCACGGTGTTATGGAGTCATTGATATAGGAAAACAAATGAATTAATATTTGAAAGATGTGAAAAACTTGAAGAAATACAGCGGAGGTTTGTCTGGCCAATTACAAGTTCAAATTATTTCTTTTAAATCATATTTAAAATGTGAAATTTTAGAGATGCAAACTATAAGGAATGTAGCAGAATTGTTTATTTTTAACGCATTCCTGGACATAGTTTTAACCATAAATTACGCAGGAATAAAATAGTGTTTCTATATGGACACATGTATAATTATTATATTATATATATATATATATATATATATATTGTAATGCATTAGCTGTCGGGAGTTCCCGTCTTGTCCTAATAGCTGATTTGTTAAATGTTGGTAAATGCCGTCTTGTACGGGAATGCGTTAACAAGCGCGAACTACGACCTTTCCAGAAATTTGCACTTTATTTATTTTTTCTAGTAATTGTAGCAAGTGCAGAACGCTCGTTTATAAAACTTTAAATTATCAAATTTTGCTTATGTAGCACAACGGGACAGGACCTGCTTGACGGAGTGAGCATTCTATCAGCAGAAAATAAAATTGCCGATCGAAAAAGACATAAAACAAATCGCATTATGAAAGTTTTCGTGGAACAAAGAGCTTAGAAACATATAATAAATCAAGGTAAGTCCTACAAATCATTCGATTGTTGATGTACTAAAAGTTTAAAAAAATAGATATTAAATTTCAAAGTCTACCACGACTTGCAACATGATTATATTATACTTCAAATAAAATCCAGTTTGACAGTCAAGAAAAGGCCTAACTAGTATTTTTGCCCTGTATAATATAATTATTTATATATAATATTTTATTTATTTTCATTATGATAAAAATCAAAAATTTAATTTTTGATCTTGTCAAAATGAAATTTATAATACAAATAAAGTAAATGGATAGGGAATTTTGAAAAGAAAAAAATTTGATGCTTTCACCTCTCAGAAAAACGCCCAGCAATAGTCATTCATTTATAAGGCTGGAACTAAATGCTACAAAGAATTTCAACATACTAATACTATTTTTAAAAAGATTCATGCAAAATGATGTTATACTTATTCTCTTTGAGAACGATATAAAGGAGTTATAGGGTGAATTCTATCCTCCGTCATGTCTGACTGTGACCGAAAATAATGTTGAGGATTTGTTCTTGATACTGCATTGAGATATACCTATAAATCGTGTCGTTAGATTACGACAGGTTAGAATAATGAAAAATCTTAAAATAAATACATCTTATTCGGTATAATTAATTTATTATTATTTGTGCTTATTACATTTTAATAATATTATATTAAATTTATAAATTGGAAATTGGAAATACACTGAAATACCCTCAATGTTACGCATATAGGAATCAACAATTCTAAATGAATGTCTAAATTGGTGATGTAATAAATAATTAGAAAATTTAAAATTACAAAACCATCAATTTAATCAAAACTTGGTAGTATGCAATCATCCATTTAAACAAAATAAAAATTTCTTTAAAATAATGTTACATAATGGCGATGCAATTAACGATTTAAACAAAATCTTAGTTGAAAAAAATACCCAGGGTTCATGAAAATCAATATGTAATGGAGTGCACACATCAGGCTACAGGCAGATGATTACGAAATCGATTATTGTGTAACTTTCAAGTTTTGTTTAAATCAATTGTTTCAATATTATATAATATTATATTAAATGTTTATTTTGTTTTAATGCATGATTATGTAACATCACATTTAATCCAATACCTTTTAATATCTTCATCTCAATAAAAAAATTGTAATATATAAAATTTTGCAGAATCAGAAATAAATGATAATCAGAAGGCAACAAGTCGAGTGAATATGATGAGTGGCTTAGAATTTTACTTAAAGAATTTTGGTAAATTAATTTTTTCAATCTCAAATCATGGTGAAACCCAAATTGTCGCTTGTGATTAGAAATGGTTTTGTTATTAAACTTTTCCGCTTTCTCGGATGATGTTTGAAAGGAACAACTACTAAAATATTGTTCAAATTGTCCATAACGGAAGATTTCCAGATCTTGGTTAAATTTTCATTATTAAATTTATCAAACCATTTTTTATTTTTCTTTTCAAAATGTATTTCAAACTTTTTGGAAATTTTTGAAGTGCTTTTTTTAATTAAATTAAAATCATTGTTTATAATGTTATTTTCTGAGTATCCCGTTTTGAAATTACAAAACCAAAATATTTCATTTATTTTCATTATAATAAAAAATCAAAAATTAATTTTTTGTCAGAATGAAAATAAATGAAATATCAAAAAAGATCAAGGATTTCCAAAAGATAAAATATTTTTCTAATAAAACTACAAAATCCAATTCAAACATTCAAAGTGTATTCGTTTTTTTATTATTCGTTTATATTATAAAAAAACTTAAATTAGAAAATTTGCTGTAAATATTATAAATGAAAAAATTTTATTTTTTATTGTTAAATTTAATTTTGATTTTGTAAAATTTATAATTGATATTTTATTTTATTTTAAAAATTGGATTTTTGTATCAAATTTTTTAAAATTTTTGTGAAGAATTCTGGAATTTCGGGATGATTTTGTTTACAATTTTAAGAATTAAATTTAAATTGATAGTTTTGTAACTGATTTTTGTTAATTTATGGTTTTGTTTTTATAAATGAATGGATTTTCTTGACAATAAATTGTTATAATTTAGTTTCAAAATAAGTCACTTTCAAAATTGTCACAAGTTTTTTTATGTTATACAAGGTAAAATGCATTAGATCTGTAACTTAATTTACAATTTGTAAATTCCCCCCTCATTATAAACCATGATTAGATCAAAGCAATAAAACAAACAATTAAGATAGTTTTTTATTCATGGTGAGTGAAAATATTTGATTTGATTAAGATGACAATAATACGGAAACTTACAAAAGGAAAGTTTGAAATTAACCACTATCTATGAATAAAAAAATCGACAGGAAAATGTACCAATTTAAAAAAGACGACTAATATTTTTTTCAAACCTTTACAGAAGTGCCTTAATGCTATATTTTATTGATTAGTGGCAGAGTAAACAAAAATGTGCATAATTAGATTGAATAAATTTACAAGTGTTAATTGCCAACTGAAAATCAAATAAAACTTGATACAAATAGAAATTTATAATAATTCTCATATTAATTTAAATTAAAAACATAATCGGAATTTCTAGATCTATTGGGAAATGCGAAAAATTGATCCAATCAAATCAATATATCAAGGTGAGCTCACACACATTCACCGAAGGAATGATCCAATCGATATGCATCCAGCAGTAAGTTATTGGCTATTATATTTATGATTCACGTCTGACACGTTCAAACCAATTTCTACTAGTGCTAAATTGGCTAAAATAATCCAATGTGCTAAAAGTCAATTCAAACAGCACAACGCCCTGATTTCATAAGCAGTCATTTCAATTACAAAGTAGAAATTCTGAGTGCACCTGATCAATTGCTGCTGCAAATGATGACGCAGTAACACGGATATGAGCAAGTGAAATTCAGTCTCATATTCAGTTATTATATATCTATTATTATGATGACAAAAATAAAACAATACTCGTGAAATATGGTTTGACTGGGAATAAATGTGTGAGTTAAATTCACTTCTAATAGATGCTTGAACGGCGTTGGCGTTACCTATAGGAGGTATTTTTCACGCGGCAGCAAATCGCAATCAAAATTATGAAAAACTAAGAAATAATACATTATTTTTTAATTATTTTGTATATATTAAATATTTATTTTGAATTTGCAATATACATACAACAACGTGATACAATACAACATTGGGACTCACAGTTTGTGAAGGTTTGAAACAGGTGAGCTTTGTTTTGAATTAATTTAAAAGTATAATTTTAAAGGGTTTGTATAAATTATATATATTCTGAAAAATTTGTGGGAAGCACAGAGCGAAAGACTTGTTAAATTTTCTTTCGGATTGATCACGACCGATTTTAATTATACATTCTTAATTTTATGATTAACCATTGCGGATATTGGCTTATAAATGTTATTTATTTAAATTATATATATATATATATATATAATTATTTTTTTTATAATTTTTATAATTAATTATATTTTTTATTATCTTTGTTTTTATAATTATTATTATTTTATTGACCGCTTATTTTACTAATCAGCGTGAAATTAAATTTTGACCCTCGTAAGGTCTTTTTCAGAGAAGAAATGTCTCAAAATTTTGACCAGAAACTTAACAGCCTTGCCCTTTATTGCCACTTACATCAAGCTTGCATTTAAACTCCAACCACTTACTGGCTAATAAGACGAAAAAAAACCCTTAAATAATGATTGTCACTAATTTTTGACTATTAAAGCAAAAATTAAAAAATGGCGATCACTTAATTAAAACAAGGAAATGACATTGAAATATCATTTATTACATGATTTTTTCGTGATTATGTCATTGGAGGTCGTCCGGGGATTATGTAAAGATTACACATGGGTCACCTTTGGGCTGGGTCGGACCTAACATACTACTCAAACCGAGCATCATAATAATGCAATGATATTTTAAATGGTAGCACCGAAAATATATAAATGCAAATCAAACTTTTATAAGTTTAATATTAGTTAAGATTAAATTCCGATGAAAATACCTGAGAAATTTTGAATTTCTCTTTCTTCTTTTCATAAATATCTGTGTCGGATCCAGCATCTTCCTCCAAAACAATATTGAGCTCTAAAATCACATAAAAACTGAAATAGCGAGATATATGTAAAAATTAATAGAATATATTTAGTGGGTTTTGTTCATTGAAAAAATAAATACTAAAAAGGCTTTTGAATTTGGTGTCCAGTTTGGACAAAAACATCATTACCAGGACTGATCCGTAATAAAAACACATAAAAACTGATATTTATACATTTAGTGTTCTTGTATGCCATGCATAAACGGCTAAATATTAGGAGAAATATTATTTCGTCAGATTTTCATTAATATTTTACACTGTCAAAATAAAATGATAAATTTCCCACTAAATTAAGTCAAAATTAAGAGAAAAATAGAAATTTTTTCACAATTTTCAATAACCTTATAATAAAGATACATACAAACTCACCCTGATGTTGTTCTTTGGAAGAGCAGTGATATAAGCTCCACATCAGGATTATCAAACTCAACCCATGCCTTGGGCCGCATTAACAATTTTAGACTTGTGAAAGGCCGCACAAAAATTACTAACTTTATAACCATTATTATTAAAACCAAAGATATAATATTGTCTTTTATATGTTAAAATAATTTAAGTTCTCTAAATAAACAACAAAACTACCCATCTAGATTTCTATAAATGTAATAATTTACACTGTATTTTTATTCAAGAAAACCGTAATTCAATAACTCCCAGTATCAAACAATAATACAATCAAATCTTATTTCATAGTAATCCTGTTTCTGAAATCACCTAAAACTTTTAAATGACCTTGCTTAACATTGAATTCATGGCACATGTGACTTATTTCACGATATACAAAGCATTGAAGATTTAAATGTGGTTCTAAATTTCTATTTTGGAAACTGGTTCCAATTGGATGTCTGCCATTGAAATCTGTACTGAAATTTCACTTTCCTTAAAACTGATGATCTGATGGTTTTTGAAAATCGTTTTTCATAGCAACCTGGTTTTTATTTCTGAAAGTATCGATTTTTATATCAATATTGTATCGACCATTATTTTAAATCTGATGCAAAAGAGTTATTTCCAAGCGCTGACACTTTATGACTTTGATTTCTGTTCATCTATTTTCTGCGTTGAGACTTTCTTTTGTGATTTTCCAATATATTTCATTTCTTTCGTTAACTTTCCTTTAAGTAAATCATCAGTAATTTTATAACCTTTTATTTCACGCTTTTCTTCTTCGTTGTCAATGCAATGTTTTAGAAAGGAAGATGTCAGCTTTGAAAGTGTTAATTTGTGCTTCAAAATCTTCTGTACACCTTTTTCGATCTTGTAGATATAAGTTTCTGCATCATCATCTTTTTTTGATGTCCAATTGAATTATTTCTCGGTAAAATATTCGCAATACTTCTTGAGTTGAAAGAGTGGAGGTCATATTATATGATTAAAAAAACAATGTCAGTGAGGTTTATTTATGAAAAAGTCAATAAATTACATACACGCTTCTCGTGTGTCTATAGCAAATAACGTCTTTTCAAATAACCCTTTGGTCAGGAATTTTATCATATTTGTTGCAACAATCTTCAGCCAAAAATGCTCAAACAATCACTTTTCTTTGTTGGCCAATTGAATTATTTCTCGGTAAATTCAAGCAAATAATCTCCAATTGAATATCTTTGGCTGTTGAAGGATTCACAATATTTCTTGAGTTGAAAGCGTGGTTGTCAAACAATATGATTAAAAAAATTTTATTTATGAAAAGCAGCACATACAACAATTGGATAAATAATAAGCAATGACATAATCTGAGGGCACAGATGAGTCATACACATTAATTATAATGGTCAGCAGATAGTGGACAGGGAAATAAAAGATCCCAACACATTTACACTACAATGTAGAAACCGAAATGGAAATGACAAAAAATAAAAGAAGACTTGTATAAATAGTATTCCTTAGTAAAAGTAAGTTCATAGAACTAGTGTAAAAGGTTAATCCGATGGTACAAAATCATTTAACACTTGTAGAGAGAGGCAATATTTAGAATCGTTATTGAGGAACCGGGTTCATGAATTAAGAGATTTGATATCTGAAAAGTAAATTACGCAATAACTCATAGAATTTAAAGCCAGTTATGCAATAATAACTGACTGACCATCTCCAGAGATTTATCGGATAGAGCAATAACTTCTCTATATTTGATTTTGACAATTATTAGACGATATCGTAAAAATTATACACGAACTTGAACTCAGTAATTGAAGAGGTCAGTGTTAAGATTACGAAAGGAAAGAATCCAAAAAAGAATTTTAAATATAAATCTTGTAGCTTTATTTGAGGATTCATTACTTCCACTGAATGATAGGTCTTGCAGTGTAAAAATGGACAAATTAAAATAAATAATGCATGTGATTTCTGTTTCCTTCTTTCAGACGCTGAAGTAATGGATTAATTGGTTCGGCCACTTTGATATCAGCTTGTTGAGTTGTTTTGAATGTTTCCCAAGTCACTTGAATTGTGACGTGTTGTTTGCACAAGTTGTGTTTAATGAAACTGGAGCGTGATGGGTCGAGTGCTTTAGGCTAGTTGTTATTGCCTTTTGATGAATTCGTCTTCTGTCAGACCACGAAGTGTTTGATTAAAAATGCGATAGTAGAAACAAGATGCCTTGTTTAATACTATATCAAATTCAACCCATTCAAATCTGTAATACCATGTTTGTAAAACGTATCCTGTCTTTTTAGAGCATATATTTTGTAACACAGGATATTTCAATGAGAATTGGCTGTATAAAATTCAAATGCTCATGTTGCGGCCTTACGGAAATTCTACAAGAATATTGTGTGCTTTTATTTTTCCTCGGGTATAACAATATGATCATCATTTTGCTGAGATAGAGAATGATGAAAAAACTAAATATGTAGGTGTTTTTTGGATAGAGAGAGGTTCAATAATCACTGGTTGTGGCTCCAACCTGGGTTTTGGTTTAGGTCCAAATTGCAGGGTGCGTTGCTTATTTTTTTTTTGCACGGAGGCTTGCTAGATTCCATAAAAACTAATTATATATATATATATACATATATATAAATGCCCTTTCACAGATGCGGGGATGACACACAAACATCTGTTGGATAAAGTCTGAATAATAACTCATACATCTTACATGTATTCATAATTTCGAAATTATTTTTATGTAGCAAAAAAAGAGTGGCTGCGCACCACAACCCCCGCGCCAGATCCGTCTGCTTAAATAAAAATATTTTTATCCTTTACCAAGACATTCTTAACCGGTACTTTTATTTTTTTTAAAATAAGCATATGGTGAGTAAGAATTTAGCGTGGAAAACAGGAAACCTTATTTGTGGCTTGCAGCACCTACAATATACATCCTGTGTTAAGTAACTTTGCAGTCCCCATTGAAATATGTGACTTTCTTTAACTTTCCTGCAAAATGGTTCACACCTGTTGCAGTCGATTTTCAAAAGATGAAACAGCACTGGGTTCCTTTAATGTATGAAAAATCAACAAGATGTAAATGTGCAAGAAAGGTCTCAGCGATGAAAGTAAAATTTTACAATAAAATCATATAATATTAGCAAGTGAAAAAAGAAATTTTTCTTATGGAAAATTAATTGAAACCTTTAAAGTTCTCCGATACCCCGAGTATAAGGACTCTGCAAATTTAGAATTTTCTGCACTAATTAAAAATTTCACCAATATAAATACCAGAAAACTTTTTTTATTTTTTTAATCAAGAAATTATTCGGTCTTCATATGGACATAACTGATTTACCCTACTGCTACACATTACTAGATAATTTCATAATAAATACTATTAATACAAAAAGAAACAATTACCAAGTAGAAAAATATATTAGGAAACAAATACGATTAACAAATAACATTTAATAGACTTCTACAGTAGACTACAGAGATAAATACAGAGTTTATTCACTACAACTGTAAAGCCTAAACTATTATTCTAGAACAAGTTCTTTTATTGTGACCCTTTTGTGAACAAACACTACAAGTAATTGAAGACGGCACATAACTACTAGCTGGAGAATACTCAAGGTCAGGATTCGATTCATCAAGATTTTGAATAACTAATGATGAAAGATCTAAAATAAACACAACTAACAGACATCATACATAAAATACACATTGCTGCTAACAAACTAAGTCTAAAACTGAAAAAATATTTTTAATTGTGATACAAAACAGTTAAAAAACAAAAAATAACAGCAAATACTTTTTGTATTTGTAATTATTTGTAGAATTTGTTTATTTAATTTATGGGAAACATTTGTGGTCAAACCACTAAAAAATCCCTCATGTAAGCAATGGACTATCGAAATGGGACGTCATCAGGCCTGATATGAAGCAATTGCTCCAAATTGGGCCCCTTACACATCTATGCATGTTTTATACAATAAAATGTGTTTATTTTTATATTTTGTAGTCATTTTTTAATGTAGAATTTTGTTTAGCTTACGGATTATAACTTTTGATTTTTAGAATTGGATTTTGTTTTAAATTAATATTTAAAATCAATATTTCTAACTTTTTTTTAATTTTTTAAGTTTAAAGGGCTACAGGAAAAAAATACCATCAAAAATCACACTTTTTGATCCTGCCTTGTACTTAATAATTTGCATATATTAAAGAAATTAAGGTGACATTCCAAAATGGTGCTTTACTATTTAAAATTTATTATGAGTATAGCATATGATGGCAAAACTTGACGACAACTAAGATCATACAGAATAGAAAAAGTAACTATCGTCTTTTGAAATGTAATATTTTTACTATAATAACTATTTGAAAATCTGTAAAAATGTTCCAGTCTTATTTTGGATATTTTCAATTGTGAATATAGTTTTATTAAAATGTAAAATATCGATCCTGGCGGAAATCTGAGGTTTATGAGAATATAGAATTAGGATCTAACTACACAGAAGCATACGCAGGACTTGGTATAAGACGATTGCTCACAATCGCAAAATTTATATATTTAAATTTTTTTTATGTATTTTATATTAAATCAAATGTAGTTATTTTTATATTTGATACAGATTTTTTAATGTAGAAATCTGTTGTCGATTGAGTTAAATCTCGATCTAACTCCAAGTATTAGAAATCTCTTTTCCCAATCCTTTAAATTATCAAATTTCTCTCCGACCAACTGACACTCCGTTTGCTGTTATCCGCTTGTATAGTATTTGCCCTCCATTAATTATGCTGTCCGAGAAACCAGATGTTTGATGTATGCCCTCGTACGAGGATGTGCCAATGATAGTTAATTTTGAGCCGGATGGACAATTTATTGTCCGATTTACATTGGATCAATGGGCTCGCTTTAAATCCAATTTATATTATTTTTTTGTCACAAGTTACCATATTTTTCTACCAAAAAATATTTTCAGTACTGTTAATAATATTTTATAAAGTTTGAAAATATCCAAATAGACCTCGCTCTTTTTGGATCGGGCCCTGAATGCATGTGATGTGTAAATTATAAATTATTTCCATAAAATTCGGAGATGGAATTCATGTTACGCGCGCCGATTTCCGTATTAAGATTAAAGCGACAATTACTTTTTTCCCAAAAATTGAAATATTCAATATATATCAATAGAGAAATATTGAGGGGGAAAATCAATATTAAAAGAGATCAAATGCAATCCTAACTAGGCACTGTTTATCAAATGTAATACCGGTGCAAATAAACAAGAAATCACACAAAATCACCATTTGGTCGTTAAGAATCGTGCCAATGGATTCACAAGTAGCTATGATGCAATCAACCAATCAAATATTGTAATTTCAATATTTATGACCAGCTACACGCGCAATTGCAAGTCAAATGTGGTTTTACTGTTCCTGCATCAATTTTGATGTCAATTTTCTGATACTCATAACCAAGCACTGGATCTGATTTCATATGCATCGCTAATCACTGTTTTAATTAGAAAAATAATTCTTCTTAACTTAATATAGATTTCGCAAAAATAAAATAAAATCAATGATAAAGAGCATTAATTAAATAAATAGACAAATATTGTAACTTAATTAAGATAACTATCATTATTATCATAATCATAATTAGCTCAGAAATGCATTATATCAAATATCGATAAATTATTTTCTTTTTCTCATCAAGTAATTAGCAGCTGCACCATTATTATACAAATGACCAATCAGTGAGTTCAACCAATAAGAATGCAAATATTTAATTATTGTTATTATCACAATTAGCTCAATGATGTATTATATCAAGAATCGATAAATTATTATATTATATTGCATTATATATATCATTATTTTACAAACGACCAATCAGTGAGTTCAACCAATAAAGATACAGATATTTATATAAATTGATAATCACTGAAATTTTAAAAGAATAAATGCTCAGAGGTTTAAAATTAATTGTAAAAATATATACAGAAATAGGAACATCTGTCAGATGTGTCAATTTCCTTTATGTGAGTCATGAATAAGCTCATGGGATCCCAGGGGAATAATAAAAGAGGTCATACAAAAGTTATTAATAATTTAATTGATAATTCCTAAGAAATATAAATTATAAATTGAAAATTTTCCAAACAGAATAAATGAAAAATAATCGACAATCATATAAAGTAATATTGAAATTTCACATACCTTTGCCGCGACGCCTCGGGAACGTCCCAGTATCGTATGTTTGTTTTTTCCGAGACTTTTGTCTTTTTCTGTAATCAGGTTCATCACCATGGCCTATAATAAAGGATTTGTATATCAATCAAATGATAGAATTCAGAGATCTATTCAATTCACCTGATATTGCGGTGTCTAATTCATCAAATACATCATCAATATGTTCTTCTGTCGGAACATAAGAATGTGTGCGACGAGAAATGGATAAGTCCCCTAAACTCAAACTCCTTGATGCCAATAATTGTTGTCCTTTGACTGCGGTAGTAAGAACAGTAGTTGCAGCGAAATTAATTCCTTTAGCACCGAATTCAAGAAGAGTGTTGTAGCCTTTTTCGGAAGCCTTTTCTATGATTTGGTCGATTTCCTTCAAACAAACAGAGGAATTAGTATTTAGTAAATTTCACATTAAACTTTAAAGAATTTTAATTTAAGAATCCTATGAATCCATATTTAAGAATATCTCGTTGCAATTTGACTAATGAATGTAATTCGAGTGATAATGTAAGTAATATCAATCGTGTATATAAGAATGATGAGTCTAAATTTGTGTTAGTATTGCCGTAATCGGAGAGTTTTTATTAAGCAGTTGGTAAATTTAGATTATAAGAGCGTTTCAAATTAGTGGAAGATACACAATATTTTCATTAAAAAGTCAAAAAACTTCAATTGGATTGTTTTCGGATAACGCTTATAGATTTACATATAATGTTATCTCTGTACCCGAGTTCTTGAAAATTGTTGACTGAAGAGATTAATCAATATTAGTGAGCACAATAAAAGCTGTATAAGAGAAATATGGTTAATAATTATTAAGAATATATTACATGTGAAGCTTTGTTGAAAAGACCTTTGAATCAAAAATATAAACGCAAATAGTTGTGAAAATTTGTGTTTTCAATGTTTTAAAATAGTTTGAGCGGTAAATTAGGCGTATATGGACTGTTAATGTTTACTAATGTATTTAAATAAATTTTTTTAGATTGTAAAAATGAAAATTGTAATAAAATATTTTAATAATTTTAAATAATCTAAATTGAAAAGTAATTGATTAATTAAATTGAATTAAATGTGTTTATTAGATAAAGAATACGGTTTTTATTCTACTTGATGATAACAACAAAACTATCGAAATATACCGTAAAACGTGTTTAAAATTAAATCATATTCAAATATATTAAAATTAAATTACCATTTTAAGATTGCATTATATCCTTAAAGTTGGGCATAAAATATTAAACCAAATAATCCATTTGGATAGGAAAATTTAAATTAAATAATGTGAACTTTAAAATTTATTTAAGTTTAATTGAACCGATTACTCTTATTAAAGTCGTCAATAGCACTCACATAACTAAATTTATTAATTCTCATAAACAAATAGCAACTTCACAACAAAATCGCACAATAATTAAGTAAAATTAAATATTTTATCGATATTATCTGTTACATATTGATTTTTACTGTGTTTATTGAACATGATTCAGTTTTAATTTCTTTAAACTTAAATTAATGGTTTGCAATGAATAATTTTCGCATTGCTCTCTGACTATATTAGTAGCTGTTATGTTGTGGGACTCATAATTTATATTATTTTGTTTAAATGCAATGCTTTGTCATTAATTTCCTCATGTTCACAATCGAGAAATAGAGAGTTACGTGTAAAATTATTGGGTTACACAGGGGTAAAAAATAACGTTTATGATATTCAGGAATTTAAATTAAACCACGAGAAGAAATATTAAATAATAAAAATAATGAAACAGGTCATTAATGATTAGTGTCAAATTCGGAAGTTTGTTTATGAACTAAATTGGGAAAATGTAAGCAACAGCAAATAATAGATTAAAAGCTTAATATAAATTGAGATTAAACGAAAATGTGGAAAAAAAGAAAGTAAAACGATTATTGTAAAGTCGGAAACAGCATTAATTTTAAATCAAGCTATTTGTCGCAAATATCGAGTATATCAAATTAAAGACAGGAAAGCGATTGAAATAAAAAGCAGTTAAACGGTAATGAAATTGAATTGAAGATTCACTGATAAAAAGCAGCAGTAAGAGTTTTAGTTCTGTAAAAAGCACTAAATAATTACTGTGCAATATCGAGTCATTTTGTATTGTAATTTATTAATCAAATCTGCTATTCAATAAATGTTTATATAATATATAAATCGTTATTTTTGTAAATTTTTTTTATAATTATGAAAAACTAATGGAGGCTGACAGCGTAATTTGACTTTTCGATTGCAGGTTGTGAAATATTAACTAGTTTGGATCAGGATAGATCAAACAATTTGCGAGGGACTCCAGAATAATAAAAAATAGTGTTACGCACTTTATTAATTTTTTTAAATATTTGATATCGATGTTTATTTATATTCAATAAACATCGATATTATTACTAATTCATAGTCAAATATTTAAAAAAACTTCTTAATACCATTGAAAAATGAAAAGAAATCAGAGGTGAAAACCAAAAGAAGTTCTTATAATTCCAATAATTATATTGATTTATTTTTATTTTAATAATTACATGAGGTTAATATCTAAACTCAAAAATGTTGTTGGAATCGACCTAAAAATCCTATTTAGATAAACCTGAAATTAAAGTCACTGACAAATCCGCTTGAAATTATAAAATGAATGGGTAACTCGCAGAAATGATATACAAATGGTAGTATAATTAATTTGCGGTGCAAACTGCATCAGCCCCCCACCAATAGACCAAAGCAAAAATCTATTTTGTATCAAGGGATTTGCCACGTTTTACAAGATAATCTTGTGTGAAAATGATTTATTTACGTTCATTTACATCGAACGGGTAACCAGCTTAGCCTTAAAGCCGTATATAATAGGCCACTCCCTCCTGGATAATGTTATACATTTAGCTTTTTCAAATGGTTATTTAGTATTATAAACTTTTTAATTTGTCGATAAATTTTCAATTATTAATTTAAAATGTCTGATTTGAGCATAAAACGTTAAGAGAAGTCCCTAGAACCGCTGACCCCCCAGGTTCCCGTTTCCGGTAACTGGATAAGGAAATAAATCAAACACTTGTAACAATAACATTAAACCTACCAAATTAATTCTTTGTTCAAAATAAATAATAATCAACCTAATTTCCATTCAATCGATAATCTTCTGAAAATGATTTTCTCCTTACAAGTTAAAATAAAATCCCACAAAAATCCAACAAATTCCATTTGAGCAATATTATTTTTATGATTGAATTATTAAAACAAATTCTTTGTTACAAGAAAATCACGTTAAAAATCCAACCAATCAGAAATCACCTCAATCATGATAAAATTTGTAAGTAGTATAAACAGTATTAGAAATAACCGAATCAAATCGATTAATAAAGCTAGGTAGATATCATATAGTTGTTACTCGGTAGCTCCTTTCATCAATGAAAAAAATATGTATCAGTGGAATCGAACTGAATGAATTAACTGACACAAACACACATCTCAATGCAGACACACACACACACAGAGAAAAACACACACGAAAATAGGTAAAATACTTTTAAATTAGAATATTTAAATAATTAATAAATATTATAATTACCAGTTCTCTCTTTAATAATTCTGGGTGGACAAGACGGCGAAATATAATACTGTAACCTTTAGTGATAGGTAAAGCCATCCAAAGTACAAATAAAGTTTTCATTTCGTAATAAAACGGTATCCTATACAAAGAGTTACACAATGATTTATCACATTAAGATATAAGAAGTTACCAGCATAGAATAATATCTGTTACCGTTTCCACTGCTGTAAATATCGCAAATACTATCCAATACATCATCCATGTTAACTAGATTAGATTAAAATTTAGTAATTATGCGTATCAATTTACAATATCTTTCTGATTTTTCTGACGAAGACTTTTATATGATTTATAAGCTGGATGCAAAATTGCAAAAAGTAATCTGAAAAATGATAAATAAGTTTAAATTTAGGCATATCTAAAACATTTTGAATTCTTACATTATACATCTTGATAATAAAGCAGTAATCATTAATTTTGAAATAAATTTTGGATAAATTATATTTTAACAAACAATTTTGAAAAATCAGCTGATAAAATTAAATTTGTTGAATTTTTAAAACAACTTTCCTTATGATTAAGAATTTGAATAAAAATATATTTCATTGAACTGCATATCTTTAAACAATAAATACAATGTACTTAGCATTAAAATTGTAATTTGCATTTTGTTAGATTTTGTGTCAGAAGTCAAAATATAAAAAAAGATTTTTTAGAATTTTAAAAATTTGAAATTTTTTATTGTTTCATTTTAGGACATTTATATAATTTTAAATTTACAAATTAACACAATTTTTATGTAAAACTATATAAAAGTTTTTAATAATCACTAAAAATTAAATATGTATTGTTGAGCAAAAACAAGATTATTGAAGGGTACCATTTTTTTGTCCCTCTTCGAGACGTTTAATAGACCACTGGGTTGGGAGTGAAATTATTTCAAATTAAATCCCTTTAAATTATCTTCATTTCTATAAACGATAATGTCTCTAATTTATCGAGTGCCAAATCAAGAAACGAAATTATGTGGGAAGATGCAGGACGAGTAACCCTAAAGGTTCCTGCATCTGGTGGGTTTCTCAGTGGTAAAATTTTTGCGATTATATGTTTGTTACCCGGACAACCCATACATATATTTTTGCTTACCGCTCGGCACCCGTTGCTAAGAAACGTTAGAACTGTGTTCGAGTGGGTGGATCGTCCGCTAAAAGTGAGCACTATTACTAACGCTAAAATTGACCGAACGATCCATGGGTCTAACGAGCAGCTGATAGAAGGTCTGTTCTCGATTCCGATGTTAAGATCCCATTATTCTCTTATCTCCTTCAAATGTTGAATTATACTGTTATATCATTTATTATCATGTCATTCCTGTAGTCCTCCTTGTCGTTGTTCGTATTATTAATTTTCTATGGTCAGTACACCCTTCGTTATGTTAAATATTCTCACAGTATTTCTCTTGCCATTATGCCTATTATAACCTCTATGCTCCCAGTATTATCATCGTTACTATTATATGTATTGTTCTTATCAATTGTTACTACTAGTACTATTATTATTATTATTATTATTATTATTATTATTATTATTTATTATTATTATTATTATTATTATTATTATTATTATTATTATTATTATTATTATTTTTTATTTTTTTTTTTTTTTTTTTTTTTTTTTTTTTTTTTTTTTTTTTTTTATTATTATTTTTTATTATTATTATATTATTATTATTATTTTTTTATTATTATTTATTATTATTATTATTATTTATTATTATTATTATTTTATTATTATTATTATATTATTATTATTATTATTATTATTATTATTATTATTATTATTATTATTATTATTATTATTATTATTATTATTATTATTATTATTATTATTATTATTATTATTATTATTATTATTATTATTATTATTATTATTATTATTATTATTTTTTTTTTTTTATTTTATTATTATTTTTTTTTTTTTTTTTTTTTTTTTTTTTTTTTTTTTTTTTTTATTTTATTATTATTATTATTATTATTATTATTATTATTATTATTATTATTATTATTATTATTATTATTATTATTATTATTATTATTATTATTATTATTATTATTATTATTATTATTATTATTATTATTATTATCATTATTATTAAATTTTTAGTAGGGATTTGCCTTATTTCTCAGTTTTATTAGAATATTTTCATTATATAAACAATTGAGCCGCACTCCACTTTTACTTTACAATTTTCGATAAAGTATTTTAATTATTTCGAAAATTTGAACAGCGTGCCGCCCTTATTTTACAGTTTTTTGATAAAGTATCTTAATTATTTCTGAAAATTTGCGCAGCGTTCCGCCCATATTTTCAATCTCAATTCAAAAAAATTTATTTAGTTCTTAAATATTATTTAAATTATTCCATTTTCATGATTTTGGTCGTTCGGATTAATCTTTTTCCGATGGCTATTCTGTTTAACTGTTGACACGATTTTATGATTTCCCGCTACCCTTTCCCTTTCTTTGTTCTTATGATTTATTTGTGTTCACATTGTATTTTTGGTGTACTGGGAAATCTTTATTAATAATGAGTCATAACCTTCGCTAAAAAATACCTGCCTCTTCTACTCTAGGGTTAATTTCCCTCGCATACCACACAATTTACGGATTACCATCATACACCCATGGTTAAAACCATGTTGGTAATGTGTATGACAGCCGACTGCCATTCGAACAGGTGAGCACTGTTATCAATACTTTTCCTCGAATAACCTTCGTTTCAAGTTCAAAGCGGCCGCTAGAAGGTCTTACGCACTATGTCATGATCCTTCAATTCCTAAATATACCTGGTTCCTTGAGCATAAGTGCTAGACATAATTGGGGGGATTTCGACCATCTACGACACAAATTTACTTACAAATTTTACCTGCTGATTTGTAGGACGATAACGGAATTTAATCACTATTTTTATCGTTCCGGTCGTTATTACGATGAGATAAGTTACATATTAATTTACTCTATTTTACTATCACGAGCTACAAAAAACTGATTATATAAATACGCTAAATTCAAAACTGACTCCGTTTGACTAGCAAAACTAGTTAGTACTCAATTATGCATTCGGTTTAATATTATTTAATTTAGCAGTAAAGCTATAAAGATAAATAAACACGTGATCGAAATATTTTAATAAATTAACATTAAATTTGTAAAATAAATTAACATACGATATATATTTTAATAACGAAAGTACAATAGAATAAGAAAATTAATAGCAAACACAGTATCGTAAGTTTTAGTCGAAAGGTCAATAAAGAAGAACAAAAGTCGAGACAATCACGATCATGAAGAGAATAAATCAATCGTCCCCATCGATGTCTACCAGTAGACATCAACGTTTGAGGCACCTCAAAGGCGGATTTGGAGCCCATCGCCTCGTTTCCTCTCGTGGCGTGATTATTAGTTCCACAACTGAAAGGATAACTGGGGAAGAATGTCCACTTGTCGTCTCGGTTTTTATGGGTGGAGGATTGAGCATCGTAGAGATGCTGATTCGGGTGGGGGACTCAATTCCAGTCGTGTTGACAATGATTTGAGCTGAGGAGGGGGGCCGAAATAAAGGCTGCACTGGCGCATATATCACATCCAAGTCCGATGCGCGTCGATCTTCCTCATTGAACGCATCCTGCAGCTCAGTCATTTCTGCAGACTCATACTGCCGCAGGTTTGCTTGCAATAGGGCATTCTCTGCCCTGCGCCGTTGCCTTCGGCGACGGTTTCGATTCGGCTTGTGTCGCCGATTTCCCGACATGTTCTCCGGGTTACTGGTCGAGGGAAGTGAACTGGGCACCTGAGTTGTTGTCTGAAGGGGAAAATGGTGAGCTGGAATTATATCCAATTCCAGAGCCATTCTCCTACTCGGTAGACGAGTCAGGAGTTCATTCTCTGTGAAAATTTGCCGGAGCGCAGCGCTCTGTTCGGATATGGTGATATGCTGGCTCCGGTTTTATATAATCAAATCGTCTCGAGCTTGAGAGAGACGCGATATCTTTTGGTAGAGCCCTTTGGTGGTTTCTGGCGAGCTCCAAGTGCCTTTAACCTTCAAGTACTTCTCCTTTAAGATGTAGTTTTCCCGTTCTAATTTGTCGAGCTTCTGCGACATGGCCACGACGGATGGAGAAATTCTGGGGATTCGCGGTAGACTGGATATTGTAGACATTGAGAGAATCAATATATGGAAATCTGATTTTGGTCGATTATGCGGATGGGTTCAGCAATTTGTTTCCGAAAATTTTTGACTCAGGCAGAAAATCTTTCAGAATAATAAAAGAAATTAAAGGTTGAATGTGGTTTGTATGATGGCCACTGGGAAAAGAAATGACCTATAATAGATTTAATTTATTTAAATTCTGATTATAACATAATTTTGAAGAAGCATTTGCACGAGCCCTTCAGAAATTCGATTAATTTTACATATTATCGACAAAATGTTTTGTTTGCGATAATTAGGCTTTCGTCATATTTTATCAATTTGTTCAGATTTCAATAATAATTTAATATTTAATTTATCGTGGTTTTAACCCAAAAATCCGTAACTTATAATAAGGTACCTCTTAAAATTAATAATAAAAGGAAAGATTTTATTTTTCTGGAATATGTACCAATGAATTTCTACTGCTGTAGATCAATAATTTTTGTGTTACAAATGCTTAAACTCTGACTGCTTTTTGATGTTGGCGTTGGATCATTGTTACAGGCCTAATATATTTGATAAGCAGTATTTATCGGTTTGCTATTGTCTCGTGGTTGATTTTTTTACTAGAAGTCTCATCGATATTTTTGATCATGGTTAAAACGTGATCACCTTTAAGCTAATATTTTTGCGAGTTCGCAAATTCTACATTGGGTGAATAATTGTTTTATATGCTAGCATAATTCTTCATTCACCTCCTATTTGGTATCTACCTAAAATGGTATAGGTTTTTGCTGTGTCATCTCGTTATCGGGGTTCTCTGTTGATTTTTTTTTCTATTGTGAAATGCTCCTATCTGCAGTTATCGATTATTTACAATGGTCATATTTGTTGGCTGATACTTTCCGGTGCTCGAATGATTTTTTCACGTCACTTAATTTTATTAATCGTATTACTAATATCCTATCCCTACTACCCAGTCGTATAACAATTGGGAGGTTTTTGTAAAAAATATGCCTAATGATCGACCAGTGATCACTCCTAATTTCTCTTAATTAATGACGCTCTTCCCGTGATTTTAGGTTTTCTGCTCGTCTCGGCAGACGTTTCCATCCACCGTTACGAGTGGTAAAACGGTGCCCTGCGGAAAGAGTCTTGCGTTTTACGACCAGACATCGCCGCGAACGACCGAGTTTTCAATAGTGCACGGCCAGCAATCGCAACTAACGAAAGTTAAATCGTCAGCCGGATCATCGACCTGCTCTCTCGATATCTATTGCGATACATAGATATAGATATTTACCGGAACCTCGTTTTTCACTCTCTGTCAAACATCTCGCGTATGCGGCATCTATCATTTCACTGTGTTATTTGGTCTGTCTTTTTATGCTTTCCCATACCTGTTTTGTTACCCTTTTGTTCAGCTCACTCACGTCCTTCTCTAACTGATTGTTATTCTGATTTAATAATTCCGGCAACACTTTCCAGTAGTTTATTTTCGTTTGTTGTTCCTGGTTGCTTTCTTTTAGTTGTTTTATCTTATCGTCTTTTTTGGGTTCTTTCCTCCCCATTGTTCTACTTGTTTTTGGAGGTTTTCCATTTCAGCTTTTTGAGTGATTGTCGTTTGTTGTGATGCGTACTTTCTTTTTTCTTCTCTTATGTCTTGTTCAATCTTCCTCTTTATGAGTTTCTCGAACTCCTCAATCCCCTCTTCATATATCTCTTTGACTCTGCTGATTATGTTGTTACTTTGTTTCATAACTAGGTCATTTTCGTGACCTTCTTGTAATTGTTGCCACATTCTCTCATTTTTTCTCGTTTCCGTTTTTATTTTTTTCATTACTTCTATCTCCTCACTTTTTATCAACTGCTTTCTGGTTTTCGCTGCTCATTATTTGCATCATCTTCATTATTGTAAGATGGTTTACTATCTCAATTGTTGTTTCTTTGTTATTCATTTCTACAATTATTATTTACAATTAATTCTGTTATTCACGGTGGTTATAGTTTTCTTTAATTTTTCGCCTAAATATTTTAATATTTCGTGGTACTACTTTTACGTTATATATACATATATATATATGTTTATACTTATATACACTTTACACCTCTTCTTTCTCAATCGGTCTTTCCTGTTCCCACCTTTTCAACCGATAGCTTTACAAATAATACGTCTTCTTCCACGTATTCCCACATTTTACTTTGTCTCATCATTCTGGGTGCTCCAGTAGCTACACCTACATCTGCTGTTGGTTTACTATAACATGGCCCTCCTGCATGTCTGAATGTCTCTGCAGATATATCCTTTGCAGATAGTATCGTCAAGGTTATTTTACTACTAAATGGCCAAGATTGTAACTCATCCCATTCTCCTTTTACTAGGACAAAAAATATGGATATGTGGGTATCTTTCCTTATTCCGTTGCCATTTGGGTATATTCTCATTCTCATTTTGTATCCGTTTTTCCACGAATAGAATGGTGAACTGGTTATGGATACTTCCGTTCCGTCTCTTGCTCTTTGCCATTTTCTCGTAAATTCCTCTATTTTCCATATATATGGAGTGGTAGGTAGGTTTTCTCCAGTAGGTGTAAGATTTCTTAATCTTTGATATTGTTCTCTCAATCTTTTTATTTCGTTGTCTACGTTCTTTTCTGTTTCCATCATTCCCATTCGTGCTAATTCGAAGGATTCTCTGGTATTAAATATCTCTGTCATCAGTATTTTGTGCGATTCGATTTCGATTTTTATCTTTTCCATCATTTGGTCATTGTTATTCATTGTGTTTACCCATATTTTCATGTGCTCCTCGGCTGCTTCTTGCAAATGTTGCACCATTTCTTCTCTTAATATTTTTATTTTACATCCCCATCTCGCCATTGGACATTATGTCCGTTTTCTGTTACACCTTTCCCAATGTTACTTTAATTCCACTTCTTCTTCTACTCCACATTTGTTTGGACATATTCCTCTGAATCTTGTACAGATCTTTTCTTCTTTTGCGTTCACGCGTTCTTGTTGTATTCGTTTCCATGTTTCGGTAATATTGCAGTACTTGCATCTTATTCGCCTTTCTCGAACACGTTTTCGGTTGTTGGCATTTTTCACATGGTTTTCTTTTGTAATTACATTGATCCAAATGGTCATTTGCGTCTCTGATTCTCCGTTCCATTCGCATGGTTCGTTTGGGAATTTTATTTTCATGGTCAATATTTCTCTGGTGGCTGCTCGATCTTCTTGAGTTTCTCTTAGTGATGCTATTTCGGTTTCTCCACAATCGGGACGTTGTTTTGGGTCGTTTAATGTTAGCCCTATTATGCATTCAGTACATATTCTACATCCGCACTCGGTTTGTCGTGGTTTTTTCAATAACTCGGTACATGATCCGATTTTCTGATTATTTCAATGATATTGTTGATTTCTGTTGTGGTTCTTGCTTGTTCCATTTTCTACAATTATATATACATTTATTTTGGAGTTCATTTGCTTTTATACATTTATTCTTTATTCTTATTTTTTGTGTTTTCTCTTTCTACGTATATATTTACATCTTTTTAATTTTTCGATTTTTCTCTCTACTTTTACTCTTTTTATATATGTAAATTTTCTACTATTCTACTCCATGTTACTCGATGAGTCCGGCTCTGCTTTATCGTCATCCTGATTAGATAACCATTCGTTCCATTCTACTTGTTGTTCATCCTCTGTTTCCTCTGCTAGTCTTTGTAATTCGTTTCTCTGTCATAGGTTTTGAGTTCTTAGTGTTTCTAGCTCCCGTTTCATTTCATTTATTCGTCTTTGTTGTTCGTCAATATTCAACATATGATGTAGATTCGTATTTAGTGCCTCTCTTAACGCTATTTGACTTTCCGTCCATTGTTCTTGTAGCATATTTACTGCTTTCGTTAGAGCGTTGTATTGTTGTTTCAACATTTCGATCAGAGTTTCATTGTTCACGCCGGTTTGATAATTTTGTTCCATCCTCCTTAATTTACATTCGTTAGTTCGTGTCTCTCATCATTTTATACATTATTATTATAGGGTTATATACTATACATACCGCTTTATAATACTTATATATTTACATTTTATACATTATATACACTCATATCTCCGTTATCTATACCCTTTTCATATTATGAGGAATTCCGATTTGTCGAAATCCCTCGTTCCACCGTCTTTGGTCTTTTAGTTTCACTTTTTCTTTGGCTATTTCTATCTCTATTTCTATGGTTCGTTTTCTTATATCTGATTCGTAGTTTATTATTCCGAGTTTTCCCATTCCTCTCATTTCTCGGTTTTATGCTTGCCGATTGTTTTCATTATGTATGTTGCGATACCAATTGCTGTTGCACTCAGTACTATGCTCATAATCCAGACTATCCGCATCCAACTTTGAATTTCTGTTGGTTTCTCGGTTGTCATGGTAGTGGTTTCTTTCATGTTTTGTTCTTTCGCTGCTGGTTCCTGGTTTTTCTCGATTATTTCAATTATTTTCTCCATCTGCTTTTCTGAGATATATCTTTCCTCATCTTTATTTCTGATTTCATTTTTTCTTTTTGTAGTGTCTTTCTTCTCTTCCTTGTACGTTATTGTGGTTGTTTCAGATGTTGGGTTTTTGTTTTTCTTTTGTTGGGGACATTTTGGTACATTTAGGCTTCTCCATACATATATCGAGTATCTTGTTTTCAATGTTAATTCCTTTGTTTCTTCTGAATGATCTTTATAGAATTTGCATTGTAATATCTCGTTTTTCTCGTTTGGGATCCCATTAAATCACAGTCGTTTCATCATTATTCTTAGATTTTTTTCTATTGTTAGTTTTCTTCCACCGACGATGGTTCCTTGTTGATCGAAGTCTATTACCGTTGTGCACGACCCCTTATCCATTGGTTTGCGGCTTTCTTTGTTGATTCTTTTCCTACTTTCTCCGTTGTACACTTTAGGGGATTCATTTTTGGCCTGGATGTACAGATTCTATATTCTGCTTGTGGTTTTAATCCTCGTAATATTAACTGGTCTCCTGGATTTATTGCGATTCTTTGGCCGTTAATTTCTGCTATGCATATCTTGTTCACTTGATGCATATATTCTTTTACCATCTCTATGTTATCTCTGGTGGTTTTGGTGTCGTTCGTTTCCCATTGTAGGTATTTCATTTTATTGTTGTTGTATTCGGTTGTCGTTATTTCTGATTTTATATTGGTTATATTCGTTATTCTTGTTGTTGTTGGCTTTGTGCTTTTACCCCAAAGTTTTCTCGGGGCTCTTTTGATTACACACCTTGGGCGTTTCTTGTTTCTGTATACGCATATTCGGTATCTTTGTCGAGCTTCTATCCTTTTATATATATATAGGATCTTTTAAGTTTGCCATCTCCCTTTCGCATATTTTGTCTCCTACCCAGTTCTGTTCGATTTTTGTTATGCAAACTTGAGTTATTGCTTGTCCATCGATGTTTGTTATTTTTAGGTAATTGGATTTTATTATTACATTCTCTTTGTCTCTTCGGCTGTCGCTTAATATATATTGAGCCACCGATAGTTTCCATGTTGTTATGACGATTGATAGTGTTAAGATGTTATTTTTCCACTTTAATTCCGTTTCAGGTAGGCATACGGTTCGTTTTCCATAATTCGATTTTTTGTTTTCGTTTTTATTATTTTTGTCGTTCTTACTATTTTCGTGGTCGTTATGCCTGTCGTTCCTTCGTTCTGTTCTATCTCTTTGGTTCTTTTTCTTATCTTCGTCATTTTGTTCATCTTTTTCGTTATCTTCATCTTCATCATTATTGTCATTATCTTCCTCGGTCTTCGCAAAAATGTTGTCCTCGACATTGAGTTTCCTAATTAGTGCTTTATACGCCGCTATTGCTTTATCCCGTGCTTTGATTATTTCGTCCAGAGATTTTCTTTCTTTTCGTACTCTTGTTTTAGTGGTCTACCAATTTTCCACCAAGTTGATTAATTCTGCTTTCCCATTTTTTATTCTTTTTGGTTCCTTGATGTTATCGGTGAATCTCAATTCTCGTCGTTGTAATACCATCTTGATTATTTTTCGGTTTCCTCCTTTTATCATTAACTTTTTTAGTAATGCATTTTCTCCCTCTTCATATCTTTCATTTATGTCTATCGCGTACTCATCGGATTTCGGTATTCGCCAGTTTAGCAAGATCTTTATCGCTTCTTTATCTCTATAAATTGTTTCCCATGATATTTGCCTGGTGTCTTCTTGTCAATATTTGGTTTTTATTTTGTAATCCGAGTCTTGCGGGCATTATTCGTCTTGCTGTTCATGATATTTTATTCAGTTGATTCCTTCGCTTTTCCCGTATTTGTTCGGGTGTTTCTCTTTTTATCCTTTCGTTTCTTAACATTTGGTGAATATTTCTATCGGCTCTCAGGTTGTATATGATTTTCTGATAAACCTGTTGGATGTAGTTAAACTGACTCGTTAAATCTGAGCATTGGTGCAATTCCCATGCTTTATATGCTTCTTTTTGTGGGAATTCTCTTATCAATTTATGCAGTCGTTGCTTTTCTTTTATCACTTGATGTTCGATTCCGCTAAAGTTAGTTAATAACAAATCTCCTCTTTTGATTAGCTCATATGCCGCTTCCAAAGTATTGTATCGGAATAAGGCTATTTTAATGAATTCATTTTCACCTTGTTCGTAGGTTTCGTAGGTGTTTATTGCCCATTTTCCGTTATCCGGTCGTTTCCATTTGATTATTTTCATTGCCATTTTTTGTTTATTGCATTTGAGGGCGATTCGTACTAATTCGTGTAGGTCTTCTAATTTATCGATGTTTTCCTTGGTGACGTTTCCTAGCATTACTTCCAGGTTTTTTGGTACATTCGTTAATATTACGTGTCTCAATGCCGTATTTCCGTCATTATCCGTTGTTGTTACATCTGCTCCTGCTTTTAATAATTCTTTGATTATCCATGTTGGGGTATCTTTCCTTGCTGCAATCATTAGTGGAGTTTCTCCACTTTCATTTTTTACATCGATTGTTTTCTTTAGTATCTTCTATACGTTTATGATTTCTTGAATTATCTCATAATTGTTCGTGTCTATGATCGTGTGTAGTGGAGTGTTATTTTCTTTATCACTTATAGTAAATAAAATTGGGCCAGTTTTTTATTATTGTAGTTATGTGTTCGGTATTTGGATCGTCACGTTTGTAGTTATCGATTATCCTCATTAATCCACCTAATATCTCTATGTCTCTTTTCCCTTTTGACCATTCTGGTAGTAAGGTTTCAGGCTCTGCTGTTTCAGGCTCTAGCTTTCCTGAATAGTGGTCTTCCCATTCCCCATCGTCATATTCTTGATATTCATCTTCATCGTATTCGTCTGCGTCTATGTGATAATAATTTGGTTTATGCATCTCATCATGGATATCCTTGCTGTTTGCGATCTCGTCATTATACGTCTTTCTTCTGGTTGGGCTGTTATTGTTTTTGGTATTGCTTTGCATCTTGCTACGTTGACATATATTGGTCTAGTGAATGGGCTGTTTACCATTTTACCCTCACGTTGGTTTCGCTTGTGTATAAGATCTCGTATGGTCCTTTTCCATTTCGTTGTAATCTCTTTGTCGTGCCTGGGATCAGTTCTGGTGCTTCAATGATTACCCAATCTCTCACGTTGAAGGTATGTGGTTTCACGTTTCTTTTCTGGTCATGCAGATCTTTATAACTTTCCTGGTTAAATTTGATGTTCAGCCCCGCCGTTTTCCATATTTCCTGCATCCTTTCTTTGAACTTGGTAACATAATCGTCTTCTTCCATATATTGTGATATTGGCGGTTGGTATTCTAAATCCATCGGCATGTTGCATTCCCTTCCGTACATCAACTTGAATCGGCTCATCTTAGTTGCTGGATGTATGGACATTCTATATGCCATTATACATAGATTGATGTACTCATCCCAATCTTTCTGGTATCTATCAACATAATTCGACAACATTTGTATTAATGTTCCGTTAAATCTCTCTGTTAGTCCGTTACATTGTGGATGATACGGTGATGTTCTCAATTTTGCTATTTTAAAGTAGTTGGTCACTTCCTTCATTATTTCGCTCATGAAGTTCGTTCCTTGTTCGGTTAATATTTGCTTCGGAGTTCCGTATCTGCAGAGATTTCCTCCACTAATTTTTGTGCTATTGTTTTCGCTTTTTGGTCTTTCATTGCAAATGCCTCTGGGAATTTCGATAAGTAATCTGTGACGACCAATATATATATACATTTCCGTTTAGTGTTTCGGGTAATGGTCCTAATACATCCATTGATATCATTGTCATTGGTTCAGCTGGTACTGGCATGGGTTTCAATGGTGCTTTCCATTTTGATCCGGTATTTTTCCTTGTTTCACAAATGAGGCAATTTATTATCCAATCCTTCACGGATTCGGACATATTTGGCCGAAAATATTTCTGTTTCATCCTTGACAGTGTTTTCTTTGTCGACATGTGTCCACCAAGCTTTCCATCGTGATATTGAGTTAGCAATTCTTTCCGTCTGTTTTCAGGTATTACCATCAATCTTAGTTCGCCATCCGCTTTTAGTAACCACTTTTTCTCGATTACGTATCGGTGTCGATGTTTATCCATATGTTCTTTTAATTGTGGGTCACGCTCATAGACCTCTAGTTTAACGGTTTTTACGGGTCGATTATCATCTTCAATTCCGGGTCTTCTTGTTGGTAAATCATTAATTGCGAGAAATCGATATCTTCTGCAATTATTATGCATATTCGTCTGACTTCTTCATCCATTAAATCTGGAAAGATGAATCTCGACATACAGTCGGCATTTGCGTTTGCTCTGCCCGCTTTGAATTTTATAAACGGTGAGTATTCTTGTAATTGCATTGCCCATCTCATGAGCCGACTTGATGCTTCCTTATGTTGTCCGAGCCATACTAGTGGTTGGTGATCTGTTGTAATACATATTTCATGACCCCACAGTAGGTATTTAAAATGTTTGATTGCTTGTGTGATTGCTAGCGCTTCCCTTTCGGTGACGGAGTAGTTTTTCTTGTGTTTCTTAAACATTTTGCTGTAATAACATCTATCTATTGTCCATAGCGGTTTATCCTCTTCTCCTTCTTCTTTTACTTTTTGGTAATTCGATGTCTATCCTGGGCGTTAACTTTCCTAGTCTTTCATTTTCATATATTATCTTATCTTCCTCGTCGAAATTCGTGATGTTGATTGGTAGCTCACCTTCTGCTTGGTTCGAATACCATTTCTCCTGTGATAACTTCATCTACTTTGATATAACAGATCATTTGCGATTTGGCTGGTACAATTATTTTTTCTGAACACCTTACTATCGCGTTCGTGGTTCATATTCTCCCTTCTTTGTCTTTTAGACATAGCGTTCCCAGATAGATGACGATTTCTTTGAAGAGTTCTGGCATTAGGTCGGTTCCAATTATGCATGGTACACTTAGTTGTGGTATTACTGCTAAGTAAGTCTCTATTTCGTTATTTTGATGTTTTAGGGTTGTCCACTATCGTCCCATCACGTTTACTGTTTCTTTGCAATATGCGATTACGTGAACTCCAGTCGGTTCGATATCTTTCCACTGATGTCGTGGTATTTCACTCAAAAGTACTGCTGAGATATTCGCTCCTGTATCGATCATTGCTTCTGTTTCTTTCCCGTTTATCTCAATCATAAGTGTTAATGCGGGTCCAGCTGGTGTGTACAAAGCTGCTATTGTTCTGACTTCTCTATCTTGATCTACGCTTCTTGATCGCCGGGCCGTTATTGGGTTTGTTACTTCCTATTCTGGGTTATACAATGATGGGTAGATATTTGCTGTTGGCACCATCTTTGTTCCCATTGTTGTTTCTTTCGTTCGTGGTAGTTTGACTGGTTCCTCGTAAGGCATTCTTGCTCTTGGTTTGCTTATCCATGCGCATGTTTTCTTTTAGTCCCAGTACACTGGTGCTTGAATCATTTTCGGTGCGTCTCCTTTTCCGTTATTATCTTCATCGTCGGAATCATTATAACTGTTATTTCTTCTATATTCCTTGATTCTCTCACACATGCTTTTTTTTGCTTTTCTTGAGTTCGTCCCTAGCTCTTTTGTCATATAGTGCTTTACTGAATCGTCTACCGATTTCCTCATCTGTCCATTTCATTGTTGTTATGACTCTTAATAATCGTTTGATCTTGAGTATGTCTTTTGAATGACCATGTAGCACTATTGTTTTTGCTAAGAAAGTTTACTTTCTTTTCTCGCTTGTAAATGTCGAAGCATTCCAGCATTTGTGTTAATATCACTCTTACTATTTGGATGATTAATATTATACCCGATATTCCAGCCATCATTTGACCGAACACTAAAAATCTACCCCAAATTGCTTTCATCATATTGGACGTTGCTTGTTGGATGTGGTCTGGTGACAACAATAACTCATAATTCGGTTTCTGTTCGAAATTCGTTCCACCCGTTATGGTTACTATATTTGATAATATTGATTCTCTTCTCGCCGGAAACAATAAATTCTGTCTTGCTGCTTCTAAGCTTTCTTGTGAATATATACCGCTGTTTACCACCTCTACTGGTCAAAATTCTTGTTCTGTGGTTAGTTCCGTCAATCCAAATCTTTTTGGTTCGGCTACTGAAATTCTCATTGGGAACATTACCCATTTTCCATCTGTCTGTTGGTACAATGGTTCAAAAGCGTTATTGATGTCGTAGAAATTTGGTTTATCCTTTAGTAATTTCATCATTCGCGTTACTGGTTGTACATATCTGATTTGCTTTTTATATATCAATTCTAGTTCGTTGGTGCATTTTCCTGGTGGTGGTGTTGATTTTTCCGGTACCATCGCAAAGGTATTTTCGCATTTGAATATGTACATTACTTCTCCTGCTATTCTCCCGAAATGTCTTTCTTGTAATGGTAGTAATGGCACTGCGCTATCTGGATTGGTTATTGCTACTGCTAGTTTTGTTTGTAGTATTTCTTTATTTAGCTGGCAATCGTTTCGTATTAAATAATGATACATTTTTTGCATCGATTCCTGTCCTTTATGATAGAGGAAATCCATCTTGTTGCTTATGTACAAATATAACTTTACTTCATCCTTTGCTATCGTTGCTATTCCTTGTTCTAGCCATTGTCTTGCTGCGTACAGTCCTGGATAATTTGTAGCATATACCATCTTTCCGCATTTTTGCGTTATTTTTCCTCTGATGAATCGCATTCCCATTTCGAATTCTGTTGTTATTAATGCTGATGGTGTCTGTTTAGTTCTCAGTGAGTGTGACTTGGTCCTTGCTTTGATCTTTCCGGCCCTCATTATTATTCTATTCAAATCGTTTATCTGTAGCTCTTCTGCGTCTTCCTCGAATACTTCTACTCTTATTCATCGAATAGCCCGGTTTTTAGAAATTGCATTCTACATTTATGGATGTTTGCTTAATATATTATAGTTGAGGTTCCGGTTTTGCATACCGTGTCCGTTGCTTGACACATTTGATTTGATTTCATTACTTGTGTTGCTCCATCGAATTGTGCTTCATATTCTTTTAGTTCGACCGTGTAGGTTTCGATTACCACTAATACCGTTACCAATTCTCCTTTGATGGTGTATATTCCTCCTTGGCAATCTTCGGTTGCTGAATTGATTGTCCCTGCAACGAATATGCTTTGTACCTGGATCATTCCACTTCTGCCTTTTAATACGACTCCTTCATTTAATCTCCTTTCTCCCCCACTGAACAAATTTTTGCATTGCTCTCCAGATACCTGTAATATTTCTCTCTCCGTTTTCCGCGTAATTGTGCATTCCTTTGCTTTGGTTCTGATGAAATCCGATTCTTGGTGAATATGATATGTTATTGCTTTTTCTATGGTTGTTAGATTATTTGGTATCGTCATCCTGCACTCCTCGATGTCTTTTAGTGAATATTTGTCTCCTAATACTGCTTTATCACAATCGAATATCAAGAATCCGTCTGCAGTGCTTGTGCACATCAACCACGCCATCATCGTCATCATCAGTGAGTGTATATTTGCGTTTCTCGTTGTTGTATCTTTTATTGGTAATTCGTGTTCTAAATTGTTTAGCAACGCTTTTAATCTCAAATGCATCGGTTTAATCTGTTTATTTTTTCGCGGCTTATTGATGAATTGTTTCCATCCGCCATTTTGTGGTATACCTGGTTCGATTTCTTGTTGTACTATCATCGCTGTCAGTTCTACATTATTCATGAATTGTTTGTTCGGTATTTTGCTTGTCGATAAGCTCATTAAATTGTATACTAAGTATGATAACGCTACTAATCGATATTCGTCGTCGTCGTCGGTATTGGTGAGTAGTTGTGCGACTATTTGTCTCATTTCCTCCCACTCTAATTTCATAGTTTTCGTTTTTTCTTTAATCAGCTTTGGGATTATACTGGATACTGTGTACCATAATTGTTTGGCACCTTCACTTGCTCGGTTTCGTTGCCATAATCTTCTCAGTGGTTGGCTCGTTGTTATTAGCATGCTGGCTGGTAATTCTCGTATCCATTCTACTCCACTCTTCTCTCTGGGGTGAGCTTTTCTCATCTCGTAGGCTATCTTTTCTAGTTTGTCTAATCTCGTCATCCATTGTTGTTGTTTGAATTGATCTCTGGTCTTTGGTTCTCCGTTTTCGATTATCGTTTTTGGTCGCCCTCTGGGGCGTTTTTCCATGGATGTACCAGTTTCCTTGGTTGTCTCGTTTTTGTTGGTATGCGTTATGGTTATTCTTTGGCTCTCTTCGTTTTGTTTTCTTAACCATTCATCCCAATCTTGTGCTAGATATATATCGTCATTTGCCTCATGAGTTTATGTTATACATTTTTTCTTTGGGGTGAAATCTTTATCCTCGATGTCCATTTCAATTATCATTTCCTTTATTTCGTTTCCTCGTTCTTCGTCGATTTGCTGATAGCTGGTTGATGGCTGTTCCTCTCGTATTTCAGGTATTTTCATCGGTTCTTTAATTACTAATGACGACGAATCTTCCTCCTCATTAGCGCTATCGCTCAAAATCATCGCTTCGTCTCCCTCGAACATTTTCGGTGTTTCATTTTTATCTCCTCCCACACTTGGTGTACTCATGCTTGCTTTTATAGGTTTTGGTTTTATCTCTTTTCTTTTCAACGGTATTCCCAATTTTCCGCCATTTTTAGAGAATTTACTTCTCCCATTACCATTGGTGTTACTCCCACTTCCAACATATTGTCTAAGAATCGTCCGTGAAATTGTAAGTGAAATGGAGTTTCGTACGCTAATTTCCTTTTCACCTCTTTTATTTTTGCTGTTGGATGTACTTCTAGTTCTTCAAATGTTTGATCGGGATAATATACTTTTATTTTATATTTTCCTTGTGTTTCTTGTGCCCATTCTTGATTTTTCCATTTCCGTATTACTTGATCGAATACTTCAGGACACCATTCATTTTTTCTTTTGTATTCTTCGATTTCTTTTACTAATTCTTTTAAGTTTTCTAGATTCTCGCCGTTTTCGGCCATATATTTTGCTTGAGCTACTGCTGCTCGTCTTTGGCTTCTCGCGCCTTTCTGCAATATTTCTATTAACTTTCTGCAGTTATCGTTTTCTACTTCTGTTTGTGACTCATCGATATCTATTGGTTGGAATCTTTGTCTTTTCATTACGTTTATCTTTCTCTATTCCTTTTCGGACGTTGTCTCGTATTCGGATTCTACCCTTTTATACCTCAAGGGTTCTCCTCTTAGGTCCTTAATATTCTCTTTTTCTGGTGACTCTTCTTCCATTACTCCTCCTTCTAGCTCCCATCTTTTTTCTTTGTCGTTCCATTTTCGTGTCCATGGTGTTGGTTTACATTCGTTTGTACTTAATTCGCTGAGTTTCCCTTTGAGTCGATCATCCCTTCGCCATCGTCGATAAATTTCTATGATTCTCTTGGATTTCCGGTGGCCTTCTTTTTCTACTTTACTCATTTCTTCCCACGTGGTATCCAATCCCCATCGAGCTTCTTCCATTGGTACTACTCTGATTTCTTGGTCATCGTCACATATACCCAGCTCATATAGTTATGTCTCGTTTTCTTCGCGTAAGATATTTTACCACTACATCTTCTATCATTCCATCTTCACTTTGTGCTTTTGCTTGTTCGACTGTCATTTCGTTAATGGTTTTTATTAATTCGTCCACTCGAATTTGGCTGTTCACCTTCAACGTTATTCGTTCCTCGTTTGGTAATTCCACGTTCACTTTCAGTTCTTTTATTCCGTCATTTTCTATTCGATAGGCTCCGTATTTACCGATCAATGCCGCATTTTTATAATTAGTGTGCCTTAAGATTACTGTATCTCTTAGATGTTCTATGCATTCTTTCGTATCTCTGGGTTTGATGTCAATCAATGTTTCCCAATTTTGGTGGATTTGCTCTATGATTTGTGTTATCCATCATTTTTCTCTGTTTTTCCAAAATACTCTTTCGGTTGCTCGTTGGAGATCCTTTTTGATGTTTATCTCAAATTCGTTTTTTGCGTTCTCCGCCCATCGTCCCATTTTTCCCTTTCTAACGTTATATACGTTGGTCTGCCTGACCATATTAGTGCGTCTACCAAGTGCATGTCTGGTTTTATCAACCAACCGTGATGGAACTTCCCATTCTCTCTTTGATCCAATCAAATATTTCGTCAGTATTTGGTTGTTTGATCGGACTGCTGGTTTCACTTGCTTCTCCATCTTTGGACGACGAGTCTCCTATGTTTCGTAACATATTTATTCGTAAGTTTCTCATCGTTTCCACTTTTACTAATCCCCTTGATGGTGTTTCGAATTCTTTTTTCGCGTTGCCGATTGATCTTTCTATGATATTTCGCTTTAGTTTGTGGTTTTCGTTTATCTGCTATGTTTCTACAGTCACTTCCTTTTCGTTTGCTTGTTCATTTTCTCGAGTTATCTTTTCTTTAATTTTTCTAAGTAATATTTTTTGTGATCTTCGTCTATCTGCTTTGGTTGGGTTGATAGTTTCGTCGGGTTTGGTTTGGTTTTCTCTTTGTTCTTCGGTTTCTGGTCTAGCGACCTTATCTTTTGGCAATTTTTTATATACGTTGTAACAATATTGTTCTTTGACATCTTTAATCATCCTAATCATATTTATTCTTGGCAGATTATCTTGCCTTTGTCTAAATCTTTCTTGTTTCACTCGTTCCTCTTCCATTTGTAATTGTTGCCAATCTTGTGCATGTCGTTGTTGCGTCATTTCCGTCTCTCTACTTCTCGCATCTTCAACTCTTTGCATCATGTGGATGTTTGATTGTTGTTGTTGTGGTTGATTTGTTCGCATCATTTTTGACATCATATCTTTGAGGTACGATATTTCTTGCATCAGATATGCTTGTTTTGTTTGTTCAGCATTTGTTTGTCTGGGTGCTAGTTGCACATAACTGTTGTTTCTTAGCTGTCCTTGATTTTGATTGTTTCCTCCTCTGCAATTTCTTGACACGTGACCTTGTTTTCTGCAAATAAAACAGATCCTGGCTTCACATCGATTAATATTGTGTCTTTTTTCCCACATCTGCCATATGGTACATTTTGATAGCATTCGTTATCCCAATGTCTAAGTTTTCGGCACGTTCTACATTGTTTGTTCTGTATTAAGTTGTTTCTACTGTTGTAATTTGGTCTCTGGTTGTTATTATAATTATTGCTCGGGCGACTGTTACTTGTTCTTTGAATTGGTACGATATCTGGTGCGCTCCTGGTATAAATTGATTCACCTTTGCGTTGTTTGTCTCATTCTCTTCTGGTTTTGTTGCCATAGTTGCTATCATTGCTTCATCCTGCATTAGTGCTATTTGCGATGGCAGATGTATTTCTGCTTGATTTGCTCTTGCTACTGATTCATCTAGATTTGTCAAAATCTGCATTCTCACTGCGGATCTCAGCTCCGGTCGTCTGAATCCGTCCACAAATATTCCGGCAATTTCCCATCTGTTGCTGTTTTTGCTAATCTTCTGATTTCGCTTGCGAAAATGGTATTGGATTCTCCGTGCATTTGTTTTCGACCGAATAATTCTTGTATTCCTTGGTTTGTCAATTTCGCCACTCCAAACGTCGTTTTAAGGAATTCCTGGATATCCTTCCAGCTGTCTAGTGCTTTCCCTCTCTCTTTTGCTTCTAAGAAAATGTCCAGCGCGCTGTCACATAGATACAATGGCATTCTGCTTTTTACCATATCGTTTGTCCATCCACAGACCTCAATATACACTCCGAAATTTCTTATGAACGTGTTTAGATTATTCGCTTTCCCGTTAAATGGCTCTCCTCTGAATTTCTCTCGGTATTATCTGACTGTTTCACCCGTTGTTGGGGGTTTTGTTAGTCCTTTTCCATCATTGTCAGTGCTGCTAGCGGTTCCCCGATTTCCGTTTAAATTTTTTTGACTTTCGGCCATGTTATTTTTATTGGTTGATTTAAGATTATCTTATTGGTTTTCTGTTGTTATTGACACGTTTGATGTGATTTGATTTTGGATTTCTAC
The DNA here is from genome assembly GCA_022537955.1 of Schmidtea mediterranea. Taxonomy (NCBI): domain Eukaryota; kingdom Metazoa; phylum Platyhelminthes; order Tricladida; family Dugesiidae; genus Schmidtea; species Schmidtea mediterranea. Next base: position 60,617,030 of record CM039679.1, on the reverse strand, counting down.
GTCGCTTTCTTGGTGGGTATTGTTTTCGTCTTCCCCTGCGATATTTGATTGACTTATGGCTCCCGCTAATCCTCGGTTCTCTTTATCGCCTGATCCTTGGCTGCTGGATTCGATATCCTCGAGTGATTTAGTTTTGTGTAATTTTCTCGCGATTTAGGTTGATCTGGCTTTATTAGCGCTTTCCTTTGAGAGTAGATAACTGTTGCGCGATCTTAGGGTTACTTTGTCCTCGATATTTTCCGTTTGATTGGCATCCTTTAATTTGATGGATCTGTTGCGGCGGTGTCTGTTGTCATCGTCTCGTCTGCAAATTTGTCCGTCGTCGGTTCCTTGTCTGTGACTATCTCGCTGATCTTTTGTTTGTTGTCGATTCCTTATTATCGTCGAACATCGGTTGGTTTGCTTCTGTGTTTAATTGTGTGTACTGTTTTGTTTGTGCTTGTGAATGCTTTGTTAATTTGCTTGTATTGGTTGTGGACTGGTTGCGTTGAATGCTCTGGTTGCTTTGATTGTTTTGTTGAGTTCTAGAAGGAAAAAATGAACCGTGTAGCATAATCCACTTATACGCTTTCAATCTTTTGAACAACCCCAAATAAACACGAAGGGTTTATTTCCCATTTTATTTTGTTTATTTCTTTTACTTTTATTCGTTTTCTTTATTATTATTCATTTATCGTTACATTATTACTTTATTTATTTTATCATTTCTTTTCTTTGGCTTGTCCGCCACATTGACTTGAATATAGTACCCATAATTATAAAAATTCATATTCCTAGGTTTAATCCCGTTTAGTATAATTCTAATACGTTTTACTTTGTCTCTTTGACTCAATTTACGTCGATTTTTAATTATCTATATGGGTTAGTAACAATTATCTATATGGTCGTAATAATTATCTATTTATAATAAATCGTTTGGCTATGCCGTTTCCCAGATCCTATCACCCCCCGTAATTTGTTTTTATTCGTAATACGCTTCGCATTCCCCTTCTATTTATCCTTATACAATTTCCACCATTTTCTCCTCGTTTTCATCATTTTCTATATCCCTCTTTTGTTTTAACCTCCTTTGGCTTATCTTAGCCTTATCTTTTCTCTTATTGTTTCATTCTTTTATTCTGTTTTTCGTTACTTCTTGTCCATAATTATTATCGGTTACATCGTTTTCGTTTTCTTACTCTTTCATCTTTAAAATCGTTACCTGCTATAGCTTTTATACAATATATTCAATTTTTCGTGCACGGATATTTTCTTATTCTTTATCATATTTATTTGTTCGATTTCTTTGACTGGTTTTTCGTTACTCATTTTTCTTTATTTAAGAACTATGCTCCTTAATATAGTCGTGAACCATGCTCCGTTAATGCATGTTCTTTTAATGCGAGTTGAGATTATGTTCCGTTAATACATATCTCATTAATCCGAGTTGAGACTGTGTTCCGTTAATACTCATCTCATTAGTTCCAAATGGGAATCATGTTCCGTTAACACATGTCCCTTAACAATTGAGATCAGGTTCCGTTAATACCTGTCCCTTAAATCACAATACCCGGAATTTAGGGTCGACTTACTCACGTACACCTCGCGATTTTAATGTACTGTCTCGTACCCATGACCGAAATCATGTTGGTACTGTACGCGACAGCCGAATGCCATTCGAGCAGGTGAGCACTGTCTCCAGTACTACTCCTCGAACGACCTTCGTTTCCCTGTTCGCAGCGGCCGTTAGAAAGACTTACGCTTACCATCTGAACCCCGAGATTTAAATAAATTTTATTTCATAAAAACAGACTCCGAAGAGTCTGTGTGTCATTTTAAGGGGACTAGCCCGACCATTAAGTAGGTCAGACTCGATCAAGGTTTTCTCTTTATCTTATTTTAAATTATCCTCAGTGAATATCAATATATCTTTAGTTTGTATGGATTGTTTTCTTTTAGGTTTCGTTACAACATTGTGAATAATATATCTTTAGGTTTCGTTTCGACATTGTGAATATTAATATATATTTTTTTAATTTGTATGGATTGTTTTCTTTCTAAAAGTTAATTAATTTCCATCCTAGGTGAAGCCATGGTGGACAAAGACCAGAAGTAATTAGAACTGTTTTTTTCATAAAATTTATCAGTATAATAAAGAAAAACCCGATAAAAACAAGTAGCATAAAACAAAGATGACTAACACTTATTCAATAATTATTAAACCAAAGTGAAACAACATAAATAATAACACATATTAACACTCAAAATGAAATAATAAGGGGTAATATCATTTTAGAAAAACATAAAGTTATTTATAAGACTATTCCACAAAAAGATAAAAACAATAATTAGCACTTATTTCAACAATTATAAAAGCAAAGTGAAACAATACAAATAATAACACATAATAACACTCAAAAATAAAATACATTAATAGGGGGTATTATTCTTTTAATCACTTCAGAAAAACATAAATTATTTATAAGAATATCCCACAAAAAAAGAAAAAATAAAAGACATAAAATTAGACATAAACATAAGACACAATAAAAAAATGAAATAAACATAATACCCAAAAACCAAAGTCAAAACATAAACACAATACTCAAAAAAAATATATATATATAACCAACAGTAAATATGAGGTCATTTCAACAAGAATATAACTATTATATATAAAAAAATATAGATAATAGATAAAATAGAAGTTATTTGTTATTAGTTACATGATTCATAAAGATCATGTAACTTGCCTCTACTGTGAACCCAATTTATCGTACTGACGGTCAAGGGAATGAATTGTGAGAACGTTCAACACAGGACTCTAAGCACTCGTTCCACATTAGTATTGATTATCATTAACCTATTTCCTGCAGCTTCGTGAGGGTCAGTTGCCCTTTCTACCCCAGCCATTTATTTGATTTACTCTTAGCTACCCCCCGCATTTTATTTGAATGAGCCACATCACTAAATCTCATTTAAATTCATGATTATCTAAATCAGTTTATACGTTTAAAATATTAAATGAAAAATAAGTGTAATCCAGACATTTATTTAATTACGATTATTTCAGCTAGGAGAAAAATACTACAATCATAAAGTTTGACAGAAGGATCACGGTGAACTAAGTCAGATTGAAGTTACTTGGTGATGTATATTCTCATGGGGAGAAAACGTTCCTCTCATTATAAGATTCCGCTTCGTCATCTATGTCGACCGGTAAACGCCGACGTTTCGGTGTTCGATACGTTGTAGTTGAGGGGGAAACCGAAGAGCTCGGTTCTTCCTGATTTGGTGTGACCGGTTGGTTGATCTTAAAGTGGATGGTTGATGACACTCGCACAGTTAGGATGGCTGTTTCGTTGGATGTTAGACCCAAATCTTCCAGGATGTGATTCAAATCTGGTAGTTCCTACTCGTCCGCCTCTAAATCGATGTAGATAAGAGTAGGTGGCGGGGGGATTATTAACGATGGGGCATACACTATGTCCGGGTCCATCTCCGGAAACTCGAATTCAGTGTAAGCTGGGGGCAGGTCGTGTGTTTCGACTAACTCGTTGGCTCTCTCGTTTGCCCTCACCAGATTCGCCTCCGCCCAGAGTCTCTCACGACGTCGGCGATTTCGATTCGGCCGTCGCCGTTGTGTTCCGACTCTAGCTCCGGTGATCTCACTCGTGGTTTGTTCATTTGATTGCCGGGGTACTTGATTCGTACGTAGGTGATGGGCTGGTATTATATTAAGATCCTGCGCCCAAGTGTGACTCGATAGACGAGTTCGGAGTTCACTTTCGGTAAAGATTCTTCGTAAGGCGGCGCTCTGTTCGGCGATAGTGACGCGTTGACTCCGCGTTTCAACAATAAGATCATCTCGTGCCCGAGACAGGAGAGATATCTTTTGGAACAAATTTCGAGTGGTTTCTGGAGAGCTCTATATTCCTTTCATTTTCTCGTATTTCGTTCGTAGAGCGACGTGTTCTCGTTCCAATTGTTCGAGCCTCTGTCTCGTAGCTATCGATGATTCAGAAAGACGGGGAATCCGCGGAAGATTTGATAAGCTAGGCATTCCGTTATAGGCAATTTTCTCGGTGAAACTAACTAAATAGAGAGACAAGGAATTATTCACTGAGGTTATCATCACATATATAAATATCAAGACAATTCCTAGGTGTTATCCCGGGCGACACGATAAGATTCATTCGTCTGAGGGAAGGAATCCGTAGAAAACTCTCAGAATCGCGTTAGTTCGGTCATGCGTAAGACAACAGGGGCAATTATCTTGTTGATGAGGGTGGTACTATAATTTGGAATGATGGTAGTGATGTTAAACTTGCAAAACCGTTTTCTATATTAGCGATGTCGCTAATAATGATCCCTGTTACCAGTGTGATCCTCAATAAATGTCGAGGTTTTCAAAATTGTTTCTGATGATTTTCGAATAATCGTCTTAAAAACCCCTAGTCAATAGCGCTCTTCCTGTGATTTAACAATTTTTCCTGCTCGCTCCGACCGATGTTTCCATCAGCCGTTGCGAGTTGTTAAACGGTGCCCTACGGGAGGGTCCTGTGCCATTTTGCCAGGCCCCGTCACGGACAGACCGAGATTTCGAATAGGCTCGACCCGTAATCGCAACTAGGGAACGTAATCCACCAGCCGGATCGCGGATCTGACTAATCGAGAACTATTGCGATACATAATATATATAATTTTGATCGGTACCTCGCTATATATAATTGATATGTTAAATCATTTAAAAATCATATGAACTAAACATTACGAACATCGAAAGCATAATATTATCATATTACATTACATTAACGTGATAAAAGAAAACATAAAATAAAAATTTCCTTACTCAGTAAATTCTTTTGAAACCCTGTTAAGTAATAATAAGATTGTTAAGCTTTAAGCTGAAAGTTTTGGTTGTAAAATGGGTTGAGTTGCAATAATGAAATTGGTCACTGCTTATATAGTGTTTTAGTGTCTGTGTGCGACCAATGGGCGATTTTTCGCGATTTTTAATTTCATAATTACTATTAGTTTGGGGTTAGAACACTTGGTTACTTATTCCCTCGTGTTTGAGCATAATCTATTCTCCTCATAACCATCAGAGTGCGTATTCATTGATTATCGGTTATATGAAACTATCCATCAACATGGAATTCATTTGTTATAGTGTAATTTATAGACGGCGCTTTAACCAGCGAGATTTGAGATCCTAATGAAGATTTTAGCTTAATCCTTCCAGTTTTCAATTTCGGCTGTAACTCGATTGAATAATTTAGTCCAATTGTAGTAGTACTTTATTTGCTCTCCTTGAGTTCACTAAATATCTACATTACTTATGATAATAATCTACTTTACTTTAGTTTAATGACTGCTTAGTTTAATCTAAATAGAGTTTCGAATGGATCATTAATTTGACTCTACAGGTAATTAATAATTGTCGGATTCAAAATGATACTAATACTTTTATATAGATATATTTTAATCATAATCGTTAATTTATCAAGGTTCAATTTACTCATAAATAATAATAAATTAATAAACGTTTAGGTTAATCATACTGATGGTTTAGCAAATCTACTTTAAGTACGATAGTAATTTACTTTATTTTTTCCTTTTCCATTATAGTCGAAAAATTGAAAAATAAATCCCAAGTTCAAAGGAAAATGTATTTAACAACATTGAGGATCTGCCTGAGGCGACTCCTGACCTTTACCAACGACTTGCAAACATCAGGTCGGGTGTCCGTGTTCACTGGGGCTATTTAACTAATGGTTGGTGATTTGGTAACTGATTGAGTGGGTAAGCCGCATTACATTCTCTTTCCTATTTTTTATTATTTATTTAGTCGTAAGATATATTAACATTTGTGGTGTTTATGGTTTCAACAACCTTGACCCCAGATGAAAATTTTTCTTTCTTACTCCCAGTGGTTACCCGTTGCTAGGCAACGTTGGAAGTGTAGCCATGGGTTTTGAGGTCGCCAAAGGTGAGCGCCACGCGGGAACTGCTCTGGCCCGACATCAAACTGGGTCCAACGCACTACCGTTAGAAGGTCTTTGTGCGATTTATCATTCCCGTCCCTTATTGATGATGGATGGTTTTACTCGCGTCTTTGGCTCGCTGTCTGATCGACGCTATTCACGTGGGGTTAATTTAACTAAATTTGATCTAACGGAATTCAAATCATTACTTGAACACGAAACTCAACAAATTTTATTTAATAAAAACATTCTGGACTAATTCCATGCTTTCGGGTCCTTTGCTTGAACAGCCCGTCGTTTGGCCCGTTCAGATCTGCCGGGTGGTGCTTAACTAGTTTGGCAGCAGGTTTCGAAGTTGAAGTGGCCTCTCGGTATGCTAGCTGCGCCGGGGCAAAGACCAGGGGGTAGGTCACTGCCGCTCCTTCTTGACATGCAGACAGCGCCACCTCCAAGCCCTTAAGCTGTGTCTTTAGACTCTGGTTGAGCTGTTTTTCCTCAGCCCAACCCTTCTGCACCGCTGTTAATCTTTGGTATAGACGTTTAGCCTTGCTCGGTTCTACCCAAGTATTCTTGGTCAATTGAACTTCTGTTGTCAGCTGTATGATTTGTTGGTGTAAATCTTAATTTATCGTTTGCGCCTTTGTCAGTTCTTGTTGCAGAATCTTGTGGGGGTTCATACCTACAATAGAAGGGTAAAATCAAATTCATCGCTAATAGGTGTTAGTTAAATTTATGGTGGGTCTTATGTCTTATAGCGTCGATTTGCGACTGGTATTCTCTTTTTCTTTTTTTAAATTGAATTTTTATTTAACAATGCAAAGAATAACCTAACTAAACACATGTATTTAATGCATAACCGAAAAATCATCACGGTGAGTCAAATCTTTAATAGTGTCGGTCGGAACTTGTTCGTGGTGGCCCCCGAGCATATGGGTGCTCACGATGGGCGTTTCGCTTGTCCTTCCTCCTCTTCCTGTCCAGATTTGGCGTGGGACTACCACGTTGATGGCCTCCGTTGGCTTGTTCAGTCTGGGATCGTCCAAATTGAACGACGTGTTGTACGGAGGGGTGTACCCGTCCGTACTTGGGATCAATCCGGCCGCAATGTCCCAGTTGATCTAGTCTAGGTGTCGTTATGCCATTCGGACTTGCTGGTTTGTTTATCTCTGGTGCTCCTCCAAGCGTGCGAGGAGGTACTCCACTTGACCTCTTATCTCCCGCACTGGGTTTCGACCGGGCTCTCACTTGATCGCGACGAAGGGGAGGTCTATGTTGTCGCTGATTTCCTGATCTTCTTTCGGGATTCTCTGACCAGTGAGATCGAGAATCCCGCGTCCCACATCGCTTGCCGGCACCGCGCAGCTGAATGTGCCGGGAAGCGTAGTGTAACCCGGGACGCGTCAATCCACGAGTCCCCTGGAAAAAATAATGCATTAATGAGTATAACTCGTCATTTAGGCCTATGTTATTGAGTTGGTAGTCTAGGTTCCTTCAGTCATAAGTCGTTTCAATGTTCGCGTGATGGGTCATTTAGGTTTTAATTCAAAGTGGGGTCAAGGTACCGAATATTCTTACTACCGAGTCTATTTACTCAGGTCTCCCTTGTTCGAATTGGTTTATACTTCAGTATCTCGTTAATACGGTTAATCCCTGTCGAGCCCTGTTGTGGGGAACCTTTACCGACCCTTCCTTTGTCTGTTACTTCAACCATCACACCACACTGATCGTTCGATTTCGAGTTAATACCCGGGAAAAGACCTTTAAGCATTTTAGGTATCAATTGTCTAGAGTTGGCGCTTGTTAAGGTTTCCCGTCCATTTAATTTGGGGCTGGTATTGAACATGATTATCTTTGTCATTTCTGGGGGGTAATCTTAATATTGATGACCATTAATCTAGGACGTTGGAATTTTGAATTCAATGATCAATCATTTTCATATACATTCGAAGTTTAGCGGCTGAAATTGATGTGTTTAAGCTACAAGGGTTCGGTTCGAGACATGCTGACTGCGTATGGTACGAATATTCTCGGTACAGTTGGAGTGAACATTTCAAGACGAAAATTGCATTACATGAATTACCTACATATTAGACCAGGTTGAATCAGTTAAATATACTTGACTAAACCTCAGATTAAATGAAATATTCTACAAACGTGCCGAATTGGATTTGATTCTGTCGGGAAAAGCTGAGCCCTTATATATAGTGAATTAAAATTCGCGAGCTAGAATTTGGGTGTGCGACTGGAATATCAAAACAGTACTGACAAATTACGACGGGATGAAAGCAAATTTGGAACGATAAAAGTAGGTGGAACATTACAAAATCTCTGAGTACGCTAAGGGACACTAAAATAAAGGTGAAATTAGAATTTATCATTACAAAATATCGAAGTAATACGGGTTGGTTGAATAATAATGAAATGAAAAAAAAATAAAATATGACTAAATTTAATTAAGGGAATCTCCCTTAAATATATAAGGTAATGAGAGTTTCTAGAAGGGAATCAAGTAAATAGATTACGGGAAGCATTACTAAATCACGGAGTTGTACCATGACAAAATAATTAAATAAAAAAATTAAAATGACATGAATCGAGTAAATCAAAGAAGTCAGTATAAACTATCGGAGTCATACAAAGATAATTGACTGAATCGATTTAGGTAATCATTATTAAATAAACTAAGTTACGCATGTTGAATCATTCATATCGTCATGATTGAACGTTCATTGGCGCGAAAGCGTTACTAGTTTCCACTCCTGTTTGTTAAGGGTTCGAATGATGGTGACATGTAACGATCGGCTGTATATGAGGTATTCGGAGTGTGGAGCTGGAGGGGTCTGTATTTATGAGTTGGATTTTACGTAACAATAAAAATATTCATTGACGATAACTTCGCAGTTTAACTTAAATATATATCTCTATAACACGGTTTAGTGTCTCTCCGTCGCTCTTGAGTCTTGGGATGGGTTGGGGCCATTATGAACGATCTTCGGCGATCGGTTCGCCTAATCAAAACTCGAGGAAACTTATTATTAGCCTGACAACAGTATTAATCATTACCTTCGGATGTTCTCCGTTTCTCCGAGCTTGGTCCGGTTCTCTGTGGGTCTTTGTCGGACACACTGGAGTATCGTGAGTTCGTCGTTCCTGTTGCGGAATTTTTATAACTTGGCTTTTCAGACATTTTGATTTTATTTTTGTGATTAACGTAACCCAGTCCAGACTTTATATATGAATGTGTATACACACATTGTCGTCAGCAAATCAAATTCTCTGCATGAAACACCTTCCGGTTTCATAGTGGTGTGTCGGCATGTCCCGATTTCTGGTAAGCGAATATGATAATCTTATTTCTGAACTTTTTATTGATTGACATTTTAGGAAATGTCAAACTACATGCGAGTTTGTCTTTACGTGATTTGTCCTCATGACTTCTTCGATCATGGTGCTGTTGATTTACTATTTAGTTTTTCAGGAATCTGAAGCGACTACATTTTCCTGCAGCCCACTGTTACTGATTGTTTCTCTTTATTCTATTTGGTAAGATTTTATTTATGTATTCGTTTATCTTTGTATTTCCTATTACTAGAGTTAGTATTCTAAATCCCTTATATAGGGTGGCCTATTCTTCGAGTGGGTTTGTTCAATTTTGTCCCCATTAGTTATACTGAAAACTCAGTTAACGGGAGCAGTTTCACAATTTGGAAGGAGTCGGTTGATGGCATTTGATTTGTATATTGGCTATTGGTAATCTATTCTACTTTTCGAATGTTATATCGTCGGCCTATCTGTGATTCATTTTTCCCATCTTGTTTATCGACAGTGATTTGTGGGTCCATCACTCATGATGTATTACTCAATTTTATTATGCGATTACTCCACCTATATGTTTACCATCAGTGAGCTATTATCCGTTTTTATTAATTCCTTATTATTTAATCTATCGTTTCATCGTTGGTAGTTTATTCCAATTATCGTAATGGTTAGTTAATATATTTGCCAATATGCTTACTATCTGCGATTTAGCCTAAATCTTTTAGTTAGGATATTTGCTGTTGCAATTTATTCTAATCCTTTCAACGTTTAGCTAATATATTTACTAGTGCTGTTTGTTCTACTTATTGTTACATTTAATTAGTATTGCGATTTATTCTAATTATTTTATATCCAGTTAGTCTATTTTTGATTTATTCTATTTATTTTATATTCAATCAGTATATTGGTTATCACGATTTATTCATTTTATTTATATTCAATTAGTATATTTACTATTGTGATTTACTCTATTTATTTTATACTCAATTAGCATATTTACTATTGCGATTTATTCTAATTATTTCAGGGATTGTCTCCTGCTCTGACCACTAATGGCCAGTCTCTAATGTTGCCTGAGTTGACTGCTTTTATTCATCATGAGACTCTCCATCAACCTGTGGCAGACATCCCACTTGAAATCCGAATGTCTCTACTGTTCAGACGGTAATCCCCACTCATCGCCGAATCGACTACATCTCACATTTATGTTGATCGTTTTCATGAATAAACAGTTTTCGCTTGTTCTAGCAATACGATTTCCTATAGTATTTATTCGCGTTCTTTCTACAAAATTAAATTTGGTTAAGTCCTATTGACTACGTTTCAGGATAAAGTAGTTAGATTATGGGTAGTTCAATTGTAAATCAGTATTCAAATCAATTTTAAACTCGACAATGAATTCTAACCATTGTGGGTGAATCATTTATCGGTAATATCATACGTATTCCACGTCCTTTTAAGATTCATTATGTTAAGGAACCGCTTGCCCCACTTAAGAGGAACCTCTCGGTCTATTCAAAAAAAACGTTTCCCTTTTTTTTGGTCATCGACTGTGATCGCCGTTGGTTATCTAATAATTATTATTGGATTTAAATTGGTTACGCGGAATTAATCATATCGGAAATCTACAGTTTGGGTTTAATTAAATTCTGTTAGAACGTGATATTAGAGTTTCGCTTTATTAATAATATTACTACAGTTTTGATTTTCCTAGATTTCTTTGTGACGATATTAGAAGATATAATAATGATTCTTACTTTAATTCCCCGTCACCTTCCCCTTTAATTGATCTTAGGCGCGTTTATGTTTATTTTATAGTTAGTGAGTGCCCAGTGGACTACTCGGTGTGGTGATTTTGAGCCGTGAGTTGTAAATAATATTTAGGTCGAGTTTATGGGAAATGAGTGCCGACGAAACAGCCAAAAGACTATTTCTCCTTCGCTCTTTTCCCCTATACGGAATGATATTGACGTTTCAGCTCCTGCGTTCTCACGCCGGAGCCTTCATGGGCACGAATTATTGACGAGTGTACACGCACTTACACAATTCGATTGTATGTCTGATTTTAATTACTTGTAAGATGTTTCGGCTGTGGGCCGGAAAAATTTTGACTAAAAGAATCTATTTGTTTAGATAAATATATATTTCCACATAATACATAGTAGTTATCATTAATAATCTTCGTGCATAATACATCATAACCCGCTCCCCACGCCGACGCCCAGGCAGAGCTCATTCGAGGTTGCCAGGACGCGACGCGGAGAGAGTTTTCGAACATCCTCTCACTCACATTAAAGTTTCTGACTTCAAGATTTCCAAACTGGTTAAAACTGCTTCAGGTAAAAACCGATTTTTTCAGATTAAAAACTGATTAAAATGAATCGGTATATATACCTATTGTACGACCCTAAGCCTTGCGTGTTAATTTTGATTTAGTAAAACAAAATTTGACCTTGTGATTTTCTAGTATATTCTATTCTTAATCTTATTATTTTGTAATTTTATTTGACAATTTTTCTTTTGCATTTTTTAATTGAATTGTTTCCAATTCAAATTATTTGATTTTTATTCCATTTTCATGGATTTTCGCATTTTTTGGTAAATTGTCAAATTTCGGTCAAATTGTTAGGTTTTCGTGTTATTTTTATGTTTATTTCGTGCGGATCTTGTTGAACTTTGTTATTATTTTAATTTATTTTTGTGTTTTATAATTTTATATTTAATTGTTCTCTTTCTCGTATTTTAACAGGGTTAGTTGAGGTTTTAATAGGTTCGATTTTAAATCCGCATGTTGTATTTGCGTGTGTATTACCGATTCATTTAAACAATTTACAAGGTCGTTTGTGTTCTGGCCCAACAATACTTAGTAAATAAATGGCCAATATGAAAGTTAAAAGTATTAGAGATAGATAAATGTGATCGTTAAAAACGCGAGATAAATTAGTTGATTTGATAAATGAATTGGTTGTTGAAAATTATTAGGGATTTAGTAACAGTAATTGACAAAAATAAGAGATGAATTAATAGATGAAAATAAAGTTATAATTTTTTTCTCTCGAAAACTATAATTATTCAATCGTAAAATAATTACAATTATTCGAAAAATGCAAATACACTAGCGTTTTTTGTAATATATCGTCCAAGTTTTTTTAACTATCTAGTCTTCATTATAAAATAAATTCTAGAAAATTATGTTTTCTGTTTCGGGACGGATAGGTATTGCTGCCTGAATATATTTAAATTCGAGTGAATTATGAGATTTTGTAGTGAAGGAGTTAAACCAGCAAACCTTTTAACGAATTCCAACTGAGAATTGGATAAACAAAGGGGTGCCTTAACCTAATCGGTTTAATATAGTATTGTAAAATGTTTTAATAAAAATTAATTGGATGTTTGAATTTTTAAGTTAAATCTTAACAGCAAAGAGAAGGAGTGAGTTTTAAGCTTGCAAAGGTTAAATTAAGTAAATGTAAAGAAATCCGGAAAATGTCTAGGAAAAAAGTGTCAAGTTTAATCGAATAGTGTGATAGACCTAAAATGTATAGGGGAATATTTTATTACTGATGGAGATAAAAATGTTGTAGATTTAAAATTTAGTATTGACGTAATAGAATGTGACAAGTTTGGCAGAGTTTGAGAAAATTATAAAAATTGATTAAAACTGTTGATATCTATACAACGAAATTTCTTTTTCCATAGAAATTTTGTTAGTATTTTGTAGTCTAGTTGCAAAATATAAATAAATCAAAATAATAAATTAAAGAAATCTCAATGATTATACCATGTTAGAGTAGCTAAATATTATAACTTGAAAAAGTTCTACCAAATTAATATTGAATTGTCGAGTAAAAGGAAAGTGATCAGTGAATGAAAATATGATCTAAATGAATAGGTTATGTTCCAAATTTGATCACCGGCCGGGATGGTCGTGGTTTTCTACAGTTATCAAGCACTCTTGACGACTTATAAACAACGAGATAAGTTGTTTTGTTATAATTACCTTTTAGATGTGAATAAAATGACTGAACAAAGCATAATTTATATTGTTAATTCATCAAATACTATATTTATGCACATAAATTTCTTGTTTAGAGACGGAAAGGTTACATTAAATATTGGTTGCATCTATTAGGTCCTGTAGTCACTACAACTTGTGTGAACAAATAGACCATAAAATTAAAATATGAAATTGTATAAGTTGTAAGTCGATAAAGGGATACATTAGAAATGTAAATTAAACGATTAAACGATAGGTGTTAAGAGTAGTACCAAAATGATGAACCTAATGTTTACTGCAGATAGTATCACTCTAATTGTAAATGATAAAAGAAATGAGTTAAAAAGTAATTGGACCGAAAAGAGGTAGAGTAGTCACAAGTTAAACAGTTACGAGTGGTGGGTTACTGGGTATTGATTTTTGTTTTAATCTTTCGGTGGTTACCCAGGTAACACCATATAAATATTTCTTACTACCACTCGGCACCCGTTGCTAAGCAACGTTGGAACTGTGTTCGAGTGGGTAGATCGTCCGCAAAAAGTGAGCGTTATTACTAATGCTGTAATTGCTCGGACGACCTCTGGGTCCAACGAGCTGTCTTCGGAAGACTTGTGCTCGCTTTAGATTATTGGGTCCCCTGTATGTCGTAGATTCTATTCGTTGGAGTTCATCGTAATCTAAGAGGGAATTTGACAGTGATGTTTTATATCTCACACAGGTGGCTACATGTCGAATGGTACCTCCTAGTGCTTTGGTTGCGGGTTTTAGATTCTTGTTAAATATACGCAGACCTCATTTTAACTAACAAAGAAGATATAATTTGCAAAAATACACATATTTAATTTACACCATAAACATATTTTATAATTTCGTCAGGTTTTATTTAATAATCGAGCGGCTCGGCGTTTCGCTCGCTCCTTTCGTCCAAGTCGGTAACTATTCGGTGTTGGTGTTGTTGTTGGTGTTGCTGTTGGAATTACTGGTGGGGTTGCTATCGCCTCGCGGTAGGTTAATTGAGCGGGAGCTAAGACGAGGGGATAAGTTACAGCTGCTCCTTCTTGACAGGCCGACAGTGCAACCTCCAGCCCCTTTATTTGGGTCCTTAAGCTCTGGATCAGTTGCTTTTCTTCTGCCCATCCCTTTTGGGCCGCGGTAAGCCTTTGATATAGTGATTTGGCCTTCTTTGGGTCTACCCATGTGGCCTTGGTTTGTTGGACCTCCGTGATAGTTGAATAATCTGATTGTGAAGATTTTTATTGGCCTGCCTTGCGTGGGTCAGTTCCGTTTGCAATATTTGCAAGGGTTCCATTGCTGCAATAATGAAAATTAAATTTTTGTTAACAACTCTAAAATTTAAATGTACAGTTATTTTAAACATAAATTCGCAAAGTTGTATCGTGAAACGAATAAAATAAAAAGACAAACTTCAAACAAAAAAGTTTTTATTACGATGACAATCACTAAAAAGTCCATATCCTACAGCTCAGCGAAATCAGGGCTCTTCGAAGAATTTTCTCACCCCTTCCTCAGCTGAGTAGCCAGGGCGTATGAAGACGGGCCGGTCCTGAGTTGGGCGGCGGCATACATGGGTAGACGTCCGCAATTCGTTCGGCAGCGATGTCGTCCTCCACCTTGGCCAGGTATTGTCTGGCCCTGACCACGTGGAAGTCCATTTGCCGCTGATGGTTCTCTAGGCGTGCGAGGAGCTCACTGGCGTGTTCTCGATTTCGCGGGCCGGATACTGCTCGCCATTTTGTCCATTTCGCAATGACGGCCTCTCGTCCAACCCTAGTAATTGCCCGATGGTCTGTTTAGGCCCTCTTGGTTGGGGGTTCTCGCCGCCTCTCGCTTGCTAGGCTCGTCTCCAAGCTTGTCGCCATTGATTGGCAACGTGCGTGGGGACACAGAGAAGGGGTCCTGATTCTCTTGAATAACAAGAAAAAGGTTTGTCTTTATTCTTATAAAATTAATTATATAAGGGTCATCAAATTCCCATTGTAGCAAAAAAAATCGAAAAATCGGGAAATCCTTGTCGACCCCTCTGCGTCTAACTGTTATGGCACTGAGATTTCTAATACAGTCCGACTCCTCATTAATAACATTTTTCTCTTTTAACCCAAAACTCTGTAATTTCATAATATGGACTATGTACATACTGTTGGTCCAGAACACAAACGGCCTTGTAATATGTTTAAATGAATCGGTAACACACATGCAAATATAACATGCAGTTTAAATTCAAACCTATGTAAACATCAATTAAACCTAGCAAAATATGAGAGAAAAGCAATTACATATAAAATAATAAACATAAAAATAAATTAAAATAATAACAAAATGCAACAAGATCCGCACGATACAAATACAAACATAACACGAAAACCCAACAAATTCGACCGAAATTTGATAATTTAACAAAAATGAAAATTTCATGAAAATGAAATTTAAATCAAAGAATTTGAATTAGAAATAATTCAATAAAAATTTCAAATAAAAAATTATCAAAATAAATTAAAAATAATAAAAATTAAGATTAGAATACACTAGAAAATATCAAGGTCGAATTTTATTTTACTAAATCAAAAAGAACACGCGAAGTTAGGGACAGAAAATAGGTATATATACCGATGGATTTTCGCATAAAATTTAACCAATTTTAACACAAAGTTTTGAACCACTTTTAAAACCATTTTTGAATCATTTTTAAACCATTTTGAATCTATTTTAGGTGAGTGAGAGCTTTATTTGGAAACTCTCTCTCCACGTCCCGTCCTCGCAACCTCGGTTGAGCTCTGCTTAGATGTCGACGTGGGGAGAGATGTATTTTTTATTTTTGGTATGATGTATGCTTTGGCAAGTAATTTGTTATATTGTTTTTTAATATATTAATAAATATTTATAAAACCAAAGATCAGTTTATTTTAATTATTTTATTGTCGAATTTTTCCGGCGCACAGCCAAAGACACACCGCAAGATATTAAAATCAACATACTATTCAGATTCGTGTAAGTGTGTGGAATATCGCCGATGATCTGTGCCCGTGAAGACCCGGCGTGCGGAACGTCAATGTTATTCCGTATAGAAGAAAGGAGAAATAAGGAAGGGGTCTTTTGGCTACTTCCTCGTTTCTAGTTTTCTTTAAATTCGACCTAAATTATTCTATACACGGCTCAAAATCACCACACCGAGTAGTTCAGTGGGCACTCATTAACTATAATATAAACACAACGCGCCTAAGGTCAACCAAGGGGAAGGTGACGGGGAAATAACAAAGATGAAATCGTTGTGATGAATTTAACTCAAAGACAAATTATCACTATAAATTTAAAATAACCGAAAATTTCAAGTTGTTGATAAGATCCTAAAGTAACCCTGAATATTGAGTGAATACCACGAACTGATAATATTTAACCAACCTAAGTTAAGATTGCGAACCAAAGGTAACTATAAATTCAAGCCGGAATTGCGAACGTTAATATAGTCACATTAATCTAAAAGGTCTAATATAGCCAAATCATAAATTTGGAGACGTCATGTCGCGCTAAAATTTAATAACTAGCTTGATATAACCCTGATATAATATGGAGAGTCGGTGTTTACTTAAGCGAGGACTAAAAACTTGATCTCAACGTAGCATGGAGAATTAGTTTTCTGAATTAAACAGTAAAACGACTTGAGCTATTAAAACCCAGACAATATGTTTACTAAATAAAAATAAACGCGGTAGTAATTAATGCGAGGTTTAAAATCAGACTACTAAGGAGGAAATGGAAACGATCCAAAGCAAAATATCTATAATTATTAAACGAAAATAGAACCCTACTGACGGCAATTCACCAGCTTCTCCAAATATTATAAACCCACAAAAATTTGGAAATATGAATGATTAAATTTAACACGTTGACGGACAATTGCGGCTATAGCCGTCAAAGCGAAGTTCACAATGTGGCATGACTGCTATAGCCGTCCAAAACGAAACGGTCGTTTTTAGACACTACGGCTATAGCAGCACAAATGTGCACTTACTGGCGTATACGTAGAAGCATAATGTCGTGTTTTGAAAACATCTTTTTAGGTTGAAGTTCATATTTCACCTGTTATACGAGTTGCAGATTCAGTATGCACGTGGTTGTGAAGGGAGTAGTGCGATCGTGTTTTTGCTGTTATAGCCGCCATCGTCCTATCACTTAGTGTATAGAGTCCGCTGGCGCCATGACGGTTATAGCCGCAACCTAATTAAAGGTACTAAATTAATCAAAATTAAGTTTATTTAAGCAGAAAGAGTAAAACTATACTTCTAACATTCTAAAAATCACAAAAACATATAGTGTCAATTTTCGAACTTCGCTTGTTCCTACTGTCCGTCAACGTGTTAAACAAGGAACAATCAGTTCAATTAAAAATTTAGATTAGAAAGTCTCACCATAATAAACACAACTCAATTTATTCCAATAGACATAATAAATACTCCAAATGAGTAATTGCGCTGATTGAATCCAGAGCATAAGGTTAGAACTGAACTGGAGCCGGATCCCATTGCACACATCATAGTTTCTCGAATATTCCTAGCCACTACAGAAAATAAAAAGTTAAAGTCAAATAAAATAATAACGATACTAAACTTACCGATCTTGAAAATCGAAATAACTTTTCAGTGTCGCATTTTGATTGTGAGCCTCCTTAAAAGTCACCAATTCCATTTGTTTATCTATTGCCGAGTTAGTGTGCCGGAATTCTCACGGGGTAGAGAGAATATGTCTCGGATTCGCGCACCAAAGCTCTAATTTCAAACGATAATTTCGTTAACGGTCTGGACATACCAACGGGTATCATCCGACTACATAAGCGCACACTGGTAGTTGTGTGCGTCCCCGCCAAAGCCAATATAATGACCTAATAAGGACAAAATTTTAGTTAATTTTCAAGTTTCAAAAATGCAGGACCATTTCAACACCTCATGTCAAGACACGTCAGTCAGTGTCCCAGAGATAGTCACCCCAGTAGAATTTCGCTCGGATATTCTTGGTAAATAAATTTTATTTTTTTTTGTTTATTCTCTTATAAAATATGTAAGCCATAGAAAGAATTACGTTACTCGACGAAATTGGTATCAGATCAGATCAATTTTAAGACCATTTCAGAAAAGTCTTTCTCACCTTGCCAAAATCATCAATCAACTCGATTTTCTTTTGGATTTGCAATAAAGAATGCCCAAACAGTCGTTGTTATTTTTACCCAATATTAAAACTATGTAGACAAGAGATAGAATTAGGATCAACAACCACTCACCCAGTAGTATGAAAAGAACCTCGTGGTTTCTCTATTTATTCAAAATCTCGTAGTTCTAATGGTTGAACCAGTGTTATGATAATACTTGATAGGAAATGGGCCAGACGAAAGTAGTGAATTAATATCGTTTCTTTTTGCCGATGAAGAATTCTGGTAGAACTGAACAGGTTAAACCTCGAGGACTCGTTTTCTAAAACCCCTTTTCTTAAAATTTTTTTTTACAGTGATTGCCCATCTAAATTCTTAAGGTTAAATTTTTTTCTTTTCAACGAAAGTTGATTTTGCTCATATGTCATATGAGTATCACGATATTAGGCCGGTCGTTCGACGTCGATAAACATCAGTAATATCCGTCTTCAGGTTTTTATTTTATTTTTATTTTATGATAAGAACACTTCAATTATATGATATATTTGATTTCCACATATTGGAACTTTAGAAAGTTTGATTATCTGATACGATTTATTTTAGAAACTTATGAACTTGGATTATATAAGGTATTTTTTTAATTTTAACTCATTCAAAAATTAGGACACATTTTATTTCCAATTAGTAGAACTTTATAAAATTTTTGGGTATATGATGCAATTTAATTTAATTAGAATCTCAGAAATTTTGACTGTATAATGTATTTTTATTAATTAGCGTATTCGAAAATTGGGACGCTTGGATTATGAGATACATTTTATTTTAAATTTAGAAAGTTTTGATTACAAAATATATTTTTTTTATTTTTAACCTATTAGAAATTTAGAAAATTTTGATTATTTGCTAAATTTTCATTGTTAACATATTAGAAAATCAGAACCCTTTGATTATATGATACATTTAATTTTTTATGTAGAAAATTTTTGATCGTAAGATACTCTTTAGTTTAACATATTGAAAATTTAAAGGGGTTTGGGTGTATGATGCTAGTTCATGATTATCATTTTTAACCATTTAATACGTATTTAACGTAAATTTTGAGTTTTAGTTTTTGCCATTTAGGGTTGCTCAGTAACTGAAGATACTCGAATCTATCACTAGTGAATTAAAGGAATTAGTTTTATAAAACCAAAGTGTTGAGGTCTCACTATTTAAGATCTCAACGTGCACTGGTATTCGTATATATATAACTTTAATATATCAAAACACAAGATCTTTTACAAATTTATTAAACAAAAATTACCAAATATAGTATTCAATTTTTTGAATCAGATTCCACAGAATAAGACAGTAAATTATAAACAATGCGTGCAAGATTTGTATTTGTTAAATGTTATTTATGTATGCTATGTAGGTGAATACAAAAAAGAATTTGTTGAGCTCTGCTCCGATTTTAATTTCTTTTCGAGATTGACTCTTAAAGAATTTTGTCGCAGTATTTTTGGGCGAATATACTGAGCTTTAGCTTCAGTATATATACTAAATTTTTTATGTCTATAATATTTTAATTTATTTTTAAGTGCTCTAAGAGCATACTTATTTTATTTTTTTAAATACTATTGCTATAAGAGCAATATTAATCAATTTATTTTATTTTCTTTCTTTATGATAATGCGCATTTTATTGGTAATAATTTTCAGCTGTTACTTTAATAATCAATTAATACGCACTCGTTGGAAATAATTAGTTGTTGAATAATAATAATAATAATAACAATAATAATAATAATACTGATAATAATAATAATAATAACAATAATAATAATAATAATAATTAATAAGATTATCTGTATTAACCCCAATGATTTTACCCTTTTTATTTTTATTTTATTGAGTTGCATAAAAATGAATAGTGAAGAATAAATTTAATAATTTGAATAAATTACACCCTTTATAATAAAAATGGATTATATCCTTTACCAAAAAAAATAAAATATACATTTACATCATTATTTACAAATTGTAAAATGGATCACAATAAATGATTGTCAAATGTTCAGATAATTGTTCAACAGATCACAATAGATAATTGTTTAGATAATTGTTAAATAGATCACGATAGATAATGGATTATTGTCTTTGATGTTCTGATTTGGGATTTGCTTGTGCTCGTTCTTCTGCGTGAATGTTGATCCTGTATTTGTTGGGCCCGGTCCTGTAATACTTTGTTAGCACGAAGGTGTCTAATGGTTTTCCTTCGTCATCTAACAAAAGGAAAAGGATTTATATTTCATTTTACCATAGGAAATGAGGCGGTATCGGGATAAAACGACCTGCGAAATGTATAATAAGTTGGTTCAATTTGGGTTTATTGATTTCTGCGTAGAAGTATTAACAGAACCTTCTTTGGATATTTCACCATAAACGCACTTCGGGGAACATGCCTTACCCTAATTAGGCCAATGATGCGTAATTTATTTGAAAAAATCAGTGAAATTAAATCTGATGTTACTAATGGAAAGCGGAACCCATATCGAGAACTTTACCTTAGGAAAGATGACAAGGACTCCCCGACAAAATTTTTTTAAAATTATAATAAGAATCGTAAATGTGCCGACAATCTTTAAGCTTTATTGGGATCCATTCCATCATGTTGTTATTTCAGATCGATCAGGACCTTTTATTCGGATCTCCGTATCGGAAGCCGACCAATGGCGTCAGGCATGGGAGCGTGTCAGTAAGGAGAGGTACCCCAACGTACCCCAACTAGGAGCAAATAGATGGAGGATGAGCTCCTAATAGAAGGTACTATGCAACAGTTCCGGAACCATGGACATCCAAGTGACCCCAGTCCGCCCAAGACATTCTTATGGGGGCCCAAGCCCTCCTGACCCATCTCAAGAAGCTTCAACGTAGAGTCAACGCCTTAGTTGACCGTGCCAGAAGTGGAAGACGATCTCGCCTGCGGACGACTCGCGGACGTCTATCCACCCAACCCCAGACCGACCCGTAATACAAAACGATACATACTCATCGTTCCGGGCTATTCTCCCGAAGAAGGAGTAGAAAAGTTTTTCCAGGATTCCGAATCCCAGTGACTACTGAAATTTAGTGAAGCAATTTTTAATAAAATATAATCTTTGAGAATATGTTTTTGCTATTAGCAGTCTGTAACCTATTTTCATATTATGTATTTGAATCAACCACATGCCTGAATTTTTCTAATAATTAAAAGAGAACTTTAATATTTCCATTGCAGTAATGGAGCCTTCACAAATATGCGAAATCGAACTAAAGCGAGTGAAACAAGCCAACAAGAACCTTCTCGAACAGATCCTACAACTAACTCGAGAAGTCCAGCAAGTTAAATCTACATGGATCGATCCCATGAAAGTCAAATCCCTCTACCAACGGCTTACGACAGCCCAAAAAGGGTGGGCCGAAGAGCGACAACTGGCTCAGAGTCTGAAGATCCAGATCAAAGGGTTGGAGGTTGCCCTGTCTGCCTGTCAAGAAGGGGCAGCGGTCACCTACCCTCTCGTATTTGCCCCGGCTCAATTGGCATATCGTGAACCGGCGGCGACTCCAACAACAAACGCAACTCCCACCACAACCACAACCAACAGTTACAGACCCGGACGAAAAGAACGAGCAAAGCGCCGAGCTGCTCGACTATCGAAAAAAAATCTGACCAATATATGAATTAAATTTACGATGTGTTTTAAATATACATGTTCGCATTTTTACTTCCAATTATAATTTGCTTGATGAGTGAAACGAGGTTATACCCATAAAAAATTCCAGAGACCTACACAGGGACCCAATAGATCAAAGCGAGCACAGGTCTTCTAACGACAGCTCGTTGGACCCATGGATTGTCCGAGCAATTACAGCCTTAGTAATAGCGCTCACTTTTTGCGGGCAATCCACCCACTTGAACACATTTCCAACGTTGCCTAGCAACGGGTGCGAGTGGTAGTTAGAAAGTATTTATATGGCGTTACCAGGGTAAACACAAGGACGTTTAAAACAAGCATCAAAACCCTGTAACCCACCAATATATATTTATTAGGATTCATTATTTGTAAATCTAAAATCTTAAAAGTAAAAATAAAATTTTATACAATTAAAAATTTACCCCGATTCGGCGAGTTCGGGTCACGAACTATCTCCTCACCCGTCATCTTAGTAGTATCCTCATAGTCGAAGGTTTGATGCATAATTCCACAAAATTTAAGAGATCAAAATTTATTAAATGATTGGCATCGCCGGATTCTTATGGAAATCTGATTGTCCGTGTGTGCCTGTAGGTGTGCGAAATACCACGCCCTGTTCTGTATCGAATGTGTGCGTGATAACTTCAAAGTTAATTGATTTATTTCCTATAAATGCCAAGTTCGTAGATGCGACATTAGGCGTGCGTGATTGTGCCTATCGATTGGCCGGCGATAAAAGCCAGCAGCAGTTGTGTAAGGTAAGTTTCGATTTTCCTCACTAATTTTTATTCAGTTAACTTAATTTCAGACTTATCCGGATTTCGGTGCAATTCACACAAAACTGAACACGCTATATTGTAATTTTTATTGGGCTAAGTCAATAATAATTTTCTTTATTTTTTGATTTATTGTAGGATCTCAGTTTCTATGGGGAAAGTAATCAAAAGAAAAATCACTCCGTGGCCTTTTTCCTTACTGGTGGGCATTAATTTGCTAACGCATATTTTTCAACGGGTATTTGGTATTGAGTTTAGCGAATGAGATGATTTTATTATTATGCAGGGTGGAGTATTTTGCCCCTTCTCTCGCTGTTCTACGTAGGGAATATTCGAGGAGAATCTACTTGTAAGTAGATTAATGGATGCCAATTTTTAATTATCTCGGCAGCGGTGATACTTGAGGGTCTATCTCTGATCTGTGGTCCTGGATTTTATCATAAGACCCCGTTGTCTCGAACGAAAAGGTGAAATATGGCTTTCTATAGTCAATCCTACTGCCGATGTCAACAACAGATATTTCAAATTTAGTTTTCGGAGAGCCTGATGTTAGATGCTGGTATCAAAATCTGGGGCTGGAATTTTTATGAGATTCTAATAAAACTGTTTGTTTCTCGTTTTTTATTTATGCGTCTGGTCATTTTTCGCGAGGACTACTATTGGTGGAATTATTTGAGTGAGGGCAAGCCTAAGGTTCTTCATTATTTAATTTAATTATGTTTTGTTAACGCGGGAGGGTACAATGGAAACTCTGACGCGCCCTGTATTCATTCATCGTACTATAGGCTATTATGGGTTCTTTATCAACAAATTTTGGGCGCCGATGATGTTTAGATTGAATGATTTCTTATTGGAGATTTTCTTTATGGAGTTTAAGTTATTGAATTGTACTAGTTTCTAAAACTACATCGAGAGTTTTTAATTACTAACTTTTATCTCTTCTCTATTTAATCTATTTTGGATCCGTATCGAGGAGTTGGGATGACGTCTATATTTAAGAAACCTTTATTGTCTTTTTCATGAATTTATTCGAATCTACAACGACTATGTCATGGTAATTTTTACTTCCGACCCTAACTTAGAAGTTTTGATCACTGGGTGTTTGCAACAATCGTATTAAATTTACGTATACACCAAATCCTCTTATTGATTCTCGATATAATGTTAGGACCTTACTATACTTGTTATAGGGTTACGTTTATTTAATTATTTTTTCGCTTCTCAATTTTTTAAGTTAGGAGTTTATGATCGTGACTTATTAGTTTTGGCAAATTAACGTTTTGAATTTTTAATCATCCATTAAAATATGCAAATTAAGTTCATAGCAACGATTTCATTTTTCTAATCCCCTGTTACCTTTCCCCTGGTTGACCTTAGGCACATTGTGTTCATATTATAGTTAATGAGTGCCCACTGAACTACTCGGTGTGGTGATTTTGAGCCGTATGTAGAATAATTTAGGTGGAGTTTAAAGAAATCGAGAGACGAGGAAGTAGCCAAATGACCACTTCCTTATTCCTCCTTTCTTCTATACGGGATAATATTGACGTTCCAGCTCCTGCGTTCCGCATGCCGGTCCTTCACGGGCACGAATCATTGGCGATATTCCACGCACTTACACGAATTCGAATAATATGTTGATTTTACTAACTTGTGATGTGTCTTGGCTGTGGGCCGGAAAAATTTCGACAATAAAAAACAATTTATGAACTATGAATAATTTATTAAAGTAATATTAAAAATTTACCAATCCAAGCATCCATAAAAATATCATAAAAATATCACTCTCCCCACGCCGACACCCAAGCAGAGCTCTATCGAGGTTGAAAGGAGGCGACGTGGAGAGAGCTTCCAAATAAAACTCTTACTTACATAGATTTTTAAAAAACTAAGTTAATGATTTTCAAAAACGATTAAAAATTATGTGAAAATGAATCGGTATATATACCTATTTTTTGTCCCTAACCTTGCGTGTTATTTTTGATTTAGTAAAACAAAATTTGACCTTGGAATTTTCTAGTGTATTCTAATCTTAATTTTTATTATTTTGCAATTTTATTTGATAATTTTTCTTTTGAAATTTTTATTGAATTATTTCTAATTCAAATTCTTTGATATTTATTTCATTTTTATGAAATTTCACATTTTTGTTGAATTATCAAATTTCGGTCGAATTTGTTAGGTTTTCGTGTTATGTTTATATTTATATCGTGCGGATCTTGTTGCATTTTGTTATTATTTTAATTTATTTTTATGTTTATTATTTTATATTTTATTGTTTTTCCTCTCACATTTTGGTGGGGTTAATTGGTGTTTTAATAGGTTTGAATTTAAATCTGCATGTTATATTTGCATGTGTGTTACCGATTCATTTAAACATTTACAAGGCCGTTTGTGTTCTGGCCCAACACGAGTAAACATAAATTAAGTCGAATCCGATAAACTTTAATTATGAAACGCAAATTGTCATGAAAAAAAAGCAATAAATTAATCAATAAAGATTAATATTGTAATACGATGGCTTATTAATTTTAAAATTTGGGGAAACCAAAATCGTCATTTGTTTAAGAACATGATTGAAGTAACAAGTTATTAAATTATATGTTTATTAAATGATGTATGGTAATTGTGAAAATAGCCTTTGGGTGGTTAACTTAATTCCGTCAAAAAACTAGTACGAAAATTAAACTCAAGTCTATGAATAAAAGAAAACATATTTAAAAAATTATGAATACAGAAGATCGTGAGAATGCAAGAATCTATACGATGGTCTAGAAGTTAAAAATTAGACAAAATGAAATTAAAAAAAATGCACTTTGATTGAAAATAAGTATTCAAATAATAATGCAAATTTGAGTATATATTAATGATATAAATTATAATTGTATGAACATAATTGGAGGATAAGTCCTTAAGATATTATTCAAGTAAATTCAAGTAAAAATTAAGAACTTAAAAATAAATTCAAGTTGAGATTATGTCCTTGAAAGAAAAAGTAAATAAAGATTAAGTCCTTACGAGTTGATAAAGAAATCTTAAAGAGATTAAGTCCTCAAGATCAAAAAAATTCAAACGTAAGTATAGATTAAGTCCCTAAGATATTATTGAAAGTCATTGAAAGTAAAACTAAATAGAAGGTGACCCTCTAAGACTAGGAAAGTAAACCAGTTATGTATTTGGATGGTATTAAACCAATCAGGAAAGATAAAGCAAATTCAACAGGATATTGCGTATTTAAAAGATATCTAATTTAAGTGTATATGGATAGTGCTTAGATTGATAAATAAAAGTAAACATTCAAGAATTTGACATGTAGTTTGAAGTAAGTATTAAAGCAGCTTACAAATATGTGAAATGGATGCACAAAGTCCTTAAAAATATAGCATTTAGTTTAATAAAACTGAATAAGCAAGTAAAACGATATTATTCAAGATTGAAGATTTTAAAGTTAAAACTAGAAGAGTTGTAATAACTGTGAAATTAAAGTAGCAACATTAATACAAAAGCTAAAGATGAATAGAATTCGTTTCAATAAAGTAGAGACCGGGTGGTCACTATACCACCGCGGACAGAAACAGTTTGTTTTGTGGCAACTCATCAAGAAATGGAAGGAGATGTTATTTTCAAACCAAAAGCGGAAGTAAATATAATACTCCCATTACACAAAATCTAGCAACGATACGGGAAGGAAGAATCCCAATCAGAATAACGAATATGGATAATAAAACGTTGAGATTGTATCCAGATACACGAGTGGGGAAAATTGTGAGACTAAAAGACCCCCAAGAGGAAGTTGCACAAGTAATATCAGTGCATGAAGAGGAAAAAGATCCAGATATTGAGTACTATGATGCTCCAAATTGTGATAGTAAAGCCCTCACGAGAAGGGAAAATATCAAAGTAAACCAATTATTACGAAAATATGACCAAGTTTTTGCAAAACATGAATATGACTTAGGCCAAGTAAATATTTTAGAGCATGAAATCAATTTAACTGAAACTAAACCTATTAAAATCAGACCGTATAGAATCCCACAAAGCTTACAGGAACCAGTAAATAAACAAATTAAATTAATGCAAAAGTATAATATAATTAGATCAAGTATATCTCCTTATTCTTCTCCGGTTGTAGCTAAAAGGGACGGGTCAGTAAGATTATGTAATGATTATCGTAAATTAAATGAGCAAACTGTAAGTGATAATCACCCGCTGCCATTGTTAGACTATATATATGATAAAATGAAAAATTCGAGACTTTTCACGTTGATGGATGCACAAAAAGGTTTTTACCAAATTAAAATGAGTGAAAATTCGATACCAAAGGAGATTGATAATGTAAAGAACCCAAGAGCAAGATTGGTGAATATCACCAAATGTAATGGAATAAACTTATTAAATATATCAAGTCTGAAATTGGAAGGGGAGAATTTAACTGTCCAAAAAGTAAATTTAATGATCCCCAAAGAAAAGGTAACTATAAATTTAACAACCCTTAAAGTAAAACAATTAAGAGCGCTAAGACTCTCTACAGATAATTGTACATGCCTGATTACGAATAAAGGGAAAATCCCGCTATGGATAATAATTTCAATAACGGGGGGGATCACTATAATGTTATTATTAATATTTATAGTTGCTGTGCATATGACCCATATAACGTTATATGATAACAGATATGGGGAAAATCATTATGAAACTGAGATATAGGGGGGACAAAGTCTCACCATTTTGTAAGTAGTGTAAGTAAATTTTATTATGACATCCGTGCATGTCGTTTTTCCTGGCAGTTTATCACGATATGTGATACAAATAGTTAATCAGTTTATATTGTAGATAGTAGAAACCCCAATTTACAAATCGACAATGAAGCACGAAATTCAAACATACGACAAAACCGTGAGCTCAATCGAAGCCTATACGTCTTACAAAGAAGAATTCGTCTACCGGTTCATAACGACTACCATCACATCGCTAACAAACCCCTTAATTCATAATCATTGGTATTACCCAAGAGGCACAAGAAGGCAAATGATGATCACAGTAGTGAAGAGCAGCAAAACCCTAAAATTAGCAGATATGTTTAGAGAATTGAAAGATTGCCCCAGAACCAATCATGTTTGGCTCCACACCATTAACAAACCGTTGGTAGTATTACTAAGTGGAATGCCAAACCCTATAGAGTTGGACAGACATAGCACTTTCGAGTTATCATATTCTGATGGACGAGAAAAGAATTTGCAAGTAAAGACAACAGAGCCAAACTCGATTGTTTGTCTAGATATTAAATTACCAAAAACCATACCGAATAGTAACGGATTTGGAGTCTTCCTGGCGTTATAACACAACTGAAGGGACAATCCATAATGGGGAGTCCTTCTCGAGGAAGCGCTTAACCAAAAAAGAAAACCTATCCACTAATTTTTGTGGCAGCTGGATATGCCTTATCCCGAGTAGGCATGGATCCTGTTCTGTTGGAGATTTCTATCTCAGATTTCTCGGGCCAACAACTATTGAATACAATAGTCACTAAACAGTGACGTTTAAAAATATTGTGATGACGCTTAGTGACATCACGGATAAATTACTGAATTTGGAAATGCGTCATCGGAAAATTACTAAATTTAGATTTCTGATGACGTAGGTCTAAATTTAATAATTGATTAAACACAGAGTTGTAAATATGGTAATTTTATTTATTTATTAATCATTAATTTATAATATAAATAGAGAAGTATTTTTAAGTAGAGGGCCGATAACAAAGATAACGAAAGAAAAATCTGTTTAACTGAACTTAGTCGAAGAAAACAAGAAAGCTCTTATCGAAGAAAATTAGATTGTTGAAAATTCAAAATCCAATTAGAAAATTCAAAATTTATTTACGATTACTGGGAGAAAAAGAAAACAAACCAATTTATTGATTTTACTGTTATTCGAACAAGGGAAAAACAAACATCAACCAAGTAAACAATATCCGAAGATTTCAATTAACGGCCAAGCAATTCAGAAACCCACCTTGTTTATACAAACAAAGGATATTCTTACAACAAAACAAACAGAAGGACCTATTTAAACTACTGACAGAGTGAAAAATTGGAGAAACAAATTGTGAAAAGAAAATCGAAAATAATATTTGACGAAATTTGAAAGAGAAAAAGCAGAGGAGCGAATTTTGACAAGAATCTTTGAGGAAATTAATTTACCAGGCTTTGGATACTCTATCCAGTGGGATATTTGGTAGTTAGTATTTTATTTAATAAATAACATTGAAAAAAGCGGATTCCCAAATCCGGCTTGTAAATGAATATAATTAATTTTTAAAATCGAAAGTATCCAAAGTAGTTGACCGCTTTCGGATACTCGGAGTGCCCCAAAATCACAAACTTACTTGCCCTCTGCCTTTTAGGATGTCGTTGCGTTGATATAGTAACCATCGACTTCTTGCGGGCCCTTTGGCAGGGATCATTTGATCCAGTTATCTTTCAGACATTGTAATTATATACATATACATCTGTAAATTTTGAATTACCGCCAAATAAATTTTATAGGTAATTAATTGTCTTTGTCTTATTTATTTGCATAGGACCACAACCGACCTTTTTATATTTTATATTTTGATCATTATATTAATTTATTGTTATTGATTTGGAGTCAGATAACGATCAGTGTTAAGATCTTAGTCCCCCATCATCTCTCATATTTTTTGATCTTAACACTGAGAAAGGCACTAATTTTTGTCGGGTTGCCGATAGTAATATATAATGATAATAGTTAATTATAATAAATAAATAATTATATTAATGATTAATAATAATTAATAAATAGTAATTATATATAAATAAAATTATTTAATAAAAATTAATATTATTTCAATATTTAAATGATAATACAATTATTACATTATATATATGCAATTAAAGAGCGAAATAATGAATAAATATGATTATTAAAGTTAGGTATTTTAGGTTAAAACTAACTTTTGAATTTTTTAGAATAGAGTTTTCCAACAGGCATGCAATTGTTAAAGCCATGTGGCAACATCTCCCACCAATACCTGTAGTAGAAGACTTTAAGGTTCACTGGCATTTCACCCCCAATTAGCAAGAAGATTCCGTCATAATTTATATTAGTTGCACACAATTCTAAAAGATTATTTAACACCAATGAATCAAAATTTAACTTTTCAGCGTAAGAATATAAATTTTAGCGTATTTCTAAATGAAAAGTAAAAAAGTCGAAAATCTTGTCTTTAAAAAATTTCTTAATTTTTTGTTGATTATTAGAGTTAATAAGTTTTAAGTTCAATATGACGTCTGGGAGTGGAAAAATTATTTCACAACAGATTTAGCCTTATATCAGTTAAACTATGTAAGAAAAAATTATTTTACAATTTTCAGAGGCCTTTAATTTTGTTGTTATGATGCTATGAAAATTTAGGAACCGCGTCAAAAACGTAGTAAGCTATAGATGACCAAAAATATATCCAAACAATATAACCGAGTTAATTTTTTCGCTGGTCTACGTAACCAGCTTGTTTCGGTATGTACGTTTTGTTGCTATATCTTTTGCCTGCCTTTATTTGTGAACAATTTCTGGTCATAAATTGGGTGGGTCTGGGTTATTGATATATTACAATTCAATATTGTTTTTACTGATTCATAAAATAAACTGGTCTTTTGAACGACTTTTGCGAAATAATTGGAGCGTTAAGTGATTAACAGCATATAATAAAAAGTGAGATTTAGTAAAAGTTACAAAAATAGAAATAAGATTGACATAACGCTTCACAGAAACAAATTAACAGAATGTGCGTTCCTAACTAATTGTGTTGAAAATGAATGTGGAATATTACACTGTAACAGTTGTGTTGGGTTTTCAATAAATCAAGTATTAAAGGTTGGTAATTCCTGACTCCTCGTGTTCTAAAAAATCAACAAAGACTAAAATTAACAATTAACAAACTTCAATAATCACAACAAAGATTCGTTTTGTAATAGCTTGACAAGTCTTGCAGCGACTACTCTGTTTCTGCTAACTTTATGATAATAATAACATTTGATTCTCACTCTTGGTTTGATTCGATTCGACACTTATTTCTTCCAATCGTCCGTCTGTTAAATTCGAATTACTCGTTTCTTTCTCCTTAACTTACTCTTAATTTCTTCTTTTCCCTATTTAAGGCAAAATCCATCTGTTTCTGATTTTTGGCTATTCTTATATAGTGGTAATAATCATTTTGACGAACAGTTTAATCTGCAAATGCTGACAACCATGGACTTGCGGTTTCCTTTAAATTTTTATATATTTTTTTAAATGCATATATGCGTCTCCAAGCCCGTATTTTATTTTATTTATTAGAAGTTAAAATCCTTGTTGTGATAATTTCATTTTAGGATGTCAAACCTCTTCCTATAGAAGCAGGTGATTAATCTTATACTGTTTGAATTATTTCATAATTCATTGTATGATTTTTGACTATTTACCAATGTACACATACTGATTCAATTTAGATTAGATTTGGTAATTCTTTGGTTTCTATTTATTCAAAAATTTAATTGTGCCACGGGTAATTAAAATTTGGCTTTAGTTTTGTGCATCATGAAAGGTTTTCTAATAATTGAGCTGTATAAATGGAATAAATAGATCCAACAAATAACTGATTTCAATTTGATCTGTTATCTCCCAATGGTAGACCCATACAATATTTGTAATAGTGGAATAAATATCCGATTTTTCTATCAGTAATATTTAATATTTCTTTTGAGTTTTTCTATGATACTTCTGCAAAGTATGTGTGATGTGTTAAGTTTTATATTTTGAGTTTTGGAATTATATGGAATTTGATAGAATTTTTCGAGTTATTTGTGATTTGAAAATGTGGTTTGGACAGATTAATGGAAAATCGATTTGAATTGGATGTTTTGATGTTGTAACTATTTGGGGTTTTAGTATTCGAATTTGTTTAATCAATTGAAAAAAAATAGAAAACCTATGATATTCGGTAGAGGCGTACTAAATGGCTAAAGAGAAATGAGATTAGCAATATGGAGGCAATGAAAGACTTTCTTTGACGATTAAGGATCAGATCGACAGGTTCCGAGGAATTTGAGATGGATTATGAAGAATTTGGATAAATGAGTTGAAAAAAAATATGTCAAGAGAACGAACTAAAAAGGGGATATCTGCTTCAAAGTTGCCGCAAGAAATTATCCTATCTCTTTCTGTTAAAATGGAAGGAAAAAAGTAATACAGACAGATCAATGGAATGTTTTGAGAAATTCAAGGAGTGGCTTCAACTAATGGTTCAACGAAACAAATGCTGTATGGAAGTGAAAGCGAGGAAAATAGGTTTCTTGAAACACGTTCGAATTTTAAAGAAAGAATGGTTGACAAACAAATTCTAAATGACTTGCTTTTTGTCTAAAATTTTATGGAATTTGAAAAAATTTAAAATGAAACCGGTCATAAAATTTGCAATTATGCTATATGAAAAAAGTCTAAGGAATTACTTTTAGAAATTTTAAATTCAAAAAAATGTTATTTAAAGTTAAATTAAGATTTGTTGGCATGAGATTTTAATTTTAATGATTTGTAAACATTATAATTGATTTATGAATTTTAATACTAAATTTCAAAATGTATGTCTGATATAAATATTTTAATTGTAATTAGCAAATTTTATCACATAATCAAAATTAATGTCTTGAAAATTGTTTGAAAATATTATGTGATGGAATGTATTTTGATACTTATTTAGTTATCAATTTAACTTGAATAATGAAACGGAATGCGGTTATATTGCAACTAACATAGACTTATCCCCTTCCTGAAATTGAATAATATGAAACTTGCTGAAATATTTAGAGCAACTTTTTGGAGCTTTTTGCAATTTTTGAAACTTATTAGAATTTTAATAACTTTAATGATTTTAAAAAGACAGGAATTTTAAGCCGACAAGTGTAGTGAATTATTTTTCACTGTATATACGTCTTCTGTAGAAGACGAAAATGTGGTGCGCAGAAAATATGAACAGGGCACTTGATTCGCGAGCAGTGGGTGTTTGGTGGTGTGGAGGTTGAGAATAAAATAGGATTTTTGGTTTCAATTGAAAAGAGGAACAGGGAAACTTTACAATGCATGATTAAAAAGTTCATTCGCCCGGGAAGTATAATTCACAGTGATTGTTGGGCAGCTTATGGTGACCCTACTGTTTTAGGATATTTTCACTTCAAAGTAAACTACGAAGAGAAATATCATGAGATATGGAACTGCCAGAACAACTTTTGGATCACATTTAATTGAATTTCTTTGGCGTCAAAGATTTGGAA
The DNA here is from genome assembly GCA_022537955.1 of Schmidtea mediterranea. Taxonomy (NCBI): domain Eukaryota; kingdom Metazoa; phylum Platyhelminthes; order Tricladida; family Dugesiidae; genus Schmidtea; species Schmidtea mediterranea. Next base: position 60,583,775 of record CM039679.1, on the reverse strand, counting down.
AATCATTTTCCACTTTTTTTAACCATATAAAATTACTTTATACAAACATTGAAAACATGAATGAAAATGTCAATATGGTTTCTCATCCTTGCTTAATGATATTTTTTAAAATTTTCAAAAAACAATTTATTTATAATGGATAATTTTTTAAAAATTTAAATCAATAATTTTTTAAATTAATTTAATGATGCTTGTGGACATCGATTTATTGTGGCATTTGATCAAATTCCCAACCAGAACAACAATTGCCATACTAATCACGACCTCCTTTTGGTGCAGATGGATACTAATATGAGAATTAGATGCAACATTTGTTGCAGATATTTTACGAAACGTGGCTTTAGGAGCCACTATAATCGTAATTTTTTTTTATTTTATAAAATTATAAATGTTTTAGATCAATTTAACAACCATGTAAATAATGGCCCTATCAATGATGTAAATCAGGGGTGGGCAACCTACGGCCCGCGGCGACGTTTTATGCGACCCTTTAGACTTTTCACATATTTTTTAAAACTGCGTAAACAAATAAAAAAAATGCAAAGAAATATTATTTTCCTACATTTCATTCAGAAATAACCTTTCATCTGTTTTGTTCTTGTTCTTGTTGGATGTTTTCTTGTACTAGTTGTGATCCCCAGGGCAAAGGTTTATTTTCGATATCGTTACAAATCGTTGTATTATTATATTATTATTATTATCGCCGCAATCGTTATAACGGTTTTTAAAATAATGTTAAATTAACACTAGTATCTTTTACTGTTTTCGTTGTTGGCAAATGTAACGTGTCTGCTAAAACTTTACAGTTTGGATGGTTTGTTGTTTAAAATTTCAAACTTAATTAATTAATATTAATAAAATAATTTTAAAATTTTAAAAAATCTATTTTGAAACGATAAATGAGTGGCCCAACATCGAAGAAGAGAAAAATTGAAGACGAGTGTAGGACATTCAACAAAGACTAGACATCTAAGTATTTTTTTGTTGACATTAAAACCAACGCTGTGTGCTTGATATGTCGGGAGTCTGTAGCCGTTTTCAAAGAGTATAATCTTAAACGACATTTTCAGACAAAGCATGGCAATTTCGGAATAAATTTAAATGAAACCGAATTGCGGCGCAAAGCAGATGACTTGGTGAGAAGTTTAAAGCAAGAACAAACAATTTTTGTGAAACCGTCACCTATTCAAGAAGCTGCTACAAAGGCCAGCTAGTCATACCTAGCTACTAGTAACGAGTTATTCACTAGTAACTATTCAGTATGTTATATCATTATAGTTTTTTAATTTGCTCAAAATGTGTTGATTTTATTGTCTGATCCGGCTTAGAATTCTTGATTATTGAAACAAAATAGGATGCGGCCCTTCAAACTATTTTAATTTTCATACGGCCCCCTGGCCAAAAAAGGTTGCCCACCCCTGATGTAAATGATGGGCCTATCGATGGCGGAATTATTATTATTTATTTAAATTTTTTTTAAATGTTTAGAACCTGGAAATGTGCCCCCACATGCAGCGAATGGCCAACCACCTTGTGGGAATGTGCTCCCACCAGCTTGGGTGCAACGAATTATGAATAATTTTGAGCAAATACATAATTTATTCGCCGAACAGATCGCTGCACTGAACGCAGCGATTTTACAATTGCAAAATGCTGTAGCGTGGATTTTAAATCCCAATTTTTAAATAAATGTTGCAATTTTTGCTTTTAGTTGCACTTTTATACATTCAATATAAAACTAGAGTTTGACGGTTAGAATTATCCGTATCCGATATCCGCGAATTTGCAGACAAAAATCCGTATTCGGTATCCGCTCAAATATACTCGCGATTATCGGATAGTGAAAATTATTTTAAATTATGTATAGAATAAAATTTCAAATAGAATAAAAAATCGATATAAATTGTTATTGCGAAATTGTTAGTAAAGCTTTCAAATCAAAGAATTGAAAAAAATCAAAGGTAATTATAATTAATTTCTTTTTCCCCGTAAAACTTGTATTAAATATATATTGTACTACTATTTAGCCAATGACACCATCAGCCCCTGTTTGGGAATATTTTTAAAAAATTCCTTCTACCAATAAACAAGTTGCCAAAGCTCAGTTTTTAAAATTTATGGTTTTTATTTCAAATAGTAATGAAAGCACGGGTGGTATGCTAAACTATCTGAAACTGGTACACAAAATCCATTGTAAACGGGATAATGATGAATCCGTTTTGGGGGAGCAAGAGCAAAATTTCAAAAAAAATCAAAGGAAATACGATGATGGATTTTGTTAAACGGCAAAGTTTAAGTGAGATTGTTTCAAGATTAGATGCTGAAGAAGGAATAACAATTCGTGCAATTACAAATTCCAAGTTTATCAGACAATCTATTGTAGACAGAGGATATAACCTACCAAAAAGTGAAAACAGTGTTATGCGCCTTATTCATACTGAATTCGTAAATAGAAAACAAGAGGTAATAAAAAAAATAACAACAATTAGGAATGATGGTGGTAAGTTTAGTATAACCCTTGATGAGTGGGTAAGTGCACGAAATCGTCGCTTTATTAATATTAATACTGGAAATAATGGAAATTGCAACAATCTAGGTTTGGTGAGAGCTACTGGTTCGTGTACTGCAGCTGTAGTGCTAGAAATTGTAATCAAGCATTTAGAGTTGTTTAATTTGTCGTTTCAAAATGACATCATTTGTACTACAGATGATGGTGCCAGCGTAATGGTGAAGTATGGTAGAGATTGTACATCTGAATCACAGTTATGTTTATGTCACGGGCTGCATTTGGCAGTAGTTGAAACATTTTATAAAAAGAAAGTATTTGAATCAAATGATGTTGACATTATAGAAGATGATGATGACGACTTCCAAAACAATGAATTTTTCGATGATGATGTTAATTAGGAAGAATTCGCAGATGATGATGTCGACATACAAAAAAATCTGAAGAACATGCGGATTTTGATTAAGTTTTTGAAAAAATCTAGTTTTCGAAATTCAATTTTACAAAAGAGAATTAGTCGATAAAATTTGGCACGAACTAGAACTTCAACTGGATGTCAAACACAAGTGGAACTCTATTCATCCTATGTTAGAAAAACTACTCAGAATTCGAATTCCAATTCAAAACACACTCATCGAATTAAATGCACTTCACCTAGTATCTGGAATAGATTTCGAAAAATTCTCCAGCTTAATGAAGGCACAAAAACCATTAACATTAGCTGTTGAAACATTGGGGAGAGAAGACGCCAATTTATTTACAGCAAAAAAAGCGATGAATTTTCTGTACAACAAATCGAATGAATGTAATGACGTGATCTGTAGTACATTAAAATTAAATATCGAACGACGGATGAAAGAATGAGAAAACTCTAGCATTATTTATACTCTGGCATGTCTCACCAATAACTCTATAAAACCATCAAAAATTGTTTTGGAATTTGCATCTAATCTGTTTGCATCTATATCACCTTCATCTTCACCAGAACATGTAGATTTGAACACGGATGAACCAGTTTCGTTGGAAGCAGAGCTAGATGCTGCAATTAATTATGTTACTTGCAAAAATTTTCAAAAATCCAACTTAAACTTCAAAGATAACTTTAATATTTAAGAAAACAGGTCAAAGGCCTGAAAAACTTGAAAAATTATTTGAAGCCTTAACAACAATAAAACCATCATCAACCGAAGCCGAAAGGACTTTCTCTGTTTCCTCCCACTTTTGTGGCAACCTTCGAACCCGTTTATCTGATTATTCTCTAAATTGCTTAGTTTTTCTAAAGTATTTGTATATAAATGAAAAAAAGTGAATTAATTTTCATCTTAAATTGACAATTTTCCAGTTTTTTTATCTTTTCTTTTTAAATTAGCTATTTCCAAAATATCCGTATCCAAACGGTTAACTGCAGTTTTCGAATAATGAAAACCAGTATTCGCGGATACTAAAAAACTGGATATTTTGGAAACTCTAATATAAAACTATGAAAATTTTATTTTAAAACTATAAATCTTGTTTTAAATATATAAATCCATTAGCAAGTGTTTTTATGTTCTTGATGAGTCTTCTCATAGCTTAATAAGTTTACTGCTTTTATTTAAAAAAAATTTGAATTCAGAAATTGTAATGGATTTATTAGAATTATTGCATTTATCACTGTTTCTAGTGTTTGGTATGTGTTTTTTTTTGTAATAAGTTATAATATTATTATCAGTAATAAATATATATTGTTTATACAAATTTAAGCGGATTTAATATAATTTCCTTCAACAATGATTTATATGTAAACTAGCATTTAAAATTTAGAATTTAATTTAAAATTTTTATTAAACCATTTTGCAAGTTCTTTGCACCTAAAAATTATTATTATTAAAATTTAAAATTAATTTTAAGTGTTCTTTATATTCATATAATTTTAAATTTAATTTTTATCATTTTCGATAGAAATAATTATGTAATGAAAGTTCCTCACATTATTATTGTTAGAGACTGTGAGATTAACCTGCTGGGAATGAGCCCCACCTGCTTGGGCGCAAAAAATTATGATGGATATCCAACAATTGCTGAATACATTCGCAGAACGCAGTGATTTTAGATTTACAACTGTCAAATCAACCACCATCTGCTTTTGGTGGAAATGGACAATAATTTGCGCCTCAGGTGCAATATCTGTTGAAGATATTAAACCAATTTCAATTAATTTAAAGAATTTAATGAAGCATGTGGTCATCAATGCATTGTGAAATTTAATCAGATTCCGCAACAATTTTCAAATCAACCACCATCAGCTTTTGGTAGAAATGGACAACAATCTCCGCCTCAGGTGCAATATCTGTTGAAGATATTACACCAAACGTGGCTTTAGGCGCAAAATTTGTTTTTTATTTTATAAATTTAAAATTTTTTTTGACTGCTTTAACAATCCTCGCCCTGTAAATGATGGCCAACCAATATCAACAAGTTAACGGAAATGGATAACCATTTCCGCATCAGGTGAAATATTTGCAGATGATATTACACCAAACGTGACTTGAAACGCCACTATAACAGTAAAATTATTATTAATTTATTAAATTTTTTAATATTTTTAGGGTATTTAATCAATACTGGTCCTATAATTGATAGACCGCAAATAAAACTTGGTCCTATAAAATTTGTACCATTAACAATCACAATACCTAATAAAAATATGTAACGATGATTGATTGTTAACATTCACGGATGACTCAGTGTCAATATATGTCATTATTATCAGAAGTGAATATTTTTTTGGAAAAATAATTGAAATAAAATTTTTTTTTGGATTTAGTTTTATTTAATCGGAATATCAGAATAAATATATTTATTATAGATTTTCAACAAGGTGTAAAAAAAACCTTAATTGACAAACTAAAAAAATTACAAATTCAACAAAATATAGAGGAAATATACTCGGCGTCAATTAAAGAGTGAAATTCAATTTAAGAGTGAATTTAATTATCTGTCGGAAACTCCGGTTGAATTGTTTTCGAATCTCGTTTATCAATTTACATATAATGTGTGTAATTCCATATACAATACTCGAACTCTTGAGCATCGTTATTCAAAGAATTGACCTGTATTGATGAGAACAAAACTCACTAGAGTGAAGATGTCAAAATACATCAAAAAACGTATATTACAGTAACACATTTTAATAATTAAATCATTGCATAAATATTTAATTATTTTTGATAATATTTTTGAAATTCGTTAATAATAAGTAGAAAGTAATAATATAACGTATTTTTAATTTAAAAAACAAATGTTTAAAATTTATCCGTGCAATTTTTATGAATCATGACTTTAGAAATTTGTATCGTCGAATTATTAGAAAAGTTCCTTATTATTAAAAAAAACTTATTTTACAAAAATTTATACTTTTCAAATTACAAAATTTTTATAGACTAACTTTTAAAAGTTAGGACAAAGACACTCATAGAATCAAATTTTTATACAAATATTCTCAGCATTTCGAAATTCTTTAGATAGCAACAAATTTTTTTTACTGTATTTATAAAAATAATAATTTGGAATTTAAATTTTGGCTGATTTTAAAAACGTCTAAATATGTTGTTAAAATATTACTGATTTGTTAATTTTATTGGATTTGATAATTTGAAATAAAACTTAGTCTTTTTATATGACACCTGAAAACCAAATATTATCGAAACTAATATTGCGATCATAAATACGAATCTACTAATAACAAAATAGGAGATAGGTTTTCTAGAAGAGACAATCTGGAAGATTGATTTAAAAATACCATAAATAATGAAAAGACCAAAACCTAATCAAGGATTATTTTCGGCAGGAAAAGTTGACGCTTAATTCGACAGTCATATTGAGTAGTGACTAATATAACCCGATAAATAAAATATGTAAGCTCGCACTGGACGCCAAGAGTACTATGTGCATGTTTTATGCATGATGAATAAATAAATGATAGTTTACTAACTCAGCACTGTGCCACAAGCACTGTTGATTAGTCTGATTCTATTCAAATTCTACATATGTATGGTAGTTATTGAAAGACTGATTCGGTAAATGATAGTAAATGGATAATTCTATGCACATGAAGTTAAGTTAATCCGTCATTATAGGCCGCTTCGAAAAGGTTATATATATATATATATATATATATATATATATATATATATATATATATATCAAATATTTTAATTCTTATGAAAGTCCATGAATCTTTAGGGAAATGTAAAACCGATTTTAATCGTGAAATTAATATTATTTTATATTAGGTCGTGTAAAAAATTCCCGAGTCTGGATAACCTCGACCCCATATGAAAATATTTCTCTTACCCTCCAGTGGTTACCCGTCGCTAAGCAACGTTTGGAATGCAACCATTGGTTTTTGAGATCGACAAAGGTGAGCGCCATCTAGGAACTGCTCTGTCCCGATCTTAAACTGGGTTCAACGCACTACCGTTAAAAGTCTGCGTAGGCTTTTCTCTACTGGTCCCTTATCGTCAAATAGTCTTACCATCTCACTTATTCTTCGCCGGATTAGGGTTTCTAAATTGGGTTTTTTTAATAAAAATGTTCTCACTAATACTAGTCAAGCAAACGATGTGAATTTATTCAATTAGTCAAACAAACGACGTGAATCTATTCAAATTTTTATTAAATGACAGCATGATGGGCGTTATTCTTTAACGACGTTGTTCAGTGGAAGCATGCCACAGAGGTGATTTCAACCTACCCGACTCAGCCGCGATGAGGGAATCCGAGATCAATAATTCTAATATCAAGGAAAATGACTTGGCATTATTACTCCTTTCAAAAATCAATCATTCACTTTCCCTTAAGTTATACTACACTTATGAATAGTGAAATTAATTTAACTCAATTAACTTTATCCTACGGCACCACTAGAGTATTTCTGCAGAATAATTCATTCTTTTCTGCTTATTTCATTTTATTTAACAAAGAGGTTATTTAGTTTAGGTTATTTACAATCTACCTTAACAGATGGTTTTAATGCTATCGATTTATTCGTTTCTCTCCTTCGTGTCAATGAAATGATGTTTTATTCAAATTATAAAAGTCAAGGTACTAGTTAATTAGTAGTATCAAAATAATGTTATTTAAATTACCAAAAATTAAGTATTAACTGATAAATAACATAAATTAACAATTTTCAGGTTGTCGATATCAGTGTACTAACAATACGTAATATTAAAATGAAATTTTGTTTAAATCATGTATTGAGTAACCTAAAATAATAATTCTATTTAAATTATCCAAATGAATTTATTCTATAATATTAGAATGACAATGATATCAAATTTATTAAAATTAAAATTATTATCTGATATTTAATATTTGATTTACATTAATACATTTGTTAGAGTACTAACTGATAGATAACCTAAAATTGGATCCTTCGGGGCATGGGAATACGTCATTAACAAAAGTTATGTTTCATTATTTCGAAAGTTTAGAGTTCGACATACAATCTAACCATCTCCATTTTTGTTTTACTCGTTTTGATACTCGGACTATTTCCCCATCACAAACGGGTCAAAGCAAGGTCGGCATTCTCTGTTCAATATTATGGTTGCCTCATGTAATAGTCTGAAATCTATTCAATGTTAGATATTCCATTCTGAACTGGTTCAGGCCCAAATGCATAGCCGCGTGAAGTTTCCCTCTTTAGATTTGGCAAAAATTTCAGGAGAAAACAAAAATACAAATTTTCAACAATATAGAATTTTATTTTTCGGTAAGTAGTGTTGGGCTTAGAGCCAAAATTATGGTGGGTTACTGGGTGGCGATATTTAAACTATATGGTTGTTACCCAGACAACCCCATATAAATATTCTTTCGCTTACCACTCGGCATTCGTTGCTAGGCAACGTTGGAACTGTGTTCGAGTGGGTAGATCATCCGCAAAAAGTGAGCGCTATTGCTAAGGCTATAATTGACCGAACGATCTCTGGGTTCAACGAGCTGTCGATAGAAGACCTGTGCTTGCTTTCAATTTTTAGGTCCCTTATACCATTAATTTCATCATTCATGTTGGGCCAGAACACATACGGCCTTGGAAAATGTTTAAATGAATCGGTAACACACATGCAAATTCAAAATAAACCTATTAAACATCAATTAAACCCTACCAAATATGAGAAAAAGAGAATTACATATAAAATAATAAACATAAAAATAAATTAAAATAATAACAAAATGCAACAAGATCCGCACGATACAAACACAAACATAACATGAAAACCCAACAAATTCGAACGAAATTTGATAAATTAATAAAAGTTCATAAAAATGAAATTTAAATCAAAGAATTTGAATTAGAAATAATTCAATAAAAATTCTAAATAAAAAATTAGTAAAATAAATTAAAAAATAATATAAAGAATAGAATACACTAGAAAATAACAAGGTCGAATTTTGTTTTACTACATCAAAATTAACACGCGAGGTTAGGGACAGAAAATAAGTATAAATACCGATGCATTTTCACATAAAATTTAACCATAAAACCGTTTTCAAACCGAAAACCATTTTCAAACCATTTTGAATTCTTATAAATCTATTCGAATTTTTAGGTGAGAAGTAGTTTTATTTGGAACTCTCTCTCCACGTCACATCCTCGCAACCTCGATAGAGCTCTGTTTGGATGTCGGCGTGGTGGAAGATGTATTTTTATGAAAATTTTTAATGGAATGGATTGTTATGGTCAAGTAATTTTGTATTTTGCTTTTAATATATATTAATAAATATTTACAATGTTAACATCTGTTTTTATGAAATTGATTAATTAACTTGTTGAAATTTTTCCGGCCCACAGCCAAAGACACATCCTAAGTCAGTAAAATCAACATACTATTCAGATTCGTGTAAGTGTGTGGAATATCACCGATGATCTGTGCCCGTGAAGACCCGGCGTGCGGAACGCAGGGATCGGAACGTCAATATTATTCTGTATAGAAGAAAGGAGAAATAAGGAAGGGGTCTTTTGGCTACTTCCTCGTTTCTAGTTTTCTTTAAATTCGACCTAAATTATTTTATACACGGCTCAAAATCATCACACCGAGTAGTCCAGTGGGCACTCATTAAATATAATATGAACATAAAAAGCGCCTAAGGCTTATTAAAGGGGAAAGGTGACGGAGAATAAAAATAAAAACGAAATCACTGCTATGAAAGGAAATAAATTAATCTTATGAATTTAACTTAAATGCAATAGTAAATTATTATCAAAAAACCAAATCACCCTGAATTTCCAGTAAAAGAGAGAATTTAACTAACTTCCAAGTTTGAGTATATCCATCAGTGTAGCTAGTAGACGCACCATTTTCGAACACCCTCACAAAGAACGAAATCAACAATAATTAAAATCAACCATAGCTTTCAAACTATTACCATAATCCGCCGATACGGTTTATAAGAATAAGTTAACGATTAAGCGATTATTGCAATTATACCACCCTAGCAGCTGGTTGTATATTTAAATCATGAAGTAACCATCGTAAACTTTTATCATCCCATTAAGAGTCGAGCAAAATCATCGAAGTAAGGAAGACTGTAGCTAATATAATCATTAGGAAAAGTTTACCGAATTTAAGAAAAGTTTAAAATTAAAGGAAAATTAAATCTTACTCCTTAAAAATGCAAAGATAAAATCAAAGACCTTTGAAAAATTTTATTTTTACTAAAAATAATACCCACTTGTCAAATTAATCCCACTACAATACGCATAAGATACCTGAAGTCAATAAGACTTCATTGAAATCCCAACAATCTCTAAAAATTATGTGAAATTAATTAATTAAATTGGTAACACCACCAACCAGACGATCAGCAACGACTCAGCAACAATAAATCATCTGATAAATTAATCCCAAGAGATCAGAATAATCCAAAACAGGAACAGGTTTCCAAACTCGTTCACAGCATATTTAGAAGTGTCATCCATCGCCAACTAACAAAATTCGTTATAGTAAGGAATAATTGCATAAAAAACTTACCAGATAATATGTCGAAACGAACTCTAAGATATCATCAAATTATCTGAAAACCGATCACCAAAAAATTTCACATAACACTAGATTCTGATGTCAACGATTTTTCGGCAAATCTCAAAAATCAATGAAAAGTCCAATGTAAATTATAAACAAACTGACTTACCAATCAGTCGACCGTCGGGTATCGCATCTAATCTAAATATTTAAGCAATTCACGTCGTTCCTCTATTTACCGCCAATTGAATAATCTATCAAAATCAATTGATTATTTATTATCGACCAGCATCGTGTGTCAGTGAATAAGTACAGGACACCCCCGCTTCATCAACAAAATAAAACGTAATTGCAGTCTCGATGCAAAGTCATTTTGGATTTGTCTTCCCGAGTATGAATGTGCAACAAATTTCAGACGAGGTAGTGTCGGCGCCTGGAATACCTAACGAAGAGGCCACGACGACGCAAGATAGGATAATGGAGAGTAAGATTCTTATAAATTATATTTGATTAGTGATTATAAATGATTTTTTTTTAAAAAAAAAAGGAAAAATTTTTATATTCATAGTAGTCCTGTCGCCGTTAACATAAGTTTTTTTATATTATTACCCCGCAAATAACGTCGCTTCATTGTTAGTTGGACCCCGACCCTTGGATCTAGTCCATTAAATTTCCGATGTCATGACCCCCACGGAATTTATTCGCCTCGCTATAGTAATAGCAGCTATGTCCACTTTTTGACCACCATTATTACTGCCACTTGTCAACATATTCTACATTTATTATCTTGTTTAATTACGAAAATTTTCAGGAGTCTCGCACAGAATGGTTAATCATATCGCAAATGCAATGTTTAACGAAACAATCATTTTCGATCGATAGTTATTGGGAAGGGAGTTTGTCCGATAAACAAAAATGGTGATTAAGGGATTTGTTGTCGTTAAATTTTATTGAAAAATTCATGAATAACAATGGAAAGTTAGTCGTAGTCCTATTCCCAAAAATACTAATTCCTATCCGAGAGTTAAGAGAATATTACTTACTCGACACGTATTAAAATAGAATGAAGTTGTTTTAATTGCCAATATGAAAACATATGATAGTCATATATATGTATAACGGTAATAAATGAAACAAAGTATTTGAAATGAATCAATCACATTCCCTATAGGATATTTGGAAGATCAATTAAAAAATTACTTATATATATGAGGGCAGGTAACAATAAGAGTAATTATGTGCAATTAATCAATTGCATTCATTTCTTTTGATAAAAACATATATACGGAATTAATAATCTTCATTTCAGCAACTAGTTCGAGGAATCACATGCCGACTTCTCTTGCAGACCGGTGGAGATGGGCCTGGGCACGTTACAGGCATGAGAAATGCCCAGAATTTCCTCCATCGAGATTCCCCATCGAAGGCGAGTTAGGTCAAGAGCTGGCCGAAGAGTGGAGTCCGGCCGAAGAAATCCACTGGCAGGCTCAGCGGCTGCTTGAGAGACTAGAGGCCCATCAAAGACAAGTGGACATACAGGTGGTCCGGGCTCGCCAGTATCTGGCGAACGTCGAAGAAGACCTACTGGCGGGTCGGATCGCCAGCAATTATTGGCACCCTCAACAAGGCACTGCCACCCGTGCCTCCCAATCAACAACGGCCCGAATTCGAAACACTAAGCGACCAAATATGTCTATCTCTGGCTATACGCCGGAGGAATGGGTAGAGAAGGGCTTTCCCTGACCCATTGCAAATTGATTGAAAACTCAAATTTGATTAAACCTTGATTTGATAAAAATAAAATTAAGTGTGCTTTTGATGATTAGTTTGGAACTTTTATTTTTTCATAAATAATTCTCTATTTATTTGTTTATTTAAATATAGTTCATATAATACGCTCTATTAGTAATCTCCCACCTTTAATCATTCACTTTATTAGAAATGGAGCCTATTCAAATACTACAGAAGGAATTGTCCCGCGCCCAACAATCAAACAAAGCTCTATATGAGCAGATTATTCAACTTACCAAAGAGGTCCCAACAGGTGGAATCCCCCTGGGTGGACCCCGCAAAGCTCAAACGACTCACGGCTGCTCAAAAAGGTTGGGCCGAGGAACGACAATTGAATCAGAACCTCCGGACGCAGATAAGGGGGTTGGAAGTCGCCCTGGCTGCCAGTCGTGAGGGAGAAGCAGTGACTTACCCTCTTATCTTCGCCCCATCCCAATTGGCGTACCGAGAATCAGTCAACAACCCAACACCAGTGGCGACTCCATCAACAATACCCTCGAACAGTTACAGGCCGGGGCGTAAAGAACGCGCATGACGCCTGGCAAATAAACTTCAATAATTCTTATTGTGTTATTCGCGAATTTAATTAAATCATAAGTGTTGTTAAATCGTTCAAAGTGAATTTTTCAAGATACAAAAACTATCAAACTCTACAGAAATTCACGAATATTCATACACCACCACTACTACTAACGCTCATCAACCGGAAGGCAGATCACTACTTTTCACACAGGGGACATTGTAAAGCGAGCATAGGTCTTCCATCGACAGCTCGTTGAACCCGAGGGTTGTCCGAGCAATTACAGAATTAGTAATAGTGCTCACTTTTTGCGGACAATCCACCCACTCGAACACATTTCCAACGTTGCCTAGCAGCGGGTGCCGAGTGGTAGCTAGAAAATATTTATATGGTGTTACCGGGGTAACAATAAGATGATTCAAACAAATAACGAAACCCAGTAACCCACCAATACCTACAATGATATGAGAGTGGTTAAAATGTCCGAACACTTCATAAAATAGTCCAATGTTTTAGTAGTATTCCCATAAATTGAAATGCCTAATCGGGCGAAATTTTCTCGAGTGCTTCAAAGTAATTAGACATAAAATAACGCAAGTAATTGGGATTTCAAAAAAAATGACGATTTAAAATAATCCGAACTCTTCATAAATTAATTTATATAACTAGAGTTTTCCAAATTGATTTAAGCAACAAATTTATTAAAATAATTAAACGATTAGATAATCCTAAAATGAGAGAAATTAATTAAAAATCCCGTGAACTAGAATAATTAGCATTTTCCAGAAAAGATCAAAGATAATTTAAAATAATTAGGATTTCTAAATCCATAACGGAAAATTTAAACTTCATTAAATAATTTAAATAATAATATTTCCAAATTTCGTTTAAGTAATTAAAATTTTCCGAAATAATAAGAGTAATTCGACATCTCTTTAAAGAATTTAAATGCTTATAATTTTAACTTAGATAATTAAACTACCTAATAAGTTGTATACCTGGTTTTAGCAGTCATGGTTTGGGATCATAAAATTCATGACAATTAGGATAAGTTAAGATCAATATTTATTACAAATTACATTTTTTCGCCGCTGCATTTGGATTGTTTTATCTCATCTTAGGTATTGGACTGGACATAAAGATTTTCCTACGGCTTGCACCGGACAAAATCGTAAAATAATAATAAAAAAATCTATAATTTACTTAAGGGCTGCCCTTCTGTTGGGCTCAGAGCCACAATTTAAACAAAAATTAAAGTAAAAATAATTGAACGAGTCACTGAAAATAAGCACGCACCGCACGAAGATGCCAAAAATTAATGAAAAACATATTAATTAAAACAAAATAAAAACAACAAAATTAAATAAAACAAATAATTAATCAAAATCATTAAAAAGCATACAGCTGCAGAAAGAAACATATGAAAAGTAAAATAAACTGCCAAAACCTTGCAAAATAAGGTTTAGAAAAAACAAAGGCAGTAGTGGCGACCAGAAAACAAATAAAAAGGACTAAAAATAATATTATAAGAAAATAGAGATAAAAATGAAATCCAAATATAATATAAATAAAATATCAAAAAATAAAGAAAAATACATAAAAAATAATAAAAACAGTTTAAAATTAGTAAAATAATTAAAAAGCCCTAAAAATGGCGAAAAATCGCCAATTGGTCGCACACAAGCATAAAAATAGTATATATACAGTGATGAAATTCATTATTTTTAACTTATGCCAAAATTTTGAAAACACAATATCACAACACTATCAAGAGTAAGGACTTATATTGATTGTAAATTTGTAAAAGTTTTACTTTAATCTGTTATCAATGAATTTGCTTTTAAATTAAATGCTCGTAATGTCCTATGCTTCTATTAATTCACTAACATTTATATGCTTTATATATGTTCGAGTCCAATAAAATAATATATTTACAGTATCGTAATAGACGGTTCATGGGACGGATCTAGTTCTGACTGGTGGGTGAAAACCTCTAGTTGAGCTCGCGGGTCATGCCTCGTGAACCCCTCGGCAGTCCGCAGTCGGTCTGGCGTTATGCACAGGACCGCTACGCAGGGCGCCATTGTATACTCGAGGCGGCTGCTGAAAAGTGGCCGGAGCGAGTAGTTCTAAAATCATGGGAAGGGCGCCATCTCACTCAGAGGGATATTAGGTTAAATCATGAAAATGATTTTGGACACTATTTTTGAATCTCGAACCTATTATTAAAATTTAGATCGGGTAGTAGGGATAAGCATAGGAACGATGAGTTAGATCGCCGAATCAACTTGTGAAAATAAAATAAAAGTAGTAATAAAACAATAACAAAAAACGCACCGAAAGCCTTTATTTTGTTCTGATACGCAAGCCCAAAAGCATAACAATCCACACATGAAGATAAAATGTTGAATGATACTTTCGACAACCATCAGCATAGTCAGAATTGTTTTTGTTGATAAAATCTCACGAAACCAGTAGGAAATTGACGCAAGATACGATTTCTTTTCGCAAACATTACGACCCGCAAATAGAATTTTTACCGATCGATCGCTCATCACAGCATAATAAATCCAACACGAATTAGAATGAACCGATATAAAGCTTGAGGAAACAGAAAAGCTCACTTTGAACACGGAACTTGAATTTTCCCCGACGAGACTGATTACCATCGATTTAAGTTGTCCATGATCCTTAGATCCGCGAGAAGTCCCCTAAATATCTTGGCGTCGCAGAAATATTTCCAATTTTGTCTAATCTGCACTTCAATAATCGTGACAAAATTTCTGCCTATTGATTTTTCTTGTGCAACCGTTGATGATCAATAACGCTACTACACACCTAATCACGGTTCACAGCATCTTCTTTTTGTGTTGTTGCAAATATCGATTATAATTTCCAACCATCACAATAGCACGCATCACTACCTTTGTGGATTTACTTCGACTTGTAGGATCTAAAGACACTAAGGACCAATTCTAACAAGCCTGGAAGAGTATTTCATTAGTAAGCAAATTTTAATATGGTTTCTTAATATATTTTAATTTAAAGTAATCTAATTTAACATATTTTAGTTCAAAATTGACCAAATTTTCACATGTTTTCTTAACATATATTAATAATACCAACATGATCTCGATCATGGGTACACGATAGTGATTTCTAAAATCATGCGGCGTATTGGGAAGATATCCCAAGAAATCAAATGTGAAAGGTACACCAATAGGATAAGCACTAAAATGGAGTAATAATTCCCACACGTCCAACACTTCTAATATGAGGTCCTCTCTCACGATCCTGGCTATGGTATGTTTGTCCAACGAATTTTTTTAAGGATTGTTCAACGAATTTTCTTGTAGATTGTTCAACGAACTTTCTTGTAAATTCATTTCTCTTTCCATTTGAAATTCAATCTGTCCTTGAATTGTCATTTAATATATAACATCGGGGTGCCATTTACAGACTCGGAAGAGAGTACGCACTCCGGTCAGCAGTGAGCGTGTCGTAAAGGTCACTACTACGGGCATTTAGTGGTGTCGGTGTGCGATATATTTATTTTGGCTTTCATGGATTGCTAATAGAATCGCCACGGGGCTTGATTTTCCATTACTGCCGGAGCCGCAGTGAATGTGCAAAAATTTTTGTTGTGGATTGTCAAGCCTGTCAGACTAACGATTTTACACGTTCCCGGTAGATATTAATAGGTTTCATTTTCTTTTTTTTTATTGGGTATTGATTTGTGTGTATATCGCAGCTACTGGCATTCATGTGACGTATGCAATAATCGATTTCGTCCATGGCTATTGAAGTTGTGGTGCGTACGTGTGTGCTAAGTATATGTATTGAACAGTTGAGACGCTACTGTCACATCGGCGGAATTATATATCGGCTCCCTTTTACCTTCCCACTATTGGATCGCTGTGAATTTATAGTAGGTGTTAATTTCATTTCGTTAATTTATTGATCTTATTTATTGAATTCCTCTAGGGAACTCGGGAACGGACTATTCAGTCACCAGACCCTCTATTCGAATGAGAAATCTTCCGGGATTATCATTAATGGTACAATTTTATTTTATTATTTATTGATCTTATTTACATATTTTCTTTGGAGTAGAATTCATGGGTATTAGTTGTCAACTGTCATGTCTTCGATTTATTTTATTCAGCCGGACTATTTTCCGATTTGTTATTATTAATGGTATGATTTTATGTTTTTTAATCTATCGATTTTGGCTTATTTAATTCCTTTTAGAAAGTTATTCGTTGGGACTATTTGTGGATCATTAACATTATGATTTTTCCCCTTTTGTTTCATTTTAAATAAATCGTTCGGCGTTAGTTATTAGGTCAAGAAAACCTGAAGGAGGTAATTTAAGGATGGTCGGGTGTTTCAGTAAGAATCATAATATCAAAATGCGTGGTATTCCCGAAGATGGACGGAGTTCTGATTAATTCAATTCCTCTATGCTATTATTACATTCATCGGGAATTTATTTATCTATGATTGTAAGCATCTTTACGATGTGTCTTTAGAGGATTTTTCGTAAGTTGCGTTTTCTAAGGGTAATTTAGGGCATAACTTAGCCCGGCGTTTCCTTGATTTTTTAATTGAACTTGGGTATGGTTGTAATAAATTATCACGTCTCATCACCTATTCGTCACTATGGGGGAGTACTACGAATTTTTAATGTTTACGTGTCCTTAGGGTTTAAACTTCGATTTGATTTAATATATTCACTTCTATAGTTTATATTAATTGCGCTATCCTATTGAATCCTACTACCACATCACACAGTTAGCCTATTCTACCCCTACGTGGGTAATGATTCGAGTTCTCGATATGAACCTTGGTACTGCCGTCATTTCATATTTGCGTAAATGGTTTCACCTGTCCAGGCTATTTATAGTGATGGAAAAAACTTTTTTATGATTACCCTATCGTTTTTGTTTGTAGACAAAAGAAAGCATTTTTGCTCGTATGTATTTTAAGGACTTAACGACTGCTGGAGTCTGTAATTTATTTAGATTCATAACCCTAATTTACGATCATTAACACGTTCGTGGCAACCGCTCCATAATTATAACTATTTCAGCTTCGCCTCTATAACTTGAGAATTTACGGTCATATTAAACACATAGTGATAGTTTGAATCTATAATTGATTTAAATAATTTTTAAACAACGATTTCAATTTTTTATTTTTATTCCGGTCACCTTTCCCCTGATTGACCTTAGGCGCATTATGTTCATATTATAGTTAATGAGTGCCCACTGGACTACTCGGTGTGGGTGATTTTGACGTTCCGATCCCTGCGTTCCGCACGCCGGGTCTACACGGGCACAGATCATTGGCGATATTCCACGCACTTACACGAATCTGAATAATATTTCTGATTTTAATTACTTGTGATGTGTCTTTGGCTGTGGGCCGGAAAAATTTCGACAAAAATTATAACGAAAGTAATTTTAGGTATTATAAATAATTTATTAAAACCAAATTAAATTACCAGATACATCATCCAAATAAAAATGTTCATAAATATATCGCTCTCCCCACGCCGAAATCCAAGCAGAGCTCTATCGAGGTTGCGAGGATGTGACGTGGAGAGTTTTCAAATAAAACTCTCACTCAAATTGATAATAGATTTAAGAAAACTGATTTACCAGTAAAAACGATTAAAATTGTGTAAAAATGAATCGGTATATATACCTATTTTTGGCCCTAACTTGCGTGTTCTTTTTGATTTAGTAAAAGAAAATTCGACCTTGATATTTTCTAGTGTATTCTAATCTTAATTTTTATTATTTTCTAATTTATTTGATAATTTTCCTTTTAAAATTTTTATTGAATTATTTATAATTCAAATTCTTTGAATTTTATTTCATTTTCATGAAATTTCACATTTTTGTTAAATTATCAAATTTCGGTCGAATTTGTTAGGTATATATACCTATTGTACGACCCTAACCTCGCGTGTTCTTTTTGATTTAGTAAAACAAAATTTGACCTTGGAATTTTCTGGTATATTCTAATCTTTAATTTTATTATTTTGAACTTTTATTTGACAATTTTTTTCTTTTGAAATTTTTAATTGAATTATTTCTAATTCGAATTATTTGATTTTTATTTTATTTTCATGAAATTTCGTATTTTTGATAAATTGTCAAATTTCGGTCAAATTGTTGGGTTTTCGTGTTATGTTTATATTTATTTCGTGCGGATCTTGTTGCATTTTGTTATTATTTTCATTTATTTTTGTGTTATGTTTGATTGTTTTCTTTCTCGCATTTTGATAGGGTTAATTGGTGTTTTAATAGGTTTGAGTTTAAATTTGCATGTTATATTTGCATGTATGTTACCGATTCATTTAAACATTTACAAGGCCGTTTGTGTTCTGGCCCAACAGTGCTCTCTTGTTTTTGTTTAGGATTTTTCAAACAAATTTCATGAAAATATGGCCACCGGTGAGTGTCCGGTAGCTGGAATACGGTGTAACAGGGAACTCAAAAAAAAGCTTTCTATGTTTTTGTTTCATTTCCTTCTATCAATATATGGCTCAGGTTCGGAATTTATTTTAGCATAATTTTCGATTAGATGAAAAATAAAAGAAAATATTTAATATTTAGAATTAATTTTAGAACATTTTTTTTATTATTCTCGAAATTTTAAATTTTTATGATATCATCCAAAATTTATTTTTCATGAAATTGTAATTTTGCCTTTAATCATTTAATTTTATAAATTTCTGTTTTTATATGCAAATTTCTGAATTTCAAATTAACGGCTTAAAATTGGTTATTATCAGATCTCTATGGCCATCACATTGCCTTGTATTGGTCTATAACTCATGATTTTTCAATTCATCCTTCACATTAGTTAGTTGTCCTAAATTTTTTTTCTCAATTTCCAAAAAAAAGCAATCTATTAAATAAAAAAAATAAAATTTGATTAATTCGAGCGGCCTTCAATAATATGTTGCTTTTCCAGTTTTTCTGCCACATATTATTTGATTTGCTTATTTAATTCTTTATAAACCATTTTCCGCAGCTTCATGTAGAGCGTTTACTTGACTGATATGATTGATATTATTTGGAAACAATCTAGCAAACCTTTCATTGCTTGGAGCATTAATAATGTCGAAAAAATGAAGGCCCATTATAAATGAAAACTCGAACACGCCAAAAATAAGAAATATATTTCGAGGAAATTATCCTCATCTTCAGTCTGTCATCATGAATATTTTGATTTAAAATAATTAATAAAAAGTTTTGGATGTTGCGTACGTCTTGTTGCGTATGTATTTGATTTTGTGTCATATTTTGTTGGCTATTTATAACATTTAACATGTGCTCTTCAAGCACGATTACCCTTGCTTCAAGAGCTCCACCTCCTCCACCTGGTCCTGGTGGTTCAGGATGCATCTCTAAGTTATTTAAAAATATATAAAAATATTTAAATTTAAATTACTTTTGTGAATTTTCAATCCACGGAGTTTGAAATAGCGGTTACATATTTGACAACGCACCCTCATATGGGTTGCCATATCTTCTCGATACGAATGATTTATTTGACATATTATGCACCCATGTCCTTGTGCATTCAAAAAATTCATAATAGGGCAATTGTTCATGTTTATTTAAACAAATATTTTAAAAAAGAATTTTCTGGATTACATTTTCAATAGAATTTTTCAAAGAATTTTTTACCCATATTTTAAAGAAATTGAAGGAGTAGATTTATCATATATCTCTCATTAGTTGGTCCTGGTTAGTAATAAAATTGTTGGGGTTAACAAAATGCACAAAAGTTAAATGGAAAATCAATTTCTGAAAAGTCAGCCAAAAGAAAACAATCAAATTGATTGAAAATGGATTCACTTAAATATATTAAAATTTTACAAGAAAATCTTTTACCTTCTGTGGAGAAATTGAACTTAAGTGATTTTGTTTTTTAACAAGACAACGATCCGAAACATACACTTAAGACTGAAACAATGTTTTTTGAAGAAAAACGAATTAAAAATCGCAAATTATTAATATCTATATAAAGCAACTCAGTGTTTTCCTTAGTTTTAACAAAGAGCTGAAAAAAGTAAGCCAAAAGAAAACAATCAAGTTTTAAATAAACTTTCATGTAATCAAGCAAAGTCTTACAATTTGTTTCATCCCAAATCACTTGAGCTTTCTCATATTCAGTTTCAGTGATTCCTTTCCATATTGGCGGTAACTCATAAGTTTCATGAAGAACATCTAAAGAGGTCACGAAGTTGTAAGGAAAGATACCATTTTCATCAACAATAGTTCCAGTAAAAGCAGGTCGCGTCAAAGGTAAAATTGTCAAGTTTTTAACTGTCTTAGCCAAAGAATCGTTAAAAAATCCCGCTAAAGACGATCAACAAATATTAAAATTCCAAACGAGAATGAAAGATAAAATGTATAATATATTAGAAATATACAGTATGGGACAAAATAAATGTAATTTTTTTAAAAATGCCAAAGTACAAAAAAATGGACGAGAAATTTTATTTAGTTTCAAATCAAACTCCTAGTAGTTTTATAAAATTATTAAATTAAACTTTATAACTTACAGTGTTGGAAACATGTTTTAATATTCAAAAAGCAGGATTGGAAAAAATAAATGTAATTTTTTAATTATAGTAAAATACGATCCCACCATTTTTGAAAATGATTTATATATATTTAAAATTATTAACTAAGGGCGATGACTGCTAGAAAGTCACTTTCTGATAACGAAAGAGTTTTAATTTTTTTTTAATTTTTAGATGGAAAATAGAAGGAATGAAACATAAGAAAATGGCTGAATTACTACAGGTAACACCTAGATGTATAAGTTATGTATTGAAAACATATACTGAATAAGATTTTAAGTAAAAACGGAATAATTCTGGTAGGAAAGTCTCTTTCTGATAAAGAATTTGTTGAATTTAAAAAAATAATTGATGTAGATAAATTTATATCCGGACCTAAACTTGCAAATAAAGTAGAGAAAATATTCAAAAAGGTTATCTCATCAAAAATGATCAAAAGATTTGCTAAATTTGTAAGGTTTAAGGCTATGAGACCTAAATAACTTCAATATCTAAGAATAAAATAGCTAGATTAGAATTTGCCAAAAAAAATTATTGTGATGCTAAAAGCTATTGGAGAAAGATTATCTGGTCTGATGAATCAAAAATAAACTTGTTTAATAGTGATGGGATTACTTATGTATGGCGTAGAGCTGGAGAAAGATTGAAAAATAAATGTACTAGAAAAACAATGGTGAAAGTATTATGGTTTGGGGTTGTACACCTAATTCTGTTTTTACACGATAGAATGGTTCCCGAGAAATTCGTGTAAAAAAAAATCGTGTAAAAAAAGATACTGGCCAAGTACAAAAATAATAGATTGGTTCTAGACCTCAAAAAATAAGTTAAAATTAGACTAAATAATATAAAAAAAATATTGTTGTAGTTATTTTAAGAATTTATTTTCGTTTTAATTTATTAAATAAACTAAATTATAATAAAATAAATTAAAATTTAGATTTCATAAAAAAAATAATACCAGAAATTCATTGCCAAAAAACTTAAATAACATAAAGTATAACCATAAGAAAAATTTAAACATTAAACAATTTTATTTATTGTCACTGTCTGATAATAAACTTGAAATTTACTTGCTTGAAATTTACTTGTACAAAATTGTTCTAGTAAAGTTCAAGCTATTTTAGCGTGGTGAGTTGACTGTCATCGTGGTGAGTTGCTCTCTTTTTACTTTAAAAAAAATTCATTGAAAAAAAACGTGTTAAATCCAATAATTCATGTAAAAAAAGTAATTTTGTTTTTTTTTGTATTCGTGTTATTTCAAATTATGTCGTGTAAAAATAGAAATATTTTTTCGTATTTACTCGTGTTATTTCAAATTCGTGTAAAAATAATTCGTGTAAAAACAGAATTAGGTGTATATGTGAAAATGGATTTGGAAATTTATGTAAAATTGGATTCACTTAAATATATTAAAATTTGACAAGAAAATCTTTTACCTTCTATGGAGAAATTGGACCTTTGTGATTTTGTTTTTCAACAAGACAGCGATCCAAAACATACAAGTAAGATTGCTACAAAGTTTTTTGAAGAAAACCGAAATAAAAAGGTGCAATGGCCAGCAGTCTCCAGATATAAACATAATTGAATTTTGCTGGGCATTTGTTTAAAAAATATGGTGAAGCTCCGGCTAGTAGTTTAAATTAAACAAATATGGGGAAATATACCTCAGGAATTTATACAAAAACTTGTAGATTCAATATATGAACGTCTATCTGAGGTTATTCAAAACAAAGGATGTGCTACAGGCTATTAGTTAATAAAAAATAAAAAAATTATATTTATTTTGTCCTATTTTTTTACCAATTAAAAAAACTTCATATTTTGTATTAATAAAAATAAAAAATGTTTTTGAACTCATGCATGTGTAATAATGTGTAATATAATATTTGATTTGTATTATTTGATAATTTTTTTCCTTTTTGTTACAGAAACAGATAAAAATTCAAAAAATTACATTTATTTTGTCCCATAGTGTACAACGCTAAGAAAAGATGATGAATTATATCGGAAAACATCATTTCTAAATGATATTGATTGTAAGGAAACACCATGGATAAAAGTATAGAACGAAAAAGAAGCTAGGTGGAAATTAAAACAGTATATAATAGAACATGGATTGAATATATACCAAATGAAATTCACCAGAATTATTAAAAGATATACCAAATGAGCTAAAAGAAGATGGAGCTCCAGAATATATGTTAGACGAGTTAGAATGAATTTAATGAAGAGTTACGATAAGAGAATTGAATAACAGCCTTTAAATGGAAAATTCGAAATTGGCTGAAAAGGTAGAAGCAGCAAAGGAAGAGGAAACCTGAAGCAAATATAATTTAACATGTTTTCACATGTTTTGGAAAAACTTTTGAATTTAAATATATAAGTAAACAACCCTTTAATGGATTTAAACAAATATTTATGAAAAATTAGGGTAATAAAAATTACAATAATAACAAAAATAATAAATTCAAAAAAAAATAATTAGCAAAATTAAAATAATTAAAGTAATAATAGAAAAAATTAAATAATAAAATAAAACAAATAATAATAATAAAACGAATAATAAATATTAAAATAATAATAAATTATAATAATAATAAATAAAAATAATAATAATTAATAAATATAATAATAATAATCTATGATAAATTAAAAAATAATTAGCAAAATTGAAATAATTAAAGTAATAATGATAAAATAAAACATGAATAATAATAATAAATAAAACCAACGTTATTTATTAAAAATAAATAATAATATAATAAAATAGTAACAGTAAAAATAATAATAAATAAAAAATTTAATAATTATAAAGATAAAAAAAATATATTAAATAAATACTTATTTAGTAATAACAATCCCAAAATTTTATACGAAACCAGATTACCGATTAAAAATGAAAATATATCCATGTATCAGCATCATTTATAAAGGGATAAATGATGGGAAATTATTATGGCCAATTACACAGAAGGTAACCATCTCACTCAATACACCTGGTGAACCACGATTTAACCATGGTGACACATTCAGACCTGACAAACGAAAATATCGCGTCTGGATCACCAAAATCTATAGCCTAACAATTTGTAATGAACGAACAATCGAAGTATCTAAAACACGGCGATATTAGCTTCACACTAAAAGTTTAAAACAAGAGCTAAGTGAAAGATTATGAAAATTTGAAAAGACTTAGGATTTGTGTACTAGAAAAACGCTTAGCAGGAACAAAATATCTGCGAACAGATATCGATGATTTCTAATTAATTACACTAACAGAAACACAAAACTGTATGGCATTAAAATGAATTTTGAGTTTTGTTCAAAGTTTTATTAAAAATCTGTTAAATTTTAATTTTATTGTCAATTTTTAATAAATTTTCAATTTCTTTGTTGTAAATAGCCGATATTGATTCAACATTTTAATAAAGGTACGTTAATATAAAGTGAGCATTGCATTTTCTATAGTAGCTCCTGAACCCAGAGGTTTAGCAGGGTATTGACAGTCAAGGCGATATGGTTCACCTGATGTGCGTATCTGATTAGAACCCCGTTGAAATTGTGACAATTATATTATTTTTAAGCATCATGCACCAAGCATGATAAAGGATATCTGGTTTAGAAGAGATGCCCTAGAGTGGAGTCACAAAGGGACAAGGGGGTCAAAAATTGCTTAGTTTATCGATTGGTCCTGAATGGATGCTCCCTTATTTTGAAATCCTCATCATGCTACACTGCAAAACATCTCAGTGAACATCCCGATTCGATAAAACAAAAAGTCATTCAAATATTTATTTATCTAAATTTAAAGCTCTTAGACAGTTTAACAGTTTTCAGAACATTTCTAATAGTAAAGGAAACGCGAGTTGATCTAGAAAGCTCTTGATTGGCAAGTTCGCTAGAATATTTCTTGTCGAGAAAATCCATATTACAAAATTTGTCAACGACGATCAAATCCGACAAAGCCTCATCAATGCCATGCATGAAATAACTGTAAATGTCTTCGGTCATTAAATAAAGGCTTCTTGGCTCAATAAAGACTTGAGCAATTTTGCGTTCATTGATAGGAATAATCTGAACAAATTGTATTGATTACAATGGGTCACAGTGACAACCGATGTAATTACACAATACAACATCAGCAACAAAACTGATAATTAAATTAAATAATACTCCAGCGAAAAACTCATCTGTAAATGCTGGAGAAGTCGCAAATCTGCATTAAGTATCCAAAAAATACGCAATCAGTTATTTTAAATTTAGAAAATTTTAATTATCGATTAATTATAAAATCTATAATTTCTAAGATTGACCTAGTTTTATTTTCATACTGCTGTTGACCTAGTTTTGCACGTTTATTTATAATTCGTATAAAAATGAAATACTTACATTCAAACATAAATCATAGAAATAATGCGACTTTTATTAATTTATTCATTATAAAAATCAGGATTTTAATTTTTTGTTGTAAATTAAGGGAAAATAGATTAAATGCTTAAATAAAGCGAAAAACAGATGATTCAAAATTACTTTATCATTGGATTGAGGCTCGTAAAAATTTAAAACTGTGTGTGAATTCAATGATAATGTTGCTACTATTGGATAGTACAAAGGTCCGTCATGATGGGGCTGAAATATTTGTATTTTTAATAAAATGATAATAATACATATTATTTTACCAAAATTCCTTCCCCTTGTTGGTATTCATTGAGAAGGGCGTGATTAGTTTGAATATTATTATCCGCAAATATTGAAATATCATTAATTTTAGTCATAATTTCATTGACCCACTAGAATTACATGCTTATAGAAAAAATATTTAATTATAATACTTCTGGAATGTCTTCCAGTATCATTCCTTTTTGATCGGGTAAACCGCCTATATTATAAAAAATATCAGTTTTAAAACGGAACAAAGTTTATACCCCAATTCTGAAGTCTCCTATGACTAAGATAAGTCCATTTGCTCTTAGGAACATTATAAAATTTATTTAACAAATATTTTTCTTTTTCTTTATCAATAAAATTTGGGATGTAATAAAAACTTTTTGGACATGTTTTTATAAGAAATTCTGATAATGACATGTTTGTTAAAATTTATTAGATTTATTTAAACAACTGTTATTATTAATTTTATAATTTCAAAAGGAATTATTTTGACGTTTTCAATATTGGTAAGAAACTTATTTACTTGAAAATAGTTCTTATATGCCAAACATAATAAATTAGAATTTATTGTAAATGCGGATAACATAAAACTATTAAAAAAATTTTCCCAAAGAATTTAAATAAGACTGGAACATTTATAGTTTCTAAGACTTGTTGGGCCAGCACACCAATAGCCTTGAGAATTGTTTAAATGCATCAGTAATACAGCAAGAAAACCCAGCACCAAGATAACTTAAAATACAATATACAACACCAATTAAACACTTTAAAATCTGAGAGAATATAAATAAATATAAAATCAAAAACATAAAAAGTAAAATAAAATAAATACAAAATGCACCAAGTACCGCACGAAATTTACAAAAAAAATAACATAATAACAAGAAAATTCGACCGTAAAATGACCATTTATAAAAAATTTTAAAAATTAATGAATTAAATGAATAAAAATAAAATATTTTTGGATGAATAAATTTAATTAAAAATGTTAAAAATAAATTACCAATTTAAATTAAGAAATAAATAAAAATTTAATTTAGATAACATAAATAATTTCAAAGTCGAATTTGTTTAATCGCAATAAAACTAACACGCAAGGTTAAGGCCCAATTATAGATATAAATACCGATGTGTTTTCACAAATTTCCAGTCTTATTTTTCGGAGAAAAAATTTCATTACAGAACTGTATAACTGGTTGTATAACTGGTTGAGAGCCGTGCATTCAGGTAATTAACACGGGTAAGTGTTTTGCCTGAACACGATCACTCTCAACTGGTGCAATATTATTAATTGATTTTTTCGAAGGGAATTGATGGGTAATTTTTCAATTGAATTTATGTATGACTTTTCAGATCGAATTGATGGATGATTTTTGTTTTTCAAATTGAAGTTATGGATAATTTTGTTTTTCCAATTGAATTTATGGATGATTTTCTGAATCAAATTTGTGGGTAATTTTTCAATTGAATTTATGGATGATTGTTCAGATTAAATTTATGGATAATTTTGTTTTTCTAATTGAAATTATAGATGATTTATCGAATTAAATTTATGGGATGTTCGAAGTAAATTTTATGGAATGGATACAATGAATTTCAAATGTATGTAGCCGATGTAATATGCTGACTAAATATTTTATATCTACAGCCTTAGTGCATCGAAACACATTACCAACGTTGCCTAGCAACGGGTGCCAAGTGGCGGTTAGTATCATTTTGTATGGCGTTACTGGGACAACCATGAAGATAAGCAAATAATGAAACCCTGTAACCCACCAGACTATAGCCGGGGAAAATTAGACGTTGTTTATAAAGGCTACTTTGATTGACATAACTAGTGGCACGGTTCTGCAATATATATTTCAATAATGAAAACGGTTTTAAGTCATAACAATAACTCGTTTTAACTGTCCTTGCTGCTTTCAATTTTTGATTTCTACTCGTTTGTGTTTGTCACGCCACGCTATGCGAGGTGGGGGCTACCTTCAGAAACTTAAAGTCAAACTATGAAATGGGAAGTATAGTATTATTTCTGAATGATCCAAAGAAACATAAATGAATAATTGTGCATCTTTTGGTGCTTTACTATCTAGTTTTGTTCTTTCAGTAAATACTTTTCTTTTCTGACAATTTTCGCAATTCTGTATCACTTTTTTCTTAGTAAATTCGTCATATCTTTCAAGACAAAATTAAATTCTATATATTTCCCTACTTCGTTTATGATTATTCAAAACAAATTCTTTGCTTCTAGTTTCTGGTATAAATAAATTTTTGTCATTCAGAATGTAACATTTGAAATGCGCAATTCTGATGATATTTCCATTTAATATGTTTTATTTCGGTTGTTGTCTAATAATTTAAACTTATTTAAAATTAATTAATGTAATTTAATCAATGGAAATATGAAATTGATTTCTGAACATAGAAATGCACCGCACACAAATACTTAAAATAAAAACATCAAGTAAACAAAAATTTATTAATACAATATCAATTAAAACAAATAATTAATAAGTTAACAGAAAAAGCTAGAAAGCCTCAAGCATAAAAATATTACAACATAAACCCCTATACCTCGTAAGAAGAAGTTAAAAAAGACAAAAAAAGTTGAAGATTACTACCAACAATAAAACGAAAAAATGACCGAATTCTAAGAAAGTTTCATAAAATAAAAAATAAAATATCTAATTTAACAGAAAAATCGAAGTTAAGTAGGCGAAAAAAATAAAATAAACCCATTTAAAACCTTAAGAAAATGTTTTTAAAAAACCTCTTGATTGATCCCAAACAGGCTCAATTTCGTTAAAATTGCTCTATTCAGACTTTTTAAAATCAATTTTTATTCATTACAAATTTTTGAGTTTTAGTGAAAGTGTAAACTATATGTTGAGGTCTCGATTTTAGTGAGTCTCAACTTGCACTGGTTTCTTATATAAATCAAAAGACAAGTCGGATATATATAAAAATTTATTAATAAAAATTTACCAAGTATACACTTTCTTTTTAAATCAGGTTCAACTTCTTTCGATAAACACAATTTATTTAAATTCAAATAACAATTGAAAATTGGGTGCTTGTTGTGTAAGTGTTAAAATGTGTGTAGGTGCGTGTTGTATAAGTGCGTGCAAAAAATCGTGTGGAACTTTATCTGTTCGATTTTAAGGTCTTAAAAAGATTTCCTTTTTCAGACTGCTTCTTTTTCGTTTAAAATTTTAGTAGGCCATTGAACTGAAAAATACTCCAGTATTTATACTGAAATATTTTATCAGCAAAAAGGTTTTTATTTATTTAATAATTTATTTTATTTATTTAATGGTTAAGAAATTTTAAAATTTTAGTCTTATTTATTTAATATTAGAAAAAATTCCTTCTTATTTATTTAGCTAAAATACGCAATTGATATTTCAATTTTATTTTATTTACTCTATTTGGAAATATTCCGTATTTGTTTATTTATTTCTTTGATTTTCTTTTTAGGTTTTTAATTGATTTTTTTCGTTTAAAAATATCAAGGAAAATAATAATAAATATATTAGCTACCAACACCAATCAATAAAAATTAAATAATCCACATCAAATTGTTACTAAATAATACTGTTTAAAAATTATTTACAAATATAAAATAAATATCAACACCAATAAATAATTGTTGTTCATCAATTAAATAATAGCAATTGTTCACGATATTGTTTAAACGAATAATGATTGTTCGACACACAGGGAATGGATTTGATTGTTCGAATAGGGATTTGATTGTTCTATTGGGATTCTGTATATTGGGTATTGACATTGATTTGGGATTCTGCATATTGAGGATTTATTTATTTTATGCCCGTTCCTCGGCGTATATGTTCTGAAGTAGACGTACGGTAGAAATTATCAAGATCATTCTCCTCGATTGAAAATGAATCCTTCACCAATCTCATAATATATAATCACTTATGATAATTAAACATTTTTGGGCAAAAACTAATTTGAGCCCATACTTGTTTGACCAGCACGATAACGCCTGTGTGTTTTTGAGTGGTAAAACTAAATCTAGAAGGAAAAATGGAAAATGGAAAAGAAAAATAAAATAATTAAAAATTAAATTAAATTTTTTTACAAAAAATGTAAAAAATTCAGAGATTAATCAAAAGAATTAAAAAATTATATTTTAAAAATATAAATTAAAATTCCTTGTTTTCCCGCATCAAAACAAACACACGGAAAATCGTGATATATAATTCATTCAGTAGTACTCTTTGTTTTAAAAATTGTATTTAACTCTATTCGTGCGATTAAATCTATTTTCATTTTTATTTATCATTGTGAAGAAATCTGAAAAACATAAATTTTATTATTTGTATTTTTCAACGTTCATCATTTTTTATTATTTTTAAATTTTTCATTATTATTGTAAACAGCATTATGAATTTTTGTTATTTATTAAATATTCTTTTGATCATCATTTTAATTTCCGATTTTATATAGGACATTTTTATAGATTTATTTTTATTTTAATCAGATAAGAATTTTTATGCTTGAACCTCCATCGCGAGGAATAAATTTTAAAGTTGTTCAAATACCTTTTATATACTTTAACCTACATGCACACAAGGAAGTAATATGAATTCTTTTTACCCCAGATTAAACCGGTGGTTAGCGGGGAACTCGAGGTGAATGCGTTGCTTGAACCGTCCTGTATTCTCCCTTCTTAAATCCTATCGCCCAACCCTCGAAAGAGCGCGTTTTGGCCCTGGAAAAGGCATAAATATAAACAGCAAAAATATCAATTCGAAAAATATATAATGAAGGTAGTTTCGACGAACTATACAAACGTAAGTAAAGCGAAGATAATTTTAAAATAGACATTCTAGTAAATGAAACTACTACCTCATATAAATTACGGTCAATAAAGTACAAAAATCATTTTGAATTCGAAAGTTACAAACCATTACTTTAAAAGTCGATTGAAGTATAAATACCTATGTAGTATAAATACGTAGTATAAATACCTAAATGAATACGCCTCCAGTAAACAATAATAATTTCAAATCTGAAAGAGAGCAAAATTCAGATTGATAGAATTAATCGAGGTCTTACTTAGATTTTAATTTATTATATTAGTATTAAATCTAAAAGTCTCATAAAATTATTTCGTGCAAACATTAGACGAATGAACTTATTATTTATTTCACTCAAATTTCTATATTATTATTGTTGTTATTATTATCAATACTATTGTACTATTCTTATTAATATTGATTTTACTTTTATATTTGATATTATTCATGTAATTATTACTATTTTTATTGTCATAATTATCAATAGTTCTAAAATCAACTTTGACCCTAATTGTTATTTAATCTAACTATAAAATAAAAATTACAAAAATAAATTACGCCGACAAAAACCACAATTAAGTTTTATTTATTTAAAATAAAATGACGAAAAAATCCATGACTAAGTTTATTTATGTCAAGATAAAATAAGCTATTAAAAATCAAAGTAAAGTAAACACCAGAAAATCTTTCGTTGTATTTAAAAATAAAATAATGTTACCAAAATCGATCGAAAATAATTCATGATAGATCTTAAATTTTAGGATATAGATGAAACTCGAACGGATGACCGTTCAAGGCTTCGGAAGAGATAAACATCCATTGAAAGGGATAAAATTCCATATCATCACCAATTTCAAATGTTTCAGGTGGTCAAATAAATTGCAGCATCGAAGTGGTCGCCATATTAGAAGAAGATTTAACCTTATTCATAATTCTTTTCAAATTATATATTATTTAAACAAAAACAATTTTCAAATCTAATATATGTGGATAATTTTCCTAAAAATAAATAATATTCCGAGCCAATTTCAACAAACTACGAATGTACGAATATATTATAATATTTTTAAATGCATCTTCCAACATCGATGTTTATTTTATTTATTTTTGTTGCTTGTCGTTTCTGGAAGGACAGTTTTGCAATAAGCGTAAATAAAAATTGATAATTGTATTTTTTTATCGAGTCTTATGAATTGTATGTATATGTTGGGGAAAAACTGATTAAGCCAATATTTGTTTGTCCAGCACGAGAACGCCTGTGTGTTTTTGAGCGGAAAACTTAAATTTAGAAAAAAATGGAAAATGTAAAGAAAAATAAAATAAATAAAAAATTTTACACAAAATTGTAAAAATTTAATTTTAAATCAAAAGGAATTAAAAAATTTTTTTTTGGAATATTCTGGTAAAATTCTTGTTTTACCGTATCAAAACACACACACGAACAATCATGGTATATAAGGCAATGCTGGTTGAGCAAAACTCACTGTTACAACTCTCTTAATTTTTTACTATCACTCTCTCAATATTTTACATTTTGATATTATTTGGTATTATTGTGAAAATCATATCGGAAAACACAGTAAATTTTTGTTACTGATATTCATTTGCATTTATTCAATTTTGGTTTTATTTTTAATTTTTATTTGACACCCGAGACCACGATTATGAAAGACTAGGTCGAAAAGTTTTGTATTTTTTTGGGAAAATATATTTTTGGAATTAAAATTTTTTTTTTGAAACATTTGTTACTGTTTACTTTTTGAAGTAAATTCATATTATCAAACCTCCATTGCGAGGAAAAAATTTTAAAGATTTTTGATTTTTCGCGTCAAATACTTGTACATACCATAACTTACACGCATCAAGTCAATAAAATGAAATTTTTGTTACTCCGGATCGAACCGGTGGTTAGCGGGAACCCCTGGTGAAGGCAGTAGCTGGAACCGCTCAGTATTTTCCCTTCCTAAATCCTATCGCCCAACCCTCGAAAGAGTAGTGTTGAGGTCCTGGGAAAGGTCTAAATATAAAGGCTGACATATGACGATGATAAACATTTATAGAAGTTTATTTAGAAGAAACGAACCAAAATTTAACTATAAGGCGAATTTACAATCAAAGAGCAACTCACTAGTTCACATAAATTTAGTCTAAAGAAGTAATCGAAAAATTATGAATTTTAACGTATATTTCTGATTAGCATCTCACGACTGACCACAAACAATCATATCTGATAAAGATCCACTTAAATTAAGACTTTGAACGTACATTTGTTTAGACCCATAATCAGATTTTTATATTATCATTACTTTTAGTATTATAAATTTTTTTTTGATACTATTACTCTAAATGACCGAAAATTACCATTAAATTTGAAAATTTCATATTTACCTTTGCAACGAAGGTCGAAGTACAAAACACATCAATTAGCCCCATTCCATTTTGATTTTATACCAGTATCAATGTGTTACTTTAAATCTTCATAAGAATTAAAATTATTACCGTTACTGATCGGAATATTATTATTACCCTTGTTATTAACTTTATCATTACCAGTAACACTAGTAAGATTATTATTACTATTAATGTTAACTTTATTATTATTATTATTATTAATACTATTATTATTATCATTACTACTTTCATTATTATTATTAATTTAATATTATTATTAATATCATTATTATTATTTTAATATTAATATTATCATTATTACTGTTATTGCTATTATTATATTTACCTTTGCTTATTATTATTAGCGTAGTGTCTGTCTCTTTATTATTATCCTATTATTACTATCAGTATTACTATTGCTATTATTATTATTATTATTATTATCAATATTATCATTACTAGTAGTATTGGTATTATTATTATTATTGTTACTATTATCATCAATATCATTATCACTATTACCATTATTAATATTGTTATTATTGTTATTCGTATTATTATTATTATTATTATTATTATTAGTATTATTATTTTATCATTGATATTATTATTAGCAATATTATTATTAATACGTCATTATTGTCATTATTATCATCATGTTTATTATTATCATTATTATTATTACTTTTGACATTTCATAGTTGTTGTTGTTATCATTATTGATATCATTATTACTAATATTATTATTGTAATTTTATCGTTATCATTACTATTAACATTATCATCAAAGATTTAAGTTAAAAAAGAGAAAAAAGGCAAATAACAAATAAATACCATTATTAAATTTATTATCGAAAAAAATAAAAAATTCCACACCGAAAAAATGTCCAATTTGACAAAGACTTGCTTGGAGTTGAATCTGGGGATCCTACAATGAAACGTTAGAAATATCTGAATTAAATTATTAAACAAACTTTGTGGGAAGTATCCAGGCCGTTAAAAATCTTCCGTGCGGATCTGGTTCCTTGGAAAGCTTTAAAATACTTTAAAAATTAAGTTAAAAGTATCAAAAAATTGATACTTACTTATATTATAGGATTTGGAAATTCTTTAATAAGTTGCCATGGCACTAAGTGGCAAGCAAAATGGAATAAATTTAGGTAATATGATATATATTTGAATACTTTCCAAACCATTGTTTTTTAAGGGTTAGAATGAAAACCGGTAATATACAATAGGAAGTTTTCACTTACAATAGGGTTAATTACATTATATAGGTTAAAATTTTATAAATTACTATATAGTAAATTAAATTAAATAATTTTAATTTTTTAACGCTAGTAAATTAAAATTTTAAGGATTAAAGTATAGTTCTTATTAGGAAAATTAGGGACAAAATTTTAACATTTTAAAAATCAAGATTATTAATAGTAAGGTTATTATTATTATTAATGTTCTTATCATTAGTATGAGAATTATTATTATTGTTATTATTATTATTGATATGAATGTAAGGACCAAACTTTAAGTAATTAATAACCACATTGCCAGGGTTCTCGATATCATTTTGACTAGTGAGGATAAGGGGTGACCCAGAGTGTCCCAGCAGTGTTCCTACTGCGTTGGACGGTGCCACGTCTGTGAGCACTGTTGTAGATACTTTCTCCAAACTTATAAGGTAAATAAAATGTGCGTGCCCTCATCCCTTCTTTCATCCAGATATCATAAGCAAATCCCTGAAGAGAGTGCCACCGTAGGTCTATAAATGAACTTAAATAGTTTTATTTTAGATAAAATTTTTATAACCAATTATCCATAGAAGTAGGAATTATCAATTCATTTTCTTTTAGTGGTATCAAATCGAAGATTAATCTAAAAATTCAGGAAGGACGTCGCGGAGTATCATCATGAAGCGATGTTCCAGAGTCAAAGGGCGGAAGCTATGGTGAGCAAGTGTCGCCACCTAGAGCAAACCTGGCTCCGTTCAGAAGCAGCAGCTAAGTTAAAATCAGAAATGGAAGGTCTAAAAGCCTAGCTGGCACAAAAGGATGAGGCCCTGAGGTTAGCGGAGCAGAAACCCCAGGAGCTGGAGAAGAAGGTTTTGGAGTTGAAATTGAGAGATGAAATCCGCACAGGACTAGTGTAAAGCGGAACATCACTATCGGCCGAACAAGAGGCAATAGTGATTAGAAACGTATCCGGAAAAGACATCGGAGTGAAAATTCTCACTCCAGGACCCTCACGTTTGCCAGAAAAAGTGCCGAATCGAAATCGGAAAAGAAATCGGCCTGGCAAGAAGGAACGTGAGCAGTTATTCAAGCTCCATAAAGCCCGCATGGTTTGACATATCCTAAACGCGAATGGTCTTTGAATACCGCGCGGACAACATTACAATAAACACTTAAACATTGTATTAATTGTGATAAACACTTTAATATTGTATTTATCTGTTGATTTAAATAAGAATTATATTTGTATTAATTTTGATCTTGGCGATAAAAATAATTTAAAACAGTTAAATATTGAAAGGTTAAAATAGTTAAATAGTTGAGTTAAATATTTAAAATGTTAAAATAGATAAATAGTTGAGACGGGGACTGATAGAATTAGAGCACGATGTCTTCTACGACAGCTCGTGAACCCATATGAGTATTAGGGCATTGACAGTCTTTGAAAAGAGGCTCACCCTTTGCTAATATTCAGCCTACTAGTTCACAGTACCAACG
The DNA here is from genome assembly GCA_022537955.1 of Schmidtea mediterranea. Lineage (NCBI taxonomy): Eukaryota > Metazoa > Platyhelminthes > Tricladida > Dugesiidae > Schmidtea > Schmidtea mediterranea. The sequence goes on along the minus strand of CM039679.1, from coordinate 60,547,730 downwards.
TCAATTTTTAGCGGGTGACTAGCGGTAAAATTTCTTATGCAGACGCTGGGTGGGAAGTAGTTACCCTTAGACAGGTTTGGCATTTTAATTACCCATCAGTGTCCAGAATATATAAATTAATTAATCAAAAGATCCTTTATGTACATAACAAGCAAACTTAAAAGAACCTAACTACAACACAGAAAATTATATTTTGAGTCATCAGAAGTTAAGGTGAGATAGAGTTACCTGCAGCCATGTTAGACTATAGAATCAAGATAAAAAGCCAATTAAAAGTGCTAATATTAAAAAGAAAAGATAACGTGAACCGGATGAGAAGATAGGTGGAGTAATGCTTAAGTTCTTTCATTTTTAAAACTTGTATAATTGTAATGAGAATAATTAATGTCTTTAAATCTTTATCCATTTAATTTCAGTGATTGAGTTTTCGTTTAAAAAGAAAAATCGAAATATTACTAAGAATCATAAATGACTAAATGAAAATCTAACAATATAATCATAATAAAACAATAATTTAAAGCTCATTGTAAGAAGATTAAAATAACAATATGTGTGAAGACTTTATTAATGACAGACAGACAATATATATATATATATATATATATATATATATATATATATATATATACACTACATGTATGTCTACAATACATGCCTCTTTGGGATAAATAATAAACAATGATGTAATCCGAGGACCCAGACAATCAAAGTAATCGATCAAACACGTAGGTATATAAGGTATAGGGAAATCAATTATCCAAAATTAAAACACCCATTTTCCTTTAAAACTTTGCTTTGAAATTCAAAAAAAATAATATTAAACAATTAAACAATAAAATAATTACAGTCTAGAATGATTACTTCTTGTTGAGGATACCTAAATAATGAAATAAAATAATTAATAAACATGTAAAATGATTGGGGGAAACAATGAGAAGTGAGTAAGATGTGGTTCTGGAGCCTCATTAAAATAGAATGAAAAAGAAATGTTGAACAACGAGAAAGGAATAAGAGAAAATCAATAAAAACAGACAATTAAATCAAAGAAGGTCATTTATAATTAACAAGTGCAAATTTTGGAAAACAAAAACAAAATTCGCACATCATCTCGAAAGCCATTTCAAGATAAGGGAAGAAATATTGTTGAAAATCCCGGAAAGGGCATCTCCAAAAAAAATGATTTATCTGAACAGCTGTCATCGATCATGGTGGCCCAAAATGAATTAGCGGTAAGAGATACCAGAAATTCTATTCGACAGCAGTAAGTGTTATTGAATGATGGAGTATAAAAAGGAAGCGCAATTGAAATCAACAACACAAAAAAATTTAAGAGAAAAACTTGCGAAAGACCAAAACTACGAAAGACAAAATTGTGAGAGACAAGAAATTTGCAGGCGACAAAGGATTGAAGAAGATAAATAAAGACAAAAAAGAAGTTAAAAGAGAAATTTGAAACAGAAATTAAGCAAGGTCAAAGCAAAGCGAAGCAACTAAATCCGAGTTAGCGATCACAGAAACCCACCGCAGTAGTCAGTTGATTGTAAAGCTAATTGATCCGAAAAGTGCTATTCTTCGCGAAGGGTCGCAATAAGCACTAAGTGTGATCGATTGATAATTCGTTTTGTCATTTTAAAGTGGAGATAAAGTGTATTAATCAATAAAGTTTATATCGTTTGGAGTTCGTTACTGTTGTTTAAAGCATGCTTGGAGTCAGATCGATAATAATTTCTATTCAAATTCACCGACAAAACCCCAACATTCTGAAGAGTTTTGAAATGTAATATCTTATAAAAAGTAATTTTTGCCGGTTCGTTTTTTAGATTTTTACTTGCTTTTGTCAGTTTAGCACGATCGTATAAACGATGTTTCTTGACGTAAATTTTGATGAATTAAAACAAAAAAAATCTTTATTTTTTAATAAAATTGCATTTTATTAATTTGGGAGGAATAAAACGATGTTACGATAACCCATTATTTTTACTATTAACAGCTTTCCATAGTAGTAGCTGGGAGGACGTAGACGCACTACTCTAACAGTGCCAACTAGATTCGCCGGGAGATATCGGCAAGCGTTATGGGATCGGGGTTATACCATATCGACCTATGGTACCCCCGAATGGCCAAACAGGAACGCTAATGGACAAGAATTAGACATCGAGTTTCCCAGCATCCTCATCAAAAGGGAGCCGGGTAGAAACCCAGCACGAGAAATCCGGCAAAAAACGGAAGACGAACTCCACCGCCTGGAGCAATTGGAGTGGCGCTATAGGTATTTAGCGAACCGACAAAGGGAGCACATTACCAGGATAAATCGGGATATCGCCAGCGGGCGCATCCCCAGCTCGGACGGGCATCTGCGCACCTATGGAGTGGCCCATGATCAGCGGGATCCGGCACTACTGGAGAGCGACGCACAAGTTCACCTGGTGGTTCCGAAGAGTCTACTACAACCGGACATTCGGGACATTCTGGAGGATCAGGGCACTGGGGAGCACGCCTATTCGCGGAGGCGTTTAACAAATAAGAGACAGTACTGAAATTAAAATTTTGTTGTGTCCTTTGTTTCAATAAATGAGTTTGTGTCAATACATTTTTAATTTATTCTGGTTAATTTGAATAACGAAGTTCCACTCAAAGTTATTAAAACAAATATGAATATGCTCACTCGGGAATAGCAATGAATGAAAAATGATAATGGTGTTGGGACTGTAATTCCCTACTAATTTTCTAAAACTAATCTCTATGGTTTATCTGATACCTATTTCATTAAGGAAAACCGATGATGGACACCATGCAGAAGATTTGTAAAGAGTTAAAGGATCTTCGCAAAGAGAATACAAATCTGCACCAGCAGTGCCTGCAATTAAGTCGCTAACTGCAGCGGATTAGAGCCACTTTGTTCGAGCCCGCTAGAATAAAGTGGCTCTATCAAAAAGTAGACTCGGCACAAAAGGGCTGGCAGGAGGAGAGAGCACTGAACCAAGCCCAGAAGGTCCAGATTCGTGGGCTGGAGGTGGCCGTAGCGGCAAGCCAGTAGGGACAGGCCGTCACCTATCTCCTGGTGTTCGCCCCAGCCCTAGTAGCCTACAAGAATGCGACGAGTCCTGTGGAACAACCATTTAAACCGAAGTCCCATTCAAGACCAGGAAGCGGCAGAAAGGAAGCGGCAGAAGCAACAAAAATTGCATTGAGACAAGAATTGTTTTCGATAGTATAACGTATTGATGAATAAAAAATCTTCCTTCATTTATTTGTTTTCTCAAGATAAATATATTGACGTATCTCTCTAAGGATCGAGGATAGTACGTTTTGAAGGAAAGTGAGTAAGGGACCTAAAGGAGACAAGACGAGCGTAGACCTTCCATCGGTAGCTCGCTGAACCAGCTGCAGACCGGGTCTTAGCAGTTTTGGAAACAAGGCTCACCTTTGACGGTCTCAGAACCGTTTGTTACAGTACCAACGTTGCCTAGCAATGGGTAACCAACGCAGTCAGGTAGTGTCATATGATTGGGGTCAAGATCCCAATAACTATCTCAAACCCCACAGTTGGTTTTTACTTTATTTGATTTTTTATCACTTTCCTCAGTTTTTTGTGTGTTCTCACTTTATCTTTATGAGTCGTCTTTTTATTTTATTATTTACCGCTCAGTTTTATTTTCGGCATGGTCGACAGTTGCACCCAACTCATTTTTAAGCGAATTAATTTCCATCATAAGATTTATTTCATAAAAAGTGTCAAATAATCAATTATTTAAACACAAGATTATTTAAAAATCTTAACTCAGATAAATTTTAATTAAAAATTTAACTAATGCATAGAAAAATTGAAAAAATTCAGTGATATAATAATAACGATTAACCTTGAATTTTGTTTAAGTAGATTTTATTATACAATTAAATTACGAAATTATTTCAATTTATCATTAATATCAATAATGACAAATAGTTCAACTGCAGGAAATGATGATTACGATTATTTGATCAAGTTATTAGCTTTAGGTAGTTTGCAATATACTTACCTTATCAACTGACCGTTTTTTAGGGGACAGTTCGGTTGGGAAAACTTGTATATTGCAGAGGTATATTGACAACGCATATACTCGTGACTTTGGCAACACTGTCGGAGTGGATTTTAAGCAAAAGCGAGTAATTTATACCCCAAAAAACACAAATGGAATTATTGAAAAAGAGGCCCGATTAAATCTTCAGCTATGGGACACAGCCGGTCAAGAAAGGTGGAGAAATTACAATGAGAATTAAGTTGTTTATTTAGGATTTAGATTTAAAAGCCTCACGGTTTCATTTTTCCGCGATGCAATGGGATTCCTATTGGTGTTTGATTTGACCGATGAAAACAGTTTCATCAATATCCGCGATTGGATGCGGTTACTCAAAATCAATTCCTACAGTGAAAATCCCGATATCGTTTTAGTGGGCAACAAATCCGATTTGAGCTCTCGGCGGGTTATCAGTCATGAGACAGCTTTGGAATTGGCAAAAGAGTTCAAGTAAAATTTTTAAGTAGTATATTTATCAAAAATTAGTTTTTCCCTACTTAAGCGTTCCGTATTTGGAGACAAGTGCATCAAGCGGAGAGAATGTTGAAAAAGCTTTCCAAACTCTCATTGAACTCGTCATGGAACGAATCAACAAAGTGCTAGACAAATCTCTGTTGCCCGTGAAAAAGAAAACCAAAAAACCGAGTCCGGTGGAGAAAAAAGAAGCCAACAAGTGTTCCTGTTAGAAATGAGCCTTTTATCGTAAAATTATTGTGAACTCATAAAAACTATCGATTATAATAAAGTGCTACATTTAAATTTAATGAACAAAAAAATTGTTTTTGACTCAGCTTTTGTGTGCTAAACCAATTTATCAACCGTAAGCACTCTAAAAAGGTTTGCTTGTTTTTCAATTATCTATATTGATTCGTTTGTATGCGTTTGTTTGAATGTCGGCTTTGCATGGTGTAAGATTGATATATTTTGTATATATATTTTTTGAATTGATATGTTGTTATTTTTGCTATTATTGTTATTTTGATGCTCAAATATACAGTAGAAATTCTTATATTGTTTTTTAGCATGGAATTCTTTACATAATCGTCTGAGCTGGATCTCATATTTCTGTAAAACTTATTCAACATCTTTCGTTTAATTGATTTTACTCTTAGTATTTCTTATATTTGGTTTTAATGCATATGAAAATATTTTTTATTTCTACCAAAATTGAAAAAATTAAAAATATATATTAAAAAAAATTAAAATATATTTATATATATATATATATATATATATATATATATATATATTTATTTATATAGGGAAAATAAAAATATTATGAAATGTTTAAACCAAAATTTAGGTTTTAACAATATTCTGAATCATTAAAATGGGAAACAAAATTTTTAAGATAAAAACTTTTATTAAATTTGCAACGAATTTATCGGAATATAAATATATTTATTTTTTTTAAATGAGAATTTGTATTGATTTAAAATTTTCGATTATATGTAAGTTTAAATTGAAATTTAGCTGATGCTGTAATTGCTCGTATTTATTCTTTAAACATTTCTATTTGTTTTGATTGTTTGCTTCTTTGTCAAATATAAAAATTTATCAAAATTAAAATTCTTTAAAAAATGTTTTAAACCACAAATGCTTATACGCTGTTATGATTAAATTGTAAATAATCTAATTATAAAATATTTACTAATATTTAATTTAGTCAATTTGGGTAAATTGTATTAAATGTGCTAATAAATTGACGTATTTATCCATTATTTTATGATTAATTATTTATTTTTATAAGTTATCCTCTGAATATTATCACAGTGATAATAATTATTTTAATTATGGACGACATATTTCATAAAAGATTTATATTTATTTAATAAATTCGTCTGAAATTTGTACAAATATTTGATGATTATTTAAAGGTTAGTTTCATTTCAATCAGATTTTTTGTTTTAATCGGCACTGACATATTGTTTATAATTGACATTTCAGGTACAAGAACATATTTTAACATCGGTATCCAATTTTTCAGCTTTTTCTAATGGAAGAATACCTAAAGATTTATTATTCAAGCTTTTAACTTTTTAACTTTCTTTTGTTTCTATCACTTCCTTTTTCAGTTAGTTATCCTATCAGCAACGCATATATTTATCTTATCATATTGTGTATACATTTTTCTTCAAAGTACATTTAAAGAAAAACATTACGTGTATTATGGTAAGCAAGGAGTCATTTCAAGATTTTTCATGAAATATATTGTTAGTTAAAACACTTCACACCCCTACGAAAAATACGTAATATCAATTTTACAAAGAATAAAACTGAAATAAATGATTCTATTTGATAAATTATGATCTATTAAAATTGTAAAGTTAACATTAGTTTAAATATTACCATATGCCATTTATTTAAAAATTTTAAATTATTATAGCATCATTCATTTTCGTTATATTCTTTTAAAAATTGATCACGTATTTTTTGAAGGGGTGTGAATTGTTTTTCCACCATTATATTTGAATTTCTATTGATGGTCAAGAGGAATACATAAGGTTCATCAAAAGTTTATTATAGACAGTCTTTATATGATTATTTTATTATTCAATTAAACATTAGGTCTATAGATAAATCTCATTATGATCCTTAGAAAAATATCCCAAACCCATATTTACCCAAATTTAAATTGACTAAAAATAATATCTCGCCACCCGCTACCTAGCTTTGGCAGACGCTGGCGTGGTAGTTTATAAATTCAGATTATTAAAAAAAATAAAAAGTAATAAGAATAATTATAAAATACAAAATAAAAAAATTAATCTTTATTTCACTAAATAACAGTCTCAAAAATATTTTTAAAAATAATATCCAAATGATGTTAATCTTTTGCTGTCCGATTCTCCTTATGCACCATCATATCTCCGCCATAATCATCGTCGAGATCGAATCCTAAATAATGGCCAAAGGCAAGACTTTTATTTTTTCAGAACCATAATCTCTTGTAGTCGTCCTTTATGTTGAGGTCTCACTATTTAAGATCTCAACGTGCACTGGTATTCGTATATATATAACTTTAATATATCAAAACACAAGATTTTTTATAAAATTTATTAAATAAAAATTACCAAAAATAGTATTCAAATTTTGAACCAAATTCCACAAAATAAAATAGTTAATTATAAACAATGCGTGCTAAATTTGTGTTTGTTGAATGTTATTTATGCGTGCTATGTAGATGAATGCAAAAAAAGGATTTGTTGAGCTCTGCTCCGATTTTAATTTCTTTTTTGAGATTGACTCTAAAAGAATTGTGTCGCAGTATTTTTGGGCGAATATACTGAGCTTTAGCTTCAGTATATATACTAAATTTTTAATGCTTATATTATTTTAATTTATTTTTCAAGTGCTCTAAGAGCATACTTATATTATTTTATTTTATTTTTTAAATACTATTGCTATAAGAGCAATAATAATCAATTTATTTTATTTTATTTTTCTATGATCGCTTCATGATAATACGCACTTCATTGGGAATAATTTTCAGCTGTTACTTGTTGAATTTTAATAATAATGATTTCAATTAATACGCACTTCGTTGGAAATAATTTTCAGCTGTTAATTGTTGAATTTTACTAATAATAATAATAATAATAATAATAATAATAATAATAATAATAATAATAATAATAATAATAATAATAATAATAACAACAACAATAATAGTAACAATAATAATAATAATAATAATTAATAAGATTATCTGTATTAATAATAATACTAATGATTTTACCCTTTTATTTTATTTTATTGAGTTGTATAAAAATTGAATAGTGAGGAATAAATTTAATAATTGAAATAAATTACACTCTCTACAATAAAAATGGATTATACCCTTTACAAAAAAATAAAATATGTTAGTCGTAGGGGAGCATTAAAAATCCGATCTTCGGGCCAGCTTAACTACGTGTTGTTGTCGTTCATGACTAGGGGCAACTCCTCCATACGCCACATAATTTTATTTACTATCACGCACCCGTGATTTGAGATCACGTTGGAATTGCACATGATAGCCGAATGTCATTCGAGCAGGTGAGCGCCATCACTAGCACTACTCCTCGAATGACCTTCGTTTTCCCGGTTTACAGCTGCCGATAGAAGGGCTTACGCTCTTTTTTTTTTTTTTTTTCTCTCAAAACCCTTCGAGTCCTCATCCTTGCCCTTAGATTTCAGTGGGAATATCATGGAGAATCATACTCTCGTGACCGCCTGCGCCCGCAGTTCTCACCCCCGATACTCCTGGTTTCGAATGGAAAAGAGAAGGGAAGAAAGAAAACAAAAAAATAAATTAATAAAAACATTTTTATTTTCACGAAATACATTACACTTATTAGAAAATTGGTTCGACACAATGTCGCGCATACCAATGAGCACTAAAGAATAACTGAAAGTAGGTCGAACAGTTCGAGTGTTAGTTGATATTAAGACAATTCATGGGATATGCGGACTTCAGGTATTCGGGAGATTCAGTCTTCGTCCGCGTCCATATCGGTCGGGAGGCATCTCCGCTTGGGCTGTCGATATGGTGGGGGATTGCCTCGACCATCCTCTTCCCTCCGTGTGGACGGTCCGGCTATCTCACCTCGGGGGGCCGATATTAGGCACCTCCCCGGTGAGGATCGCGATCTCTTCCAAATCTAATTCGAGGTCGCTTAAGGCCTGCACCAATGGGCGAGATTCATTGTCGTCATCCACCAAGTTGATGTGGATGGACGCTGGGGGAGAGGAGAATAGGATTCGCGGAGCGTAACGAATGTCGGGATCCATCTCCGAGTTTTCGAACTCTTGATAAGGTGGCGGAAGATCATCTATTTGACCCATCCCTTCTGCCAACTGAGCCTCCCGGAAGCGGGCTTCTTCCTGTCGGCGGCGATCCCGACGCCGCTTATTCCGGTTTGGCCGATGCCGGGCCGTAGGATTGGTCCGGTTTTCAATAGTCCCCGAAGATAGAGATTGTGGGACATTTACATTCGAACTCGGAGTGGTTATTGTTGGATTGGGTTGGACTTCGGTACTCGGGAGATGGTGAGCAGGAACGATGTCGAGCTGCTCTGCCCGAATATATCCAGGAACCTTGATCCGGAGTTCCGTATCCGTGTAGGCTTGGTGTAACGCTACCGATTGTTCTCGGATTAATAGTCGTTGGGAGCGGGATTCGACGATTAGTTCGTCGCGCGCCTGAGTGAGGCGAGAGATTTTCTGCCGGAGCTCCCGGACGACTTCTGGGGGAGCCCAGGTCCCTTTTACTCTCTCGTGCTTCGCCTGAAGATCCCGGTGCTGGAGCTTGAGGTCCTCGTATTTATGGCGAATTGCCACGATTGACGGGGGCAGACGAGGGGACCCGCATTGAATTGATTGTATTTTCGTTTCTTGACATACTAGCAAAAAGAAAAAGAGGAAGATAATTAACAAAAAAAATAAACAACAACAGCAAAAATTTTAGGAACACCGAAACTTTTGATAACAACAAAAATTTAGGTACGGAGGAATTTTAAGGGGAAATTGCGTGATATCGAAACTCGGAGCATCTGCGGAAAGTTAGGGCCGTTTTTTCCGTGTTATATCTCAGGTTTCTACTTGAGTATGTTTCATCGGATAACCTAATCGTCGCTCACAACGTGACCTATAGATAATAGGGTTTTACGCGGCACTTCGTTGGATTCCAATAATCATATTTAAGTTTCAGGCTGAGCTGTGCCAAACTTTCCGAATGTGAACCTATGAGGCTGGGAATTTAAATTAGTGTTTAATTATTCACGGCGGGATATCAATGGGGGAATTATGGAGGTAGATGTTTAGGTTTCCGCTAAAAATTTCGTTATGGGTATTGAATATAATTACTAAATTGGTTTGCGTCTCCTTTTGGGATGTTCTAATAACGTAGCTATATAGTTTCCGATCGGAAGGAGAGATAATGAATCCCGTTTGAATCGGTAAACCGAGAAAAATCAAGATACATTATTATTGATTTGGTTGAATTATAATTTAAGCAACCTACAATCGTTGTGTATCGGTAGGTGCGTTCAAGATCGATTTTTATAACGTTATGCATTAGACCGTGAACTGATAGTTATACTATGGAAATTCTAAATCTCTCGTTTAACTCGTTTTCACCAGTGGCTTGCTTTATTAGTCGTGGATTTTCTAAGCTCTTTTCGTGTCGTGGTCTACCTTTATCATGGCAGATCCAGGGAATCTGCGAGAAACGGAGGGAAAAAGGAAAAAGATTATTCATTAAGCGACGTTCAAACTGAGTGACCTTTTCTCGATACTATTCTCAGCTGGAATGGAACAAATGGCGAATGTTTATGCGTACTGCCCTCCGGTGGAACCTTTTTGGCCAGGTAATTTCGTAAACATTGTCGTTAATGTTACTGTAGCTAATTGTCGCGTAATCGTTCACTTTAATCACTAGACATAAAAACGTTTTTCATCGCCTAAATCCTATCCGTGCTACCCGGTTCCGCCTTTTTGTTCGGAATGTTAAAAATCTGCTCCAGATCTACACGCGATCCGCCCTAATTCCCCTAACTGCAGTTCTCCGCACTTCCCGAAAATTTTTAGCTATTCGCTCCGGCCACATTTTCAGTGGCCGCCTCGAATATACAATGGCGCCCTGCGTAGCGGTCCCGTGCACAAGGCCGGAACCGACTGCGAACTGCCAAGGGGTTCACGAGGCATGACCCACGAGCACAACTAAGGGTTTTCACCCACTAGCCGGCACACGGTCGGTCCCATGAACCAATCTATTGCGATACATAAATATAATATTTTAGAGGGTCCGAACATTTTAAATATAATATATATATCATTAGAATGAAATGAATCGTTCGAATATTTAATTAATAAAAATGGTTTCATAAAAATAATTACATTATAAACAAATTAACAATTCCTTACTCAGTTCGATTTCGATTTCAAAAATTGTAATTGTTAGTAAAGCATAAGATTAAAATTAATGAAATTCATCACTATATTTATAGTGTTTTTGTGCTTGTGTGCGACCAATGGGCGATTTTTCGCCATTTTTAGGGCTTTTTAATTATTTTATTTATTTTAAAATATTTTTCTAATTTTTTATATATTTTTCTTTATTTTTTGATTTATTAATATTTTATTGTTAGATTTAATTTTTATTATTATTTTCTTACAATATTGTTTTCAAGCCCTAATATTTTGTTTTCTGGTCGCCTCTTCTGCCTATGTTTTTCTAAACCTTATTTTGCAAGGTTTTGGCAGTTTATTTTATTTTTCATATGTTTCTTTCCTTGCTTCTGTAGGCATTTTCGAATTTTAATTAGTTATTTGTTTTATTTAATTTTTGTTGTGTTTTTATTTTGTTTAATTATTCTGTTATTTATTGATTTTTAATATCTTGGTGCGGTGCATGTTTATGTTCCGTGATTCCTTTCATTAATCTCGCTCTTTAACCTTAGATTTTTATTTTTATTTTGTTTAAATGGTGGCTCTAAGCCCAACAAATACACAGTTACATCATTATTTACAAATTGTTAAACAGATCACAATAGATGATGGATTATTGTCTTTGATGTTCTGATTTGGGATTTGCTTGTGCTCGTTCTTCTGCGTGAATGTTGATTCTGTATTTGTTGGGGCCGGTCCTGTAATACTTTGTTAGCACGAAGGTGTCTAATGGTTTTCCTTCGTCATCTAACATTCTTCCCTGGGCCGTTAAAGTAATGTCCTCATTACCTTTATCGCTGAGGACTAGTTCAATTTCACAATCGTTTATTTTCATGGTGGTGCGCCTGAATCCCTTTTTGAGTGCCAAATTTAATATGTCTCCGTCCTTTATTCGTCTACCAAAATGACGGCACAATTCGCTATCTGATATCTCCATCTGGCTTTCTCCGATTACAAAATCAGGGTCTTCTAGTATTATATCAGGTTCGGGTCCATATTCGTCACTGTCTTCGGTTGTTGATCTCGGTGATGATTCTTGATCATCTTCTTCGAAGGAGAAATATTCTTCATCCGAATCATTATCACACTGCATTTTGTTTTCTTGTAATTGTGGCTCGCGTTTGATGGGTATGTTGTTGCTTTGTGATCGTTCCTCAGAGATGAATATGATATCATCATCACTATCCATTAGCTCACTTTCGAATGTCCTTCTGGTGCCGTTTTTGTTAAATTTTTATTCCCATTGTGATGGTTCTATGTACATATCCTCTTCCATATCATCGTTTTCTAAGGCATTCGTTGTGCTTTCTTGGTTCTCTTTTACGTTTCTCTTTAAACTTGAGGAATCCCATTTGATAACTTCTTCCCATTTTTGTTCTGCGATACCATAAATAACTTTTAGAAGTATTGTTGTCTCGTTCGCTGAAAAGGGTTCTGCTTTTTGTAGTATTCTATTGATGACTTTGTCCTTGAACCATTTGTCGTGGTATCTGATTGCCTGGTATGCTAGATTGGATAATTTAATTTTGTGGGGTGCTACATTCTTTACGAAGGAACGCATGAAAGAATCTTCAGCCATTTCTCTGACTCCCATTACATTGTAGATGTCTAATGTGAGAGCTTTTAATTTGTTTGTGATATCATATCCTACAATTATTTGTCCCTGTAGGAATTTTCGAATATCTACCAATGCTTGGTATTCATCCTCATTACCAATAATATTTTCCTTGTTTGCTTTTGTTTTTTCCGGATAATAATGGAGTATTTTTGTCCTCGGTGTGATTTTCTTATTGAATAGGACGGTTCCGTCGAAATCTCTGATACATACTTCTACCGGTCTCTGATTGTTGTTAATGTCGCAGACCAGTTTGACATCTACGAATTTAATCTTCTCCTGTCTTTCCTTTGTTGTTAATTCTTGGTGCGTGAACGATACACCTTTGTTGACAAGCTCTTGAGGAATGTGTAGGTTCGATATAATATATTCCAGATCTACGAAAGGGTTTGGTATTGTAGGTATATAGAGAACTTCAATTGCTATTACACATGGTAGACTGTTCATTTGAATCATAAGGTTATTAAATTCATTTGACATTCTCCTGTTTTTGATAGTTTTAATCATTATTGAGCAATTGCTCGTGGTGATTAGTGGGATTCTTTGCTGACAAATAGAGACCTCTGTTTTTGTCATATGGAAAATTATTCGATGGGGCACCTTTTTTCCTTCAGCTGCTGCCCTGTCTACATTGGCAAATTCGTCAAATGCTCCGATAAGCTCTTTGAGTTTCACTCTTCTAGCTTCGTTGAATTTGATTAAGTGCAGCTCTCTTTCTTCAATTTCTATTTTCATATCGTTTGGGATGCACACCTGGTTTGGGAAACTGCGGATAGTGATTGGAGTTCCGTCTCTGCAAATTTTATTCTGTAGGTTTCTGTAGAAACTTCCGCAATGTTTGTTTATCATACAAACATATTGATTAGATTGTATATTGGTTTGATTGGATTGACTGGATTGTCCGGGAAATTGATTAGATTTCATGTGAGATTGATTAGATTGATTGGGTTTCATGTGAAATTGATTGAATTGTACGTAAGATTGATTGAATTGTATGTCAAATTGATTGGACTGCGATTTGGATTGGCTGAATTGCGTGTTGAATTGTATATGTTATAAAATGAAGAGTAAATAAATAATCCTCTTGCGCATATGAGGTTTGCCCTTATACGCTATTAAGTTATAGATATCAATATATACAAATTTAGAAAATATTATTGACCATATTCGATTAATTTTATATAATATTTTAAACAAGAGTGGACATTGTGTATTGACCTGGTATATATTTGTCCAAGTGAAAACGCCCTGATACATTTCTGACCAGTCGGTGCCGATACCGCTGCCTTTTCCACTTGTACTTTTTGTAGATTTGTACACTCCTAACTATTGCCAATATTGCTATTGCTGAAATACTAGCTGATATTACGTAAAAAGGCCATATTGGTTTAGTTTCTTGTTTTTGAAATGCTTGTAGTTCATTCCAACTTTTTATAAGAATTGGTTTTCCCGTAGGTAATTTAATTAGTTTTTTCTTGAGTTGGATTGGTATTTTATAGGTTTTTGTTGTTATTTCATCGGTTATGGTTTGAGTTGTTATTTTCGTGGTGGTTATATTCATGTTTGGGCTTGAATTAATTTGTTGTGTTGTTGTATTTATGATTACTTTCTTTGTCATCTTGCGTTTTTTTGTCTGTATGGTTTTTACTTTTTTACATTGTATTTGTGATGTATCGTAGTCTGTATCCCATTGGGCGCATAGAACGTATTGAGTGTTGGGTTCTAAGTTAATAAATTTAGCGTTGTCTCCCCTTTCGAACTTATCAGTGGTTTTTTTCTCTCTTTTTTCCATAAATTTTGGTGTGATATTTGTTGATTTTAAGTATAGATCTCTTATCGGCTTTTTATTTAGATTGAATACGTTAATTTCGTGAGGTAAAATATTTATTAAAATGTCTCTATCTCCCATAAATTCAGTTTTGTAATTTTCTTTAACATTAGTTGTATTAATTATTCCTATGATTGTTAAGAAGATTGCTGACATCATTAATCCTTTCTGGGATCGTAAATTATATCTACATGTTGGTCCTTCTACTATTTCTGATTCCGCTAATTTGCATCTATTTACGTGTACTACTATGGGATCCTCATTTTTATGTTTTTGTATATGTAAGTTTTCGTTGATTACTTTAACTACTTCATATGGGCCTTTAAATGGTCTTGCTAATTTTGTTGTTTTACCTTTTCCCACTTGTGGAGACATAAGTCTAACCTTATCTCCCACCTTAAAGGTATGGGGTTTACTGGTTTTATCGTAGTCATCTTTATATTGTTCTTGTCTAAACTTAACTTTTAGATTAGCTACCTTATATACTTCTTGCATTCGCTCTTGCATTAAGGTTACGTAATCCGGTGCATCTAAATATTGTGATACTCGTGGTTCGAAAATTGTATCTATGGGTGTTGCAGGTTCTCTTAAAAACATTAAGAAATATGGTGAATACCCCGTTGTCTCGTTGGGTGTGATATTATGAATGTATGTGCATTGACTCACGTATTCATCCCAATCATTTTGATTTTTTCCCACAAAAACCGCTAATCTACTGAGAAGTGTGCCATTAAATCTTTCTACTAACCCATCAGTTTGAGGATGATAAGCTGTTGTGTTAATTTTATGCATTTTAAATATGTTAGCTACCCTTTTGATTGTTTCGCTCATGAAATTTGCTCCCTTATCCGTTAGTAGTTTTCTAGGTGTGCCGATTTTGAAAATAATTTTTTCCACAAGTAATTTGGCTACTGTTTCTGCTGTTTCATTCTTGGTTGGAAATGCCTCTGCCCATTTAGTAAAATATTCACTAAAAACTAATATATGTTTATTTCCATTAATAGTGGTAGGTAGTTAGCATAAAAATCCATAGCACATAACTCCATTGGCGATGTTGTAGCTGGGATTGGGTGTAAAGGTGCTTTAGTCTTTGTCCCCGTATTTTTTCTAGTTGCGCATATTGTACATGCATTACACCATCTTTTAACATCTTTTTTTAAGTTATCCCAATAATACTTTTGTAATAATCTGCTTGCTGTTTTTCTGCTTGACAAATGACCCCCTAGAGCACCATCATGATATTGTAACAAAAGAATTTGCCTTAATTTTTGTGGTACTACTATTAACTGTTTTCCACTAAAATCCTCAATAACCACTAGTTTCTTTACAATTTTATATTTTTGATTTGTCCCTTTTTTAATTTCCTCTCTGATCTTAGAAATTTCTAGATCTTTACTTTGTTCCTTTTGTATGTCTATAGGCTTTTCTGTTACTAAAGCAAAAACTTCTAATGCTCCTAGCTCAGGAATGCGTGATAGTGCATCTGCATTTTTGTTTATCCTTCCGGGTTTATAAACAATTTTGATATGCATGTCTTGTATTTTCATTGCCCATTTTAAAAGTCTACTTGATGTATCTTTGTGTTTCCAAAGGCCTTCTAATGGTTTATGATCTGTTCTTATCACAACTTCTGTTCCATATATGTATGGCTTAAACTGTTTTAATGCAAATACTATGGCATAGCATTCTTTTTCTATGGTTGAGTACCTAAGTTGTGCTCCTTTTAATGTTTTACTTGCATATGCTATTACGTAATCTTTACCCTTTTCTTCTTCTTGTCCTAAGACTGCCCCTACGGCTTTCCCGCTGGCGTCCGTCATGACGATAAATTGTTTCTTAAAGTCTGGGTATCGTAATATTGGTGCTGTTATTAGTTTCTCTTTTAACTGATCAAATGCCTTTTGATGTTCGAGTGTCCATTTCTTTTGTGGTTTATTGATTTTATCATTTATTGTCTGTACTAAAAATACTCCTTTACTCTCTCCTTTTGTTTTAACTCCTTTTGTTAGTTCTATCATGGGTGCTGCTATATTTGCATAATCTTGTATAAATTTACGGTAATACCCGGTTAATCCCAAAAATCCTTGTACTTGTTGTAACGTTGTTGGGATTGGAAAATTTTTAACAACTTCAATTTTATCTGGGTTAGGTGTTATACCCTCTACCGTGACTATGTGGCCTAAAAATAGCGCTGATGGCTCTGCCCATTTACATTTTGTCGGTTTGATTTTAATCCTAGCCTTTTTTAGTCTCTGTAATACATTCGCTATGTCTTTTAAATGTTCCTCAAAAGTTTTTGATGCAATTAATATATCATCCATATATACTGCGCAATGTTGTACATCTACTAGTATTGTATTCATTAGGCGCTGAAATGTTGCGGGTGCATTAGTTAACCCAAAAGGTAATCTAGTGTATTCGTACAATCCATCTTCAATGACAAAAGCAGTTTTTTCCGCATCCCCCTCTTCCATTTGAATTTGCATATACCCCTTATTTGCGTCAATAACTGTGAAATACTTAGTATCCCTGAGTTTATCATATTGTTCTTGTGCTTTCGGAAATGGGTATGAGTCTTTAATTGTTACATCATTTAATTTACGATAGTCAATGCACATTCTAATTTCACCATCTTTTTTTCTGACGGGTACGATGGGTGATGCCCATTGTGAAAAACTTTGTTTTATTACACCTGCCTCTTTCAACTCTTTTATTTGTCGCTTTATCTCCTCCCTTAGTTTATAAGGTACCCTATAAGGTCGTTGTTTTATTGGTCTGGCGTTCCCAGTATCGATTACATGTTTAATGAGTCAGTATCTCCCAAATCAAACTCATGTTTTGCAAATACGTCACTATATTCATCAAGTAAAGTTTGTAATTGAAATTGTTGGGTTTCATTTAAATAGTTATTATTAATTTTTGCTTTATCATAGAATTTAACGTTATTTGTCTTATTTAGTTAGACCATTTGTTCACTGTTATCTCTCATCACCATTGTTTCACACATTTCAAATGTTTGCTCTAATTCACCTTTGAACAACTTTCCCAATCTTGTTCCTTTGTGAATTTTCACATTGCTTCTCTCGTAATTAGCAATTCTAATTGGAATTATTCCGTTTTTTGGTATAACACATTCATCGGTTAACATTATATTATGGCTTTTTGACTTATCCGGCACAAAAATAAAAGTGTCCTCACTTTTGACTTTGACTTTTACTGGAATTATATGATCACAGTGATATTCTAATTCGAAGGCTTCCAATGCTACTACTTCCGCAAATCTTGATTCCTGATAGTTTGCTTTCCTTTTGATTGCACCATCAGTCAAGTCGATGACGCAGTTATCTAACTTGCGAAGGATATCTATCCAGAGGATGCATTTACTTCTGCATTCAGTCATTACTTTGAATACGTGATTAACTGTTCTACTCGGAAAATGAACAGTGAGCTCAATATCTCCTCTCACTTGCATAGTATGCGATGACATAGATATTATCGTATCATTTGTGCTTTTTATATCTTTTTTTCGATTTTCTGACAACTGATCCTCCCTTATCATGGAGGCTGCTGCTCCGGTATCTACTAGTGCTTTGATGTTTATATTATCGATTAATACTTGGATGCTTGGTCTGGCTTCATTGAGTTCTCGTAATATCTCATTTGCTTCAATACCGTAACATCCATAGGTCTTTCTTGTTACGCAATGACAGTTTGTTATTTTGTTATCCAGGTTATTACTCAGTTCTCTCAGTTGCTGGTTTTGACTGTCGTATAATCCCCCTTGTGGTTGCTCCACATTTTCAGATCCACTTGGATTATCATCGTTTTTATCATTTTCCATCAATTGTTCCTCTTCCATTCGCCGGTTTTTTATTAATCGTATTTCTTTATCGTGTTTTGCTGTTATCAGATATTTTGCAACGAAGGGGCATAAACATGCCAACATTTTATATGAGTTGCCAAATACTTGTCGAAGTTGTCGTAATGATACTAATGATGAACAGATCATTTTGAGTAACGCCACTGTATAATATATTCCCAGTATAGTCGAGAACATATTTCCCAAAACTGCGAAATATCCCCATATGCTATACAATACTTTGTATACTACCTTTTTGAAATGTTCCTTTGATAACAACACATCGAAATTATAATCACCACCGTGGCTACCCTCGATGACTTTACTCACCATTATTGATAATATTTTCTCTTTCTCGTTAGGAAACAACATGTGCTTTCTTGCACTTTCTATGGCATCTCGCGTGTACATACCGTTGTTATTCATATCATTTATCTCTTGAAATTCCAACTTTTTCTCAAGTTCTGTTAATTCTAGTTTAAACGGTTTAGTTTCTTCTTTTCTATCAGACATTGTAATCCACATTTCATCATTTAGCTGGTATAATGGGTCAAGCAAATTGGTACATTTATCGATTTTCCTGGTTATAGGCTGTAAATACACTGTTTCTTGTTTATAAATAACGGGTAATTCGTTGGTACATTGGTTGTTCGTTGCTAGTGATACACTGACCGGTTTACATTGAAAGGTCTGTAATACTTCTCCTACTACTCTCGCAAAAGTTCCTTTTTCTGCAAACAATATTGGTGCCATTAAATCTGGGTTTGTAACCGCTACAGCCATCTTTGTTCTCAATATTTCTCTATTGAGTTTACAGTCGTTAGTAATTGTTGCTTGGTATACTTTGTCTAATTTAACTAGTTGATGATGATAAAAGTAATCAATTTTATTATTAAAATACGAAGATAATTTGACATCAAATTTATCGACTTTCAATTTTGCATCTTTAATTTCATTACTACTGATATAGATACCTTCATAATTAGTCTTTACAACTGCTTTTCCGCATTTGATAACTTCTCCTTTTTCTACAAATCTCATGGCCTCTGCTTCTGAGTCTGCCATATATATTGTTGGGGTATCCTTTTCTTGTACGATTACTGTTTTCCTTTTTTGATCTTTTATTTTTTTTGATTCTGCATCGGTAAACTGTTTTCCTCTGATTGTTCGGAATTTTAGTGACTTCAATTTTATTAATTGGCATTCGTATTTATCTATTTTATACACGATCATCGATTCACCAGTGTCACAACTAGATTCATCAAGCGTACAGAACTTGTGTGTCATCATTTTCTTTGATGAACTATCAAATGATGCTTTAAATTTTCTCAATTCAACATAATATTGTCTTCGAACCACAATGTTATCTGCAATCTGACCCCATATTTTATACTTTCCTCCCATACAGTATCCGCCGGCTGATGTCCATTCGACCACATTTACTGATTGTTTCACTCTTGCCCCTACTTGAGCTTTCAATTCGATTCCATCCGTTGTTTTAATCTTTTTCGTTTTAAATGCCTCTTCACACTCGCTTGGTGTTATTATTAATGCCTCTGGCGCCCATGTCGGTACTAACATCGTCCTTGCCACTTGATTACATACAAAACTTTCCTCTGAAAACTTGATTATACACTCCTTTGCCTCTGTGTGTATAAAGTCAGATTCTTGATACACATGAAAAATCTTGGGTTCGGTTATGATTAATTTGGTTGGATTCGCTTCTGGACAATTTTCCACATCTAATAATGAATACTTTTGCCCCCATTTTGGGTTCTGACAATCATAGGCTATAATCGCATTACTTCCTTTGATTGAATCTAATAATAGTGTTATTATTACTATTATTATTGAGATACTTGATTTTCCTTCACTTTTATTTGGTTTTTTCGTCGTTTTGTTCACAAGATTTTTTACAATTGCCTCGGTATCATCATTTTCTATCGTTTCGCTTTCACTTGTTTTTAATGTTTCATCATACATTATTTTCCAACCTCCTCTCAGTTTTATCCACGGCATCACATCTGCCTTTAATCTTTGATATATTATTTTAGCTACTTCATTTATTTGCTCCTTTGGATTTGATCTTAAGAGCTTTTTATATCTCGTAATTAGATATGCCATTGCCGTAATTACTTTATCTCTGTTTATACCAGTTGTGAAGAGTATCCGTAGAACCACCTCCTCATTTACATCCTCTACACTCAATTCTCTGACCTCTTTTTCCATTAATCTGATTTTTTGTATCATATTTTCGATTAACGCTGATGGTTTTGTTTCCGGATATAGTTTTGAGTTCATTGCTTTTAGAAGTTCAATTATCATGATTAAATCGTTATTATCGTCTGCTACTTTTGGATTTTCATGTCTCTTTTTATTTGCTATTTCTCTCAAACGCTCTGCAGCTTTTCGATCATCTGATTTCTCTGCTATTTCTGACTTTCGAGGTCGTCCTCTACCTCGCTTCATTGTTTCAGCATCTTGCATTATTGCCTGTTTGGAGATTTTTTCTATTGTCTCTTGCAAATTACCATATTTATTATCCAATGGTTGAAAAATTATTTCTTTTGCCAGTGGTGACTTTGCACTCCCTTCGGATGGTTGATCCCACATTTTAAACAGCATATCATAATCATTTTCCTCATTAAGTTCAACAGAAGGTGTTGCTACCCTTGAGCTAGTTTCTCTATTTATCACTGCAGATATAGTATTCTCATCTATTGTATTTATTTCATAGTCAATTAGATATTCGCCATCTTTCAACTCAATATCGTTAAAATATAACTTTATTTCATCATTTGGCCCTATTTTTCGAGGCCATTTATCTCTTGCCAATTGTCGTATTTTGTTTACCATTGTACACACATGGACTTCTGTTTTCGATAATACCATTTGAAGAAAATATTCGTCTTTAGTATCCAATGTTATTCTTAGGGGTTCATAAAATTTCGGACTTTTCCTCACAAATTCTCCATAACTTTTAATCATCTCTTTTAACTCTATCTCTAATTCAAATACTCGTGTTTCTCTTTGTCTCATTACCATTAATGGGATTAAACTGGTTAAATATTCAGGATCAATTCTGCTTATTTGAACTTTATTTATCACTCTCAATGTTTCATTGTCATCATAAGGTCGTTTTTTCAAAACTGCTTTTAATTCCTCTTTCATTTTTATTTGTCTCTCAGTTTCCTCATTATCAATATCAACTTCATTTATAAAACACTCATACTCATTAAGTGACACCTCCGACTTTCTTTCCATGAGTCGGTTATATTGAATTTTAAACTCTTTCAATTCCTCTCTCAAAGTATTTATTTCATTATTCGTATTAGTAATTTCTACTCCATTTATTTGTTTCACTTCTGGTTCACTTTTAAATTTTACTCTATTTGGTGACTCGCTTCTCTGATTGGTACAAACTTTTGCTAAATGACCATATCTCTGGCAGTTGTAACATTTGATTTGTCCATTGAAATTCACTTTATCTCTTCCATCATTATTATACGGGCTTGCTCGCCTTTCTTGATATTGATTTTGTCTATACGGACTCGATTGTCTGCCTCTTGAGCTATTTCTATTATTTCTATTATCATACTGGCGGTATTCAGAACGATTATCTCTATTATTCCCAAAATAATTGTCTCCATTACTTTTGTTATAACGATTATCTCTAAAACTATTTCTGTTATAGTCAGAACGACTGTCTCTATTAAAGTAGCGATTGCTTCTATACGAATTATTTCTGTTATAGTCAGAACGACTGTCTCTATTATCGTCTCTAAATCTATTTTGATTTTGTTCTGTAAAATTTAATGCATCAAATCTTTTCCTGTTTTCAGGTGATTGACTTCTACTTGAATTCGGACTGTTTTTTCGTCTATTTTTTACAAAATTTAAACATAATTGTTTCATCTCTTCCCATGGAACATCGTCATTGTTTTCCAACTTAGGTTTCGCCGTCGTTGGCCTTTGAATCTCCACTGCATCTATAGATGCATTGAATCTATCTTTCTGTATTGCCTCTACTCTTTTCGCTTTATGGATTAATTCATTTAAATTTCTATATTCAACCATTATTAGTGCTTTATATAAATATTTCTGGATTCCATTCCAAAACTGATCCTCAATTAATTTCGGCGTGTGCTCTCCGGCACCAAATGCCTTTTTTGCTAACTCTGTTATCGTATACACGTACTCTCCAACTGACTCTCTAGATCCCTGATATCGATTTCTAAACTTTTGCACATTTATTTTCTGTAAATCGCTGTCAATTACTATCTCTGCTTTCAAATTTTCAATAAGTTGATCAAGATTGTTTCTTCTACACTCTAAATTATTATATGCCTGTAGTGCATATCCTTTTAAATATAACGGAATTCTCCTCTTTAAATCATCAGGTGTCCAACCACAAGCGTCTGCATATTGAGTGATTTCAGTGAAAAAATCGTCGAACTTTTCAGGCTCTCCTCTATAAGGTTCAATTGGTAAAATTTTTATAAAGTTATTATTATTTTGATTATTATTCATTTTATATACGATTCTATTTCTCAAATTATAAATTATTTCAGGTGGATTATCTATTTTAGATTTTTAAATTAAAGTTTCAATTTATGGTCAATAATATTATTTAGTATAAATATATTTTCCCGATATATTCTACACTAACCCTCTGATCGCAATTCCTATCCCCCAAATTGTTGATAACAATAATTGATTTTAAAGTCCCGGTTCGCGGCACCAAATGTTGAGGTCTCACTATTTAAGATCTCAACGTGCACTGGTATTCGTATATATATAACTTTAATATATCAAAACACAAGATTTTTTATAAAATTTATTAAATAAAAATTACCAAATATAGTATTCAAATTTTGAACCAAATTCCACAAAATAAAATAGTTAATTATAAACAATGCGTGCTAAATTTGTGTTTGTTGAATGTTATTTATGCGTGCTATGTAGATGAATGCAAAAAAGGATTTGTTGAGCTCTGCTCCGATTTTAATTTCTTTTTTGAGATTGACTCTAAAAGAATTGTGTCGCAGTATTTTTGGGCGAATATACTGAGCTTTAGCTTCAGTATATATACTAAATTTTTAATGCTTATATTATTTTAATTTATTTTTCAAGTGCTCTAAGAGCATACTTATATTATTTTATTTTATTTTTTAAATACTATTGCTATAAGAGCAATAATAATCAATTTATTTTATTTTATTTTTCTATGATCGCTTCATGATAATACGCACTTCATTGGGAATAATTTTCAGCTGTTACTTGTTGAATTTTAATAATAATGATTTCAATTAATACGCACTTCGTTGGAAATAATTTTCAGCTGTTAATTGTTGAATTTTACTAATAATAATAATAATAATAATAATAATAATAATAATAATAATAACAACAACAATAATAGTAACAATAATAATAATAATAATAATTAATAAGATTATCTGTATTAATAATAATACTAATGATTTTACCCTTTTATTTTATTTTATTGAGTTGTATAAAAATTGAATAGTGAGGAATAAATTTAATAATTGAAATAAATTACACTCTCTACAATAAAAAATGGATTATACCCTTTACAAAAAAATAAAATACACAGTTACATCATTATTTACAAATTGTTAAACAGATCACAATAGATGATTGTCAATTGTTTAGATAATTGTTAAATAGATGATGGATTATTGTCTTTGATGTTCTGATTTGGGATTTGCTTGTGCTCGTTCTTCTGCGTGAATGTTGATTCTGTATTTGTTGGGGCCGGTCCTGTAATACTTTGTTAGCACGAAGGTGTCTAATGGTTTTCCTTCGTCATCTAACATTTACAAGGCGATTTTAGTGTTTTTTAATGTATAAAAATAATACATCATTGTTGCACTATTATAAATATTACTTGTGTCCAATGTATGCCTCAACAATGTTATCCCTTAGCCCTCATTTTGTCTTTATCCACATTAAAAGAAAACATTTGGGTTTTAAGAAAATCCATTCTTTAAACCCAAAACCCTTACTCGCATCCTTAAGCTTTCCAATCACAGAATCAAGGTTTGTTGAGTGAAAAGCGTGTCTAGAGTTATAATCCAAGGTATCTAATAGGTTATCTCTTAACATTATCGGTAAAAGAGTGTCAAGTTGGCAATTTTTGACGTCAAGTAAAAATGAGGCTGGTAAATTCGCAATTTAGATAGATCCAGCACGAATACGCCAATGTAGCTGGGTCTTTCTAAACACATTTTGTCTTTATTTAAATGTGCCACAATCAGATTCTGTGACAGATCGTCTGAATTGTGGCTTTGAAGCATACACAATTATTTTTGAAGCTAAATTAAACAGCTTCAAAATCATTCGTTTTTTAGGTTTTCAATATAGATTTCAGATACAAACTGTTATTAAATAGCTTTAAAAGATCTCCATATAATTCACTAAGGGATTTTGAGCACAATCGTTTGTTTATATCAAAGTAACTTTTAAATATTGGTGCACGAGTAAATTTAATAGCGATATGAATATTTACAACAATTACACCTAGTTTGAGATAACATTTAAGATGTTTTCAATAAAGAATATAATTATTCTTTGGGTAATGCTCGAACATTAACTTCTCAACTTTCCTTCCTCATAGAAATCAAATATTTATAAATACTGTAGAAGTTCCTTTAATGTCACATGTGTAATGATCATCATGACATACCAGGAATTTGAAAGATATTCGTAGATGTTATGCCATTATAAGTAATTTCTTGGGCACTAAATAGTTAAAAAATAATCCACAAAAAGCATTACGTCTTATTTGAGATAGATTAGCATATAGTTTAAGATGTTAGCGAAACTTGTCTGACTCCAGATTTGTTTAGCTTTTGTATATTAATCTACAAGTACCTCATCTCATGTTGGTGGAAATTGAGAGTTGACTTCAAGAGATATAGAAAAATTATATATAAAGATTCCTTTAATTGACATAATTGAATCCTTCAAAAGTTGAAGAAGTAAATGGAAGCTCAGAAAGAGTGTTAACAGCCTTTACTAAAGAACAATCGACAAGCTTCGCGCTATCTAAAAATCTAGTATACTGTTGGTCAATATATGCTATCAGTAATATAAATGTCCTTGTAGTGGTAAGAATAATATTCAAGTTCAATAACGGAAACTATTCAAATCATACTTCAGAATATGATGAAGGTCATAGTCCTTAAAATTATGAAAACCCTATGGGTAACTGTTTTCGCACCCTCCTAGATATGTTACATTATGTACAAACAGCATCGATATACTTACCTGAGAAATGGTCTCGATCCCTAATTCTATTTTGAATTGGTTTTTTACGAAGATAGCAAGATCTACAATGCCAAAAATCTCGTTTCTCAACGAAAGATAAAGGTAACTTCAATTTCTTATGCATTAATGTACATTCATGCACACAATCACACCCAATAAAATTAAAATAATTTATAGTATTATTCTAATTATTATTTATTAAGGTACCCGCTGTGATGATTGGAATATGTCTTTGATGATGTATTACATACTCAGGTAAAATTACCTCAAAATCGGCATAAATCACAAAAGGCGGTGTTACTGTCTTGACGAGGTAATGTGTACAAGGTAATACTTGATTTTTATACATAATTCAGCATGGGTTTCAATAGCGTTATTTAATCTAAACCCATTTAAACAATGAGTTTAATAAATTTTAACCCAGTTTAATCGAATCCTAGCATTACACTATTTACTAGGTTGACAGTTCATAAGACACCGAAGATTTAAGCGTTTGTGCAATGGTAACTTTTGACATCTTCAACAAGGAGTAAACATGTTGAGGTAGCACATAATACTTTAAGTCAAAGAATTATATTTAGAAATGGATAATGGGACACATATTCATCGGTATTATTAGTTTCAATAAAGTTCTTGAACATTTACGAAAGAATATTTCTAGCAAAATTCAAATCTGTATTTTTGAGTTCAAATTTCGGAATATCACAGTCTCATGGAGCGCTGAGAAATTTAATGATGATAAAACACTATATACAAAACACATGATGTCAGTATTTGTTATATTAACTATTGCGTTTTTACGATACATGAAGTGATATCCAATACATTTTTCAATAGTATACTAGTTTCGAGCTAATGGCTCTCATCAGAACTATGCCGGGAGACGCTCAGAGAAATCTGAGCGCCAGGTAAGTTATCATGATGCAGTTTTATAGATCTACTGGGTTTTGATATAATTATGACCCACTATACCACCAATTGGGGTGGATTTCATCAAGAGAAAACTTATTTCCTTAATTTAAATACCTCTCCAGCCACTCCTAAGTGAATTTATTAATTTTTTCATTTAATTACTTGGCATCCTCAATAAGAAAATCGTCAGAGAAAAAGCTTGCATTATTTGATTATGTATTTGTACTATATATTCTAGCAGCGCCAGCTATGTGATTGTGCACATTGTTTATTTTGTTACATTGCCAATGACTTTTACAGTCTGAGCGCAGCACTTTAACCTTTTAGAAACTTCACATTTCCAATAAACTATTTGATTAACAGCTTTGCCTTCAATAAATGAATACCTTATAATTAATTATTGAAATTTGCCTTTCTCATTTTGTTACTCCTAGCGCCCTGAATTATAATCAAAAGATTATTTGACTATAATAGATATTTAATTGTACTTAATAAGGCCCGTTGATTTTATTAATTAATTTAATTTTTGGTTTTACATAAATTTAATTAATTTAATTAATATATATATATATATATATATATATATATATATATTTATAAATATATAAATTTAATAAAATTTCTTTAGGTAGTTTATTTCTTTATTTCTAGCAAATAAGTTTTGGAGAAGCTGTCCATTTGAAATAAACTACAGCAACCCTAAATTTAATTTATTATATTAATTATTATTGTAGAAAAGGAATTGTTTTAATTTGTAAATTTTTATTAAGTTTTAACGAGGCAATATTGAATTAGGATTTGTTTTAATTTCTTTTGTCTTCCTAGTACTTGAATGGTGTTACCATTCCGTGAAAGGTTTAATCTAATCTTCATTTGCTTTATTTAATTAATAAATCTCAAGCTCTCCAATGAATGGACAATTATCAAAGATCTTTATTGACCAGTTTGGAAGACATTCAAATTCAACACGGAATAAAAATATTAAAATATTTATTGACTTAATCAAACGGATTTCGGTGTTCCTTTCTCGTATCCTGTGCAATCTTCCATTTCAATTGTGCAAGTATTCGAGCAAGGAACTGCTCCACGACATCCTGCAATGCATTTCACATAGGTCTTTTGACAAGCCTTGTACTTCTCCTGCTCATCATCAGCTTGTGTGAGAGCCACCAGAAAGAACATGATGAAAACTGCCTAGAAATAGCCAAAAATTATTAAATTATCAAATTATTAAATTATAATCAAATGAATTCAATTTTACTTTGATCATTTTGAGTTTTTGTGAATGTTTTTTATTGTATTATCAATTGGTTTTATATATTTCTGTAATTGAGAATTTTGTTTATATTGACTGGAGATTATTTATTTTGTTAATTGCATTAAATAAATAATCAATGAAATTAACATAATATACTAATTATTTTTGAACTAAAATTTATCCTGATAATAATAATAATAATAAAATTAATAATAAATTTTCGATTTTCGACTTTTTGCCTGGATGGACTCGCTTATATAAATTTTAAATAATTTTATTTTTTCTAGCGAAATTGCTTATAAAAATATAAATTAAAAAAATAACTATATAATTATTTATTTAAATTATTTTTTTATAAATAATTAATTTTATTATAATTATAATGAAATTTTTTTAAAAATAATAAATTTTTATATTGCCAGAAAATCTATTGGAGAACGGTCCACAGAATGACTGATCTAATATTTATAAGATGGAAAAAATAGATCACTTTTTAAATTTCTGATCTTCTATACATGTGATGTTATATTTATTTATACAAACTATCTTTAACTCCGTTTGTGTCGAATATTCGAAAAAAAATTTTTAATCAAGATATTTTTTTTAAAAAAGTGATGATCGTATTAAAAAAAATTTGAGAAAATTATTTATAATGTTTTCAATTTTATTGTTTTAATCCATTGGCTCCAATTTAGAATATAATGCAACATTGGCAAGTAGATTATTTTGGAAATTAATTTCACCTGGCTCTTTTACATTAGCACTGCGCTGCGGCTATTTTAAATCTATATTTTCACAATATTTGAATTTTTGTTTTGAAGAATTTTGTGCTTTATCAGGAGTGAAGAAATACATAAATTCTCTTATCAAATTCGCTTTATTTGCCTTGAACTCAATCTCGCACCGTCAGTCGGTATGAACGCGTCTGTATAGCAAATTTCATGCGAGTATTTCAGGGTAATAAAATGGAATAAATATAAACGTTTCTTGTTTCTTTAAAATCTGAAAGACTTTTGAAGAAATAAATATTAAATTGTTTTAAAAGGTCTGCATTAATCAAATCACAACAAAGATGATTCGGATTATGTTTAATATAATCAAATATAATTAAATACAATTAAATAATTTCAGATTACGTACAGGATTAGGATTTTATATGGACGGATCGGTCCTAAACTCATGAAAATATTCTTAAAATTCGAAGTGTTTGTACTCAGAGTTTTTTTTCAATCCATCTCAAATTATTTTGTTTAATAATAAAAATTAATTAATAAAAACTTTTTTTTAATCAAAATCATTTATAATCTTTTCTAATTGAACATAATATTTTTATAAATATAAATTATAACTATCCGAAAAAATAAAATAAATAATCTAACTTATCAAAATGTACTTTGAAAGTGGAACGTATTTTAATTAATTTTTAATTTTTAATTAGTCAACCAATTTAAAAACGGAAACAAATTTCTGAAAAAATCGAAATTTTAAAACATTTTATTTATTAAATGCAATTAACAAAATAAATAATCTCCAGTCAATATAAACAAAATTCTCAATTACAGAAATATATAAAACCAATTGATAATACAATAAAAAACATTCACAAAAACTCAATATGATCAAAGTAAAATTGAATTCATTTGATTATAATTTAATAATTTGATAATTTAATAATTTTTGGCTATTTCTAGGCAGTTTTCATCATGTTCTTTCTGGTGGCTCTCACGCAAGCTGATGATGAGCAGGAGAAGTACAAGGCTTGTCAAAAGACCTATGTGAAATGCATTGGAGGATGTCGTGGAGCAGTTCCTTGCTCGAATACTTGCACAATTGAAATGGAAGATTGCACAGGATACGAGAAAGGAACACCGAAATCCGTTTGATTAAGTCAATAAATATTTTAATATTTTTATTCCGTGTTGAATTTGAATGTCTTCCAAACTGGTCAATAAAGATCTTTGATAATTGTCCATTCATTGGAGAGCTTGAGATTTATTAATTAAATAAAGCGAATGAAGATTAGATTAAACCTTTCACGGAATGGTAACACCATTCAAGTCCGGGAGGAAAACTTTGTTATATTTAGGCTTCAATAAAATATTGAATAGGTTCAAGAGTAAAGAGCAAGAATGAAATTAAACCAAATTACATTTCTTCATTGCTTCTTCAAGCAATAGGAAAAATATTTAAATCGAAATTTTTATCATATTAAGTGATTTATTAATTTAATTAAAGTTTTGATTTAAAAAAGCTTGAAAGAGCAAATGTACTTTCCATGTTCCGAAATTATACTTTGACTATGACTATACTAATGGCAGTAAGACTACACTAGCTATATGTAACGCAAAGGCAACGTGGAAAGACTAGATCCTCACAGTTTAATTATAAATTTGGGAAAATACTTCATATAAATTGTAAATACTTTGGGTTATCGGTATTCTTTGGTCTGATATGAGCTCCATCAAAAGGTTTTTTGTCCCTATTCCTTTTCCGGTTTCGTCATGCCTTTGATTTATTCGAAAGCTTCCATTCCTTGCATTTGAGATCTTTATGCTGTGGCTTCATTAGACTTGACATTTTGTATGCTGCTGTTAATAAATTCAAAGTTTATATATCATATCTGTTTTAGAATATTCCTCTCTCTGCATCAAGGGTTTGGTGGGAGAAATTATAAACAATCTAACAAAGAATCGTGTTTTCTCCTTTAACTTTGCCAATATAGGAATTACTGATTTGATAATTCCACGGAGGATGATAAGTTAACAAAAGTTTTCCTGAAAGTGGTGAATAACTGTGAATCAACTCCATAATTAATCCGGTATCTTTGAAGAAAGGAATTGTGTTAACACTGAATGTTTAATGGCTGAGTTTAAACTCCCTTGGCCGCGATGTTGTCCATAGAAAGTATTTTACCTCTCTAATTTATGCTTCCTAAAAATCCAATCGTTAACGAATGCAACTTAAATAAGGATTTATATACCATCTAAGGCTAAATAGTACATATATATAAGCAAGAAATCATACTATTTATTATTACATTATTGAAGTTAATTTGAGATTAACAATTTGAATATTTCATTTTTTTTAAAATCAATTATATATTTTATCTGTTTCACTATCTATCTATTGTCTATTCACTTTAATTTCTAGTTCAATAATCATTCAATATTAATAAATCAATAATTTTCTTAATATTTAACACGAAGTTTTGGAACAGCATTTTTCATTTATTTGCTTTTAATAATAATAGTTTCTAAATAATTGAATTTTTTGCAATTTCGATGTTACGAGAACATCTTCTAAATTCTATTATAAATCATTGTCAGAGAATAAGTTATAATCCAAAAGTTTATTAATGAAACTATATTATCTACGTTTTAAACAAACGATCGCAGCCTTGAATCAAAAACTTTCAAAATAAATTATCAAACGAATTTGCTATTTTAATATTTAACATTTTATATTAAAATTTTAATTTTTTTTGAGCTAGCTTGTGAAACTCGCGGCCCTCAACAAAGTTTTTAGCGGCCTAAACAACAAATGTAATGATTATTGAAATATTGAGTAAAACTAAAAATCAAAAGAAATGTTCGATATAATTTAAGAAAGAAATTTTTTCTATGTGCATACGTAAACTCATATATTTATTTATGTCTAAAATATTTAACATTCATTCATAAGAACAACAAAAAACAAAGATTGATCACTACACAAGCCGATGTATACATGCATAGGTATTTCAATTTATTTGGCAATGCATATATATATTTTTTACATTTATAGAATTTTAGATAGGTAGAATGTAAAGTAATACCTAGTTTTGTTGTTTACTGACAGAACTTACATTCTTTTAACTTATAAAATACGATATTATATCTTTTGTTTTATTAGTAACGATTTTAAAGTTAGTAATTTTTATGTGGTCCTTCACAAGTCTAAAAATGTGAAATGCAGCGCAAGGCATGGGTTGAGTTTGATAAGCCTGTTTTCGAGAATCCTTATTCAATAATATTTAAAATTTATTATTTAAAAATTCACTGTTTAAAATTAAATATTTAAAATTCATTAATAAAATTAAAATCTCCAGAATATCTTCAATTATAAATATTTTACATTTAAAAAATGTATTCTAAATTTTAATAATTCACAATTTAAATTCATTTAAAACCATTTTAACAAATCACCGGAATTATTCAATTCTTTGCTGAAAACACTTTATATTATTATGATATAAAATTTGTCTGTCACATTAATACAGTGGTTCCCAAACTTATCTATCATACCGCCCCCTTTCCAGAAAAATTATTACTCAGCGCTCCCTGGGAATTAATTTTTTAAAAATTTTAATAGCGATTAAACAGAAAGATATATTAGAAAATTGAAGTTTGAAATTGTGAGAATATAATTAAATTAATTCATAAAATAAATAACTAAATAAATATTAATTAAATAAATGTATGTTGTGGATTGATGTGGTATGTAAATTTCTTATGCTTACATTACTTTTCGTAGGTAGGTTTTAACTTTAGTGAAATTTAAAATATAAAGTAAATGAAATTACAAATCCACCATCGCCCTGTTAACCCACGTCAACGCCCCAATGTTTTTCTGGGCCCTTTAATGCCCCTCTCTAGGTCTCAAACGCCCACAAGGGGGCTTTATCGTCACTTTAAGAAAGACTACATTAATACATTAGTAAAATAATTTTCAAAAATTAATGAGAAAACTAGAAGAAAAACACTCCTATGTTTTGCATATTTGCAATCTTTTGTGTAGTCCAGCGGAAAGTAAGAAAACAAACGATATTGTTATAAATTAATCTTATTAGATTTTAAAAAAATTTCTACAGTAATGTAGCTACAATTTGACTCCATGTCCACTTATTTAAAACAACAAGTTCCAACGCAATTAAGTTTTATTTCAACAAAATAAATTTTCACAATTTAAATTCACTTCATTTCGATAACCAGTAGCATAATTGATTTAAAAAATGTCTAAAATCGTCAAAATTGTAAATGTCAAAAACATGAGATTTGAGGATTCCTGTTGTCTTAGTAACTACAGAATTCTCTACAATTGATTTATAAAAAAATCAAATTATTGTTTCTCTGCTTTAAAATAAAGTATGTTGCGATGTTAAATGAAATTTCTAAAAGCAAGGCATTTGTGATAAAGAAATCATTTAATAAAAATGTGACTTTATTAGTTTTCCTTTATAAAAGACACGAATAGCTATGTTTAAATTAAATGTTTCTTTTAATTTTTCAGTAAGAAAACCTAAACAAACCAAAGCCTTATATATTTTTATTTCAGTAAACAAAATCATAATATAGAAATATAGAAAATTTATTCATATAATGAACTGATCATTAGTGTATTATTATTTATTCCGAGACATTCATAAAAAAATAATCGTTTATTACCAATAAAATTTTGGCACTGCCTTTATCAAATAACGCTTGAATCAAGTGACTTTATAAAGGCAAAGCCGAAAATTTTTGTTGCATAGAATTTATTTTTGATCTTTAGTCAGACTGAAAATAAATGTAAAATTAATTTTGACATTTAAATGATATTTTCTGTTATGCATGCTCATAAATTTGTCAGATTTCAATGCGTGTTCTTGGGCATTGTCGGACCATGTAATGTTTTAATGCTTTCTTTTATTTTGTTTAATATTACTAAATGACGTTATAATACAATCTTTAATTTAATTCCTGTGAATATCTTAAATAACTATCATATAATTTTTTACCCCTATTACAGACCCGGGATTATATTGAAGATACTTTATTAAAAATCAAGGTAAAGCTTACATTTAGGTCATCTGTAAAATCTGTAAAAAAAATAATTTAACTTATTTTAAAAAATAAAAATTATTCACCAATACATTCGTATCATCCAGCCTGTGAATAATATGGTCAACTATATATATATATATATATATATATATATATATATATATATATATATATATATATATATATATTTGTCATAATATAACCCTAGTGTAACGCTATAGATTTATTCAACTGACTATAATAAATAGAATGCATTACAAAATTTTGGAATTAAAAGTATAGAGTGAAAAAATTATGTATTTTACACCCATCATTTATGACGGGTAAGTATAATTTTGAACAAGTAAACGAGCGTTATCCTTCACATCTTTGCGTCTAATTTTTTCCTTTTTCAAAGATCAAATTAAAAAGTACATTTACAGAATTTATTTTAGGTAGAAAAATTTAATTTAATAAAAATGGTGAAAATGACTTAGCTAATTGTTTATTTGAATTATATATATAATATTTTATTAAAACCAAAATTTAGTATTTCTGTCCATAACTAAATGATGGCATATTACTGATAATTATCCAATCACCTGAAAACTAACAACGTCGTTAAGTATATATTTTCAATTTTGACCAATCGAAAAATTCTAAATTTAATTTATTTTTTAACAATATTATTAAAAATTTAATTATTAATTACATTTACTAATATAAAGTAAATAATCGAAAAACAAAACGCATACGCTCTCCTAATTAAAAACAAATTAATGATTATGTTATCAGATAAGATAAAAGTAATCAAAGCCCGATCTGATCACGCAATGAATGAAGACATATAAACCCCATACGAATTTATTTATCATTAATTTAATTTAAAATGATTAAAGTAATTTGTTTTAATCTTTATCTATAATATTTAATTTTTATAGATATTTTTAATTTTTCTAATATTTGCAACAGCAACATTTGCTGACAATGAATTCGACAAAGTGATCGTTTGCCACAAAGCTTACGTTAAATGCGTTAATACGTGCCCGGCACACGATATCCCATGTTACAACAAATGCGTAACCGACGTAGAAGATTGCACTGGATATGAAAAACCTTCAAAAGCTGTTGAATAATTTAATTTTTTAGACTCTTATTTTGTCAAAATTTGATATAATAATAATAATAATAATAATAATAAAAATAATAATAATAATAATAATAATAATAATAATAATAATAATAATAATAATAATAATAAAAAAAAAAAAAAAAAAAAATAATAATAATAATAATAATAATAATAATAATAATAATAATAATAATAATAATAATAATAATAATAATAATAATAATAATAATAATAATAATAATAATAATAATAATAATAATAATAATAATAATAATAATAATAATAAAAGATTTAGGTTGATCAGAAGATTTGTGGATATCAAAAAACATCGATATCTTTAATATTCATAATAATAATTTTTTTAATAAATATAAATTTAATGTCATTGTGTGTATAAAAACGATAATAATTATTGGAACAATGTATTACATGGAGCATTGAAGATCACAATCCTCCTCAATTAAAAGTTATTGAGATAATTTAATTAATTAGTTAAATCACAATTATTGGGTTTCAAATAAAGTATTTGACACTCATTTAAATGGGAAAATGATAATAAGGAGGCTAAAAAAAAGATTCCGAAAAATATGTCAACAGCAAGGATTGGAACATTTGGAATAAATCAAAGGCGTGATGAAAACGGAGAAGGAATAGAGATTAATAACCTTTTGATATACCTTGTAATGGTCTTCATAATTATTTTTATTGTGTGTTCCGACCCTTTTGTCTTATTTATTTATTATTTTATTTATTTAAAAATGTAAATAAAAAATCAATACTCCTATAAAATTACTATAGGGAAGGAAAAAATCAAAAAATAATAAAGATCCAAAGGAAATAAAATTAGGATTTCAGAAAATTTCTAAATACTCTTCAAATCTTAAATTTACTGATAAAAAAACAAGAATATCCTGGAAAATAAAAAAACTATCCTAGAATTTGTCGAACAACCCCATCAACCTAAGACAAAATATCCAATCAAAAACTCTTGAATATCGAAGATACATGAATACTAGAAGATTGAATGGAAGACAATCCAGAAAAGCCGAAGGTGTCATAAATAATCCGAAGTCAAGAAATTATCCCAATTAAAGTATCAAGTGATTATAATTAGTTTTAAATTTACTATTGTTATTAAACAATATCCTTTTTATTATTGTTAAATAACATTTTTATTTTTTGTTATTTCTTTTTTATATTAAACTATTTAAACAAGTTAATATAATATTCACCCCAGACCGTCCCAATACAGTTCTTTTTACAGGTGACTCGGCTAGGACCTGACATATTTTCTATACACATATAAAAAAATACATTAAGACCTTAGCAGACTTTATATCAGACCAAAGAATACCGATAACCCAAAGTATTTACAATTTATATGAATTATTTTCCCAAATTTATAATTAAACTGTGAGGATCTAGTCTTTCCACGTTGCCTTTGCGTTACATATAGCTAGTATAGTCTTACTCCCATTAGTATAGTCATAGTCAAAGTATAATTTCGGAACATGGAAAGTACATTTGCTCTTTCAAGCTTTTTTAAATCAAAACTTTAATTAAATTAATAAATCACTTAATATGATAAAAATTTCGATTTAAATATTTTTCCTATTGCTTGAAGAAGCAATGAAGAAATGTAATTTGGTTTAATTTCATTCTTGCTCTTTACTCTTGAACCTATTCAATATTTTATTGAAGCCTAAATATAACAAAGTTTTCCTCCCGGACTTGAATGGTGTTACCATTCCGTGAAAGGTTTAATCTAATCTTCATTCGCTTTATTTAATTAATAAATCTCAAGCTCTCCAATGAATGGACAATTATCAAAGATCTTTATTGACCAGTTTGGAAGACATTCAAATTCAACACGGAATAAAAATATTAAAATATTTATTGACTTAATCAAACGGATTTCGGTGTTCCTTTCTCGTATCCTGTGCAATCTTCCATTTCAATTGTGCAAGTATTCGAGCAAGGAACTGCTCCACGACATCCTGCAATGCATTTCACATAGGTCTTTTGACAAGCCTTGTACT